>VXBC01011535.1:0-233433 GCA_013399945.1 Ploceus nigricollis
CGGCAGCGCCGGCCTCTCCCGGGGCTCTTTCCCGGGCGATCCCGGGGTGTGTCCCGCCGGCCGGCCCCCGCTGCCCGCATGGCCGTGCCGAGCCGGGCAGTGCCGAGCCGGGCAGTGCCGGCAGGCCGGAGCTGAGCCGCCCGCCTCTCCTGGCCTCCGCTGGGGTAGCCGGGATGTGCTCCCTGCCGCTCCCCTCCCACTCGCCCCCTTCCCTCGCAGGAGCCTTCCGCGCCTAGTTTAATGGCTTTGCAAAGAAAGCCGGGCAGAAGAACACTTTCCTCAGTGGCGGCGGTCAGACCATGACCTAACTCACCATGAACTTGGAAGGTCTTGAAATGATAGCGGTGTTGATCGTGATTGTGCTTTTTGTAAAAGTGTTGGAACAGTTTGGGCTGATTGAAGCAGGTTTAGAAGGTAAGGGAGTGCTTTTCAGTGGCTCGTCATTTTTCCGTTCTGGTTATTCTCTTGCAGCGAGGCAGGAGCACCTGTGAACTGATGTAAGGCACTACGCGGATCACCTCGAGAGCGACGTGCGCTTCAGTGGCTGTCTGTTGTGGATGTTGGTTGTGGTGGTTTAATTTTGTAGGAAAAATAAACTGGTGTCCAGAAAACTGCCAGTATAAACTTAGGGGTTAAAGTTTGAATCTCTTCTTCCTGTTTTAAAGCTGCGCGTTTAAAGTAGTGGAGGGTAAAGCAGATTTAGTATGATTACAGGCAATCATATTGCCTTCAAAATGTCTTGTAATCACAGTTGTTTTGTAATGTATCACATTAACATAATCTCTACTAGAATTGTTATAAGATCAAGATACATCTTTTGTATTATTTAAAAACCTGTTGAATATTTTACTGTTAACATTTTAAACTGTGCTTGAGGAAAAACTACAATCCTCAGATTCAAGCTAAGCAAGTTGAACATTCACTTCACATGCACAACATGCACTGCACATTGCAGGGCAATCGTGCAAATTTTATTGTTTGATGCTTTGTTTTTCTTAGACAGATCTCCTCCTCTGTTAGCAATATTGTTTCTTTATAAAACAGTAAAAAATTAAAACCAAGAAGATTACTTTTTTACATGTGCTTTTTATATGTGGAATAGTGGAATATTGATTATTTTTACCTTATTTCTAAGAGAGCTGTTATTCTTACCATATGAAGAGTTAGCCTAAAAAAAACACTGCTTGCAGCATGGTCGATAATGTAATGACAATCATTACATCCTAGTGTTTTTAGTTTACAGTCTGAAGTGGTCTGTTTCTCAGCTGTTGAAAGAATATTGTATTCTCAAATCTTCCTGTAGGCTGGCATTTGAATACAGTGTACATACTTACACCTGTGAAAAGGGGAACTTCGTTGACTAATTATGGTTTCATAACAGAAATTATGGTTAAGCAAAATTTTCTCCTGTGAAAACGTCTAAAGTAGTCCTGTTTATGTAACCCTTTCAAGAAACACAGTCTTCCTTTCAAGTGATTTTAAATAAGGAAGTTACAGCTGGTTCTCTGTCTGTGTTGCTGTCTTGCATGGACTTGCTAGAATCTTGTTATAGAATCTTAAAGCCCTACAGAGATCAAGTGCACTTTTATAAAGATTTATGTTTGTCTTCAAGTACATTATATCCAGTTTAAACGACAACATAGAGATTCCCTTAAATGTATGAACTTTTGATTTTCTTTTTGTTCTGTGTTTTGTTTGAAATAGAAATACCAATTAATATGATAAATGTTATCATAAAAGTTATTTTCAGCATTAGAGGCTGCAAAGACTGCGGGTGGGGGGGGAGGGCGGGGGAAGAGATCTATATTTACATTTTAGGTTGTTTGGCATTTTTGGGTGTGTTCTGTCGAGTCTGATTGCCACATCTGTTTGGGTTCCCTCGTAAAATACATAATTTGATTGTTGTTGCTACTTGTTGCTGTGGCTGGAGAAGGTGATGATGGAAAGACAATTCAAAATACAGTGAAGATGTCTGAAGGTGGTTGTATTATATCTGTAAGAAAAATTTCTGTTTTGTCTGCCTCACTGGCCAGAAGTCTGGGAGTCTGTGTGTGAACAGAGTCTGAAAGTTTCTTCCTACCTAGTGCAGGACAGGTTTCCAGCATGCCAGCTAGAGGAAACCACTGGAAGAATATATGCCCCATTCCTCTGTGATGTTCTACTTCTGTGAATGACATAGAAGGCATGTTCCATGAGAATCAAGTAACAGATATAAATAATGGTGTGTGTTAATGGGCGTTAGCTAAATTTCACAGACTGAAGATTTTTTCTCCTCTT
Organism: Ploceus nigricollis; assembly: GCA_013399945.1. Taxonomy (NCBI): domain Eukaryota; kingdom Metazoa; phylum Chordata; class Aves; order Passeriformes; family Ploceidae; genus Ploceus; species Ploceus nigricollis. Next base: position 2,278 of record VXBC01011535.1, read on the forward strand.
AGTTCAGGAGCAGTGCAGATTTCTTCCCCATTTTTTCCTTAAACATGTGATTTAAAGATCTGAACTGATTACAATAGGAAAAAAGGAAGATTTTTGCACTTTTACTGGAGAAATGAAAAACTTTTCAATATGTTAATAAGTATCAAGGCTAGTAATACCCACTCTTGAAGGAAAAGTACATGCATTGTAAAATTGTGCAAATGTTAAAGAAGTGAGGAGTTTTTAAGTAGAATGTTAAAAAGAGCAAATATAGTCAGACTATCCAAGTGCTTTTCTGGAAATCAGTGAGGAAGTTGATCTCAGCTTTCTGAAAATATAGGGTTTTATAAAGACATTTGTCATTTTTTGAGTTTGGGTAGGTTATGTCCCTTCTTTATTTTTCAGAGGTTAATATGTCCCAACAAAACCTTTTTTTTTTTTTTTCCACAATTTAATAGTTTACAGTATAGAAAACACATCCTATATATACCTGGAGTTCAGAGTCTGTAATAATCTCTAACACAGTGCACCCAATACAGGATGCTAAAACTCATTCTGAAGCTTTGGTAGAGACTGTGGTTTCAGAATCCCATTGTGTCCCTATCATGGTAACAAAAGCCTGAAGATAACTTACATTACACTGGATTGTCATGATTTTGAACTTTGTGAAATTTTGTGTATTTAGAAAAATCGGGTGCAATGATGTAAATCAAGACCACTCTATTCACTGTCATAATAACTAGTGTAAGAAATATTCTGCTTCCTTCAGACTCTTCAATGCAAATTATGTTTATCATAATAATAGTATGCAATTATTTTCATTCTTTTTGAAAATAATAAAGTATTTTCAGAGTAAATATTTTATATACTTGCTTATAGTTCTGCTGCAGTCACTCAGAAAACAGTATGCTTGTGGTTTTGTCCAATTGCCTTCAACTGCTGAGTGATTCTGTTGTTATAGGAGAAGTATTTTCAAAAAGATGTTTTTAATATTGTATGACAGCTCTAAAAGTGATAAGTAGAAGAACAGATTTATACACTTTAGTAGGTTGTGGGTTCCTGAGACTTTATCTCTCAGTTAAATATTATTTTATGATGCATTGCACTCACTTAGATTGGAGTATGCTTTCTGTGGTTTTGCCCAGTTGCCTTTAACTGTTGAGTGGTTTTACTGTTGTTATAGAAGTATTTTCAAATAGTTGTTTTGAATATTGTATGACAGCTCCTAAAGTGATGAGTAGCAGAATAGATTTATTTACTCTCATGGGCTGTGGATTGCACAGGCTTTGTCCCTATGTTAAATGTTTAGCTCTTTATGAATGAGGTTATGTTCGTCTTGATAAACTTTACTGCTTTTTTTAAAACAGTAATTTATCAGGTGTAAAGAGTAATGCATTGATACCTAATCAGGAAAGTTTGTTCCTAGATATACCTTAGTATCAATTTAAAATTATTTCTTCTTGTAAGTCAAGTTTTTCCTAAAGTCATTCATAAGTAGAAGGAGATACAAGAACTGAGTAGCTATATGTACAAGAGGTTACCATCTTGAGATTATGCCATAGTCAGGATATTGATTTATAGGGTTTCAGTGTATTTTTAGTACTTTTCTGAAAAGTACTTTGTGATCTTCATATATAAGGATCATATGAAGTTGAAGAAGAAATGGAAGAGGTTTTCTTTGTGAGTATCTTCCTTCTATGTCAGTTTCTCTGTGTAGAGTGTTGAGGACAGAGATATTGAGGCATCATGAAGTCAGCCCGTTCCTAAGTTAAAATGGCTTTGTCCTAAAGTTTCTTGGAAAACTTGGATTGCTTTTCAAAACCTAAATCACTTATTAATTAAATAAACAGAAAAATAGTCCCTTCTTCATCAAGGTATGCATTGAAACCTACACCATTAGGAGTAAGGTTCAGAGAAGAAATCTGAATTAGATGACGGATCGAAAATATTTAAATAGGAATACCTTGCTTTTTAGGAAATTTCTAACTGCAGTTAGAACATCTAATAGAAAAAAAAATGGCATGGAAGTAGCCATATACATTACTGCAAAATGTGGGTTCTGTATCTGTGTTATTGGTATCTATCTAAAATCCTTATTTAGGAGTCCTGAGAGCGGCAGCAGTAGAACTTTGCAGCTAAAATTGTAATAATCGAGCTAAATTGCTGAAACACTTGATTCCTCCAAAATATCAAAACAGCTTCTAATCCCAATTTAGTAATCTTGGCTATTAACAACTTCCCATTCATCATCTGGAAAAAAGAGCAAAACCACAGACACATAGGTAGTTGCTTGTGATATTTATAACAATTTTTACAAGGACAGTATATGACTAGAAACAAAGTGGGAGTTAACTTGTGGTTGCTCTGAAACTACAGCAGCCTCTGGAGCTGTTTTGCCATCTGGGTTATGATCTTCTGGGAATGTCAGCATTTCCTCAGTCCCTCCTCACAGTGTTCTTTATGGATGGAAAATGAGTAATACCTCAGAATCACAGAATGGTTGGGTTGGAAGGGGCCTCTGGGGATCATCTAGTCCAACCCCCTGCTAAAGCAGATTCACATGGAGCAAATTGCATGGGGTCACATCCAGGCAGGCTTTGACCACTTCCAGGGAAGGAGACTTCATGAACTCTCTGAGCAGCTTGTTGCAGTGCTCTGTCAAGATTTTCCTTGATATTCATTTCAGAAGATTCATACCATTTCATCCAACAAATAGCGTGTAATAAACATAGGGGCTTTTATGCCATTTTTCTTTTCTTAAATCAGTCTGGATGTCAAAGAGAGTTATGCACAGAATTGTGAAGTATGGAAGCAAACGTGGACCAATATGACAGTGGGCAAAAGAAAAAAATATGATAGAAATTTTAATAATTTCAGGAATTTCTTAGAAGTAATCTGTTCAATTAAGTCTTCATAAATTACAAGATAAATTGAATCAAAACCGTTGTTGGAACAACTCCTCATATGTGGATGAGTGAGCAGTAGATAGAAATCTTTAACACAGAACTCCAGTGAATTTTTTATTGATTAAATAAGTAGCTCAAACAGCACTAGCAAGTAATTTGTAGAGAGCAGCATGTACTGTAGTTTACTTGGAATTATGTGCATGTGAGCATCAGACCAGGTTGTGCATCCTGCATGACTGGTCAGCAAGCCACCACTAGGCAGAATGAATAAGAGAAAAGCTCTTCCCATTTTTCATACTATAAGCCTCAACTTATGTATACAGTCTTAGAAAAACTAGAAATAGTTAAGAAAAGCAACTTGCTAGCCATGAGAATTTGTAATAGGTGCCTTCAGCTGTTAGATGCCTGCTTTAAGTAGTCTGTCATCTCTGAGTCATCTTCTGAAGGCTTCTGGTCCATTGTTGCTGAAAAACCTGGTGTTCCCAGGTCAGTGTCTGCTGAAGAGTGTCTTTTCTCAACTCTGACTGTCACACTCAATAATAGTGTGCGTGTCTAGTGCTTTACATGTACAGAGACTGAAGGAGATAAATAATGTCATTGAAAGGATGCCAAAGAAATAGATGGAGTCCTACACTCTGAGTTATCAATACAGTGCTTTATTGCAAACTTAGTATTTTAGTATTTTATAGTTAACATTTGAAAAAATGTTATTTGTATTTTAGTATTTTATAATTAACATTTTAAAAAGTATTAGTTTCCTATGCAAGTTTTAAATGCGTCAATTCATTCAGTTATTTCCCTTTTTTCAATATGTTCACTCTTACTCTCACATTTATAAGTAATATAGATACTATACCACAGAAGAAAAGTGAGTTTTTAACTAAAGCTTCTCTCTTTATTGCAGGGTAGCAACATTTTGACTATCTAATGCATCTTCCTACAGAATTCCTAATTTTTTATTACATGTTTCTGGCTGGTTTTAGCTTCAGTCACCTTCACTCAATATATTCCTCAGCTTTAAAATGTCAGTCTTTTTTGCATACAAACAATTGTACATCTTCTTAAGGTTTAGAGAAGTTATTCTGGTTTAGCCATTGTTATTTTGTTTATTATTTTTTATAGGAGAGTTCCTCCTTTAGGTATCTGGCCTATTTCTCTGGTGATCAATTGTTCAGCACCTGATAGAGAGTTCAGTTCAGCCAGACTGAATGTCGCCTAGTTCTAATGAGGCAGATGATTTAATCTGACACAACAACTCTGTTTTTCCTTTCTGCAGTCATTTTTCCTGGAGGTATCTCTAGAGGTATGTGGTTCTCTAAGCACGTTTTCTTTATTAGATCAATAGTCTAAAAAATGTTCTTTAAACAGACGAAATTTCAATCATCCAAAGTGGACTACAAGAGCTTTTTTCTTATTGCTGATGATGTGAGATAATGAAAGAAAAGGAGAGGAGATCAGGTAAATACATGTTTATTAATCAGATATTTATTTATCAGTGGTTATATCAGTTATTGTAGGGAATACTGTCTAATTTTACACAGAAGAAATGTGATTATTAGTTTAACTCTCATTACTAAAACCAAATTCTAATACAGAGAATAAACCAAACATCAGAAATAGAAAAGAAAAAGGGTTACCAGGGAAGTGAGTTGTGTTGAACATTAAGGACGATCCTTTATTGGACATAAGCATTATGATATTATCTCAGTAATGCTCACCAGCTGCTGTAGGTACATCAGAACAGACTTTTTTTTGTACAAATTTGATCTACTCTTTTGGTACTAGAAGCTCATACTAAGCATTTTTTTCTAACAGTGTCTCAACAAAGTGATGGGGTGTCTCTAGATAACCAGAAAAGACAGTTTCTGCTGGTGGAAAAAAGTAATCTATATACAGCCACTTCTTGTCTGTGTCTGAGGAACTTTGAATAACAACAGAACCAAGATGCTGCCTGCATAAGTTTCTCTAGTGGTGACATCCCATTCTTAACAACTGCATCTGAAAAGCAGACAGAGATTTATCTTGTTTAGTGAACCTGATATTTCTGGAAAGCCAAAATTTCTGCAGATAATCCATAATATTCAAGTGCAGTGAGTATTATACCCCTTGGAGAATAAGACCATATTCTTCTTTATAGGAGAATGTAGTTTGTCCTCTTGGAAAATAATCTATCATCTCAGTGAAGTCCTTGACTATTTTTTCATTAGAAAGAACTTTTTTTTTTCATACTGAGTCAAATTTTATTTAGCCTGAGGGATATACATGTTAAATTTTGAAATTATATTAATATGCCATCTGAGTTACCTCCTTTGAAGTCTGAGATTTAAATTTATGTTTGCAAGACAGTGAGAGTACCTTACCTTCAAATATCAAGTTTGCCACTGAACACCTAATAAGATCCCAGGGATAGGAAGTCCATCAGAGGTCTGCCTTACTTCACTTGTAACCTGCAGCTGATGATAAAAGGAATTATGCAGTTTGATTTTTCTAATTTTTTAATACATTCAGACAAAAATTACTATGTTCATTAGGTATATTTATTGAACCTCAATCTAAATTGCATTAGTTTGCTCCTTACTCAGCACAAAGCTCAGAGTTCACATTCTGGCCAATTTTATGGCTAGATAAGTAGTCTGAGATGAATCAGGTTACCAGAACAAGAGTAATTATTCTCAGGAGTAAAAGGATATAATGGAAGGCAGAATAGAATGCTGAAATTGTTGTTTTGCAAGTTGACAATTGAGATATGACAAAATGTAGTTCATTTGCTCAGAATCAAAATTGATTTAATAGTTCAGCAATAATAAAGAAGTCATTAAGACAGGAAAGTATTCTCAGTCAACTTGATTGCTGACCTGTTCAATGAGAACATGGCTCACCTTTGAGTCATTATTGCAAAAACTGTCATAATCTGTTAAAATTTATACTTTAAATGCTACTAATATTTCTATTTGCTTCCTTACCTTTATCTTACAGGATTATTATAATAAGCTCACTTTCTGAATGCTAGAAATTTTGGACTAAGCCAAAAATTGATAGACTCAAAACATTCCTATTTAAAAGGTAAATCTCATAGTAAAAGCCCAAGCTAAAGACTCATCACAATATCCTTTGTAGATTAACTTAATCTGTGTTTAGGAACTTCACTTTTTTCTTTCAGAAACTAAGTAAAGCTAGTTTAGCACTTGTACCATTTGTTTTCTAGATTCAAAATAAGTTTCATGGCTCTTTCTGAATCTTTTTCATTTTTAATAATCTTATTGGGGAATTGATATTCAAACTGGGCAGGGGACTCAAAATTGATCTCTGACAGATCAGAGGTAAGACAATATCCTTTCCTTGCCATACTTGGTATCTTACCATTAATACAGCTGAGCAATAATTAGCTCATCTTATACTTTTTTGCAAAATAGAGATATTCACATCAATGATTCTACACAGAAATAAAGATATGGGTGAAATTATTTGCGCTTTTTTTTTTGTTTTGATTTTGGTGGTTTTTGTGTATTTTTGGTTTTCTTTTTTTTTTTTTTTTTCCAGAATGANTTTTTTTTTTTTTGTTTGAAGAGCACATTAGAAAACCTTTGGTAGTTTTTATTTTTTTTTTACATTTGAAATAACCATACTAAAGATGTGACCTTCTGTTGTGAGGTCTGATATGGATTAATACAAATGCACCATCTCCTGTGGTTTTATTAATCTTAAATTTGTCTACCATAAAAAAAAAAAATAACATGTTAAATTAAGAGTGGTGCTTCAGAACTTCCATTTGGTTTGGAGTTATCAAACTAACATTTAGAAAGAAATTATCTGTAGTTGCTTGCCTTTATGAATATAGGTGAGTCTAAAGATGTACACTGCTGTTTTTTCATCTTCAGAAGATGCCACTTCCTCTCATTTTTATCTTTTTTTTTCTTTTTTTTTTTTTTTGTTCCTTCTTAAAGATCCAGTAATCTGGGGATTTTCCTTCTGGTTATAAACCTGCAATATCACAACTCTTAGTTTGTAAAGAGAGATTTTGCAGTCTGGAAAAATGATAAAATTGAACTTTTCATTGACAGATTTTTATTTTTCTAAATCTCTGTAGTGAATATTTATTGAAGTGGTAAAAGTACCAAATTCACTACTGGTATATTTTCTATATTCACTAACACTTTCAGACATCTCTGTTAAGTGGATGCATAGAATAAGAAAGTGTAGGACTGGAGTTCCAAGTACCATGTTCAACACCGTCAATATCACAATTTGGATTAAAGCAAATTTCTTTTTTTTTCTTGTGAATGGAGGGATTTTCTATTATAATTGAAGAACAGTAATGAAACTGTTTAGTTATTTTGGTAGTAAGTGTTTTCCATTGTTTAAAATACAGTGGTCTCAGTAACCAGGTACATGGTTATCTGGGCCCAGTTGAAGCTGATTAGAGTCTTGACCTCAGCCTGTTTCTTGAAAGTGAGCTGTAATTGGCAAGTAATTCAAGTCCTTGAGCAGTGCCCTTGCTGGGAAGATAAAAGGTGAAAAGCATCCCCCCTCATCCATCAGATAGTTTGTCAGTTCCAGGCCTTTTCTCAAATAATCACTGAAGGGAATGATTACCTCGCTCCGAGTCCACCACCTGACCTGCTTTGGACTCATATATTTTTCAGCAGAAGACGTGGCTCTGAGGAGCCATCCTTGTGAATGGCACAATTCAACAGGTAGTGAATCAATCTCATCTGCAGCTGTGTTTTGTAATGCCATACTTTTAAGGACAGATCACTGTTATTGAGTCCTTGTGCTCATGGAAGCAATATATCTCTTTTTTAGTCCTGTGACGTCTTGCTTTGAGGTTAAGGAAAGTGTGTGCAGTATGCCACAGAAATGAAAGTGTACATTTTGGTATTCCTCTACACCGTGCTAGTTCTCTCTGGGGAAGATTCCCTAACCAGCAAGTAGTTAATATTCCCAGTAGGAGCCAGGAGGATGCCTCAAGAGGAAGCAGACATTTACAGCAGACGCTCTTAGGTGACAAACAGCATCCACCTTGACCCTAAAGAGGACCAATATTTTATTTACGCTATTTATTTTTGTTCACTGATAGTTAATGGTTCATTTCTGGAAGAATGAATTTGTTTTAATATATGAACTTCTTTTCTAACTTAGAACATATGTTGTAATATAAGTTTAGGAAATATGTTGTAATTTTAGAAAATACCTCCATTTTATGATGTGTCTGATCATTTGAGTGCTCCAAATCGCCAAGCGTTCCTCACCAGTGTCCTGGTAGTGTGACTCAGATGGAAACAGTTTCTTGGTGAAGGGCAAAAGGAATTCTCTGTGTTAGTATTACTATAATAGTACTACTAAGATTGCTTCATGAACTTTCCAACTGGTAGATGCCATCTTTCTTGGGACAACTTTCAGATGCTGAAAGATCCTAAAGCATTGAGGATATCAGGATGGTAATGGTTTAGCTAGTTTTATAGAGTCATAGAATCATTAAGGTTGGAGAAGACCTCCAAGATGGTTGAGTCCAATCTTTGACTGAATACCACCATATCAACTAAACCATAGTACTAAATGCCTCATCCAGTTGTTTTTTGAACACTTCCAGGGATGATGACTCCACCACTTCGCTGGGCAGCCTGTTCCAATCCTTGACAATCCTTTCAGTGAAGGAATTCTTTCTTACAGCATTGTACTGCAGCATATTCCAAGGTTATGCTCTATACCCGGCAGTGAATTTGTGTCCTGACAGTCACTTCAGAGAGGATGGAAGCTTGTTTAGCAGCAAATGAAAGGTACAAGTAAGCAAGTGAAAAGTTTTTTTTTCTCAAACATACGGAATTGTGATTGAGCTTCAGCTAGAGATCTCCCAAGGTGTAACAAGCAGATGGATTTAGGGACACAGCGTACTGAATTACTGTCCAGTATTTATTCATTAGCCTATGGCTGTCTCTTTAATGTGTCAAAGACATTAAGAATATAGCTAATGACATCCATAATCCGTTTGGGAATGCTCTTACCTACATCTCAGATAGTTACATTTGGTGTAATGGCTTTGTATACTTACTGCTCAGAGTATCTAAGTAACTTGGAGATGAGATATGCCTTTGCAAATTCCAGTCTCGTCTGAGCCTCCTTTGTGTTTTATTATGTACTGCATTATACAGTTTTTTTGTTTAGATCTGTGGGTATTGAAGTTCTTCCCATGCTTTCCTTTGAAATCCTAGCTCTATAGTATAAATCTTGATGGACTTTACCTTACATCACATCTGTGCTGGCTGCCCAGTTTAAACACTTGTGGAGCACGACTTACCAGTTTTCAAATCCCACAGTCCTCAATTCAATTCACATTGGCTACAGCCTTTTGCAACAACAGATGTGGTTCAAGCACAAATCTTTTTTAATACAGGGTTTAATTAGTTTCATTCTGTGATGAGCTCAAATGCTGTTGATTCGCTGCCACAGTCTCATGAATATGATCACTGGACACCTTAGAGGTAATGGTCTTTGGTCTTGTGTTTACCTCTGACATTTATTCTGGGCAATGATTGCCAAGAATTTGGCAATAAGTGCTTAGTAAGAGGACTATAGCCCACAGTTTGTCATCTGGGAGCACCTGTCTGTAGAACACACGCTGGTGATGGAGTGCATAGGCGGAACAGGTTTCCTGTTCACAATCTGCTTGTCAGACTCAGCTGGAAAAAAGCAGAACTTTCAAGCCAAGCCAAGCAAGTATTAGGAAGGAGAGACTTTGGACTCAGTAAGGCTTTCAATGAGCAAAACAGTTATACTCAAAACTAGTATTTGTGTCACTCTGAAGAACTCTCTTGGCTGTGAGACTGTCTCTGGCAATGGTGTACAGAGCTCAGAGAAGCAGTATATGCTAGTCTTACTAATTCTCCAGGCTTGTCTTAGGAGTTAGTGCTACATTGCTGCTTTCCATTTGTCTGGCATAAGAAACATGCTGTAGACAGTATAGGTTTTCTAATATCATACTGGAGTTCCCACTACATTGTAAACTAAAGGGATATAATGCTTCTTGCTATAATCTGCTACAATTCAGTTGTTTTATTGTTATAGTGCCTTTTTTACTGAGGTGCCATCTGAATTCAGACTGTGCTTTCTTTGAATATGCAATCTCTGACTCATCCTTTTTGAGTAGCTAGTTCAGCATAGGTTAATTTTAGCTTCTTTGATTCTGAATTATTGTAACTATTTGTAATCATGTTCTGTTTAAAATGTGCTGTGTGTCCTTTTCCATCAGTACAAAATGGCAGTGAGGTAATACCAGGAAAGCATGGTGCTGAGGTGGCAAACCAGATGTGGAGATGAAAGTGCCAAAGTAATCCAGGCCACAAGGTCGCTGCTTTCCATTCCTCACCAATGCCTGCTGCTGTCCAGCAGCAGCACTGCAATACACAGTCAGCTCTGGCTGACTACACCTGGCTAGCAAGTATCTTTTACTTTCGTCTCTGGATTAGACCTTCACTAGTTATATTTTTGGACAGTATTTTACAACAGCGGCAGCATTGTTATTTGTTGTCAGTATTTACACTGGGATTAATTATTTTTTGTTGGACAGCTTGGAACTGTTCTCCAGAGCAGAATTGGAGAGGAATTTATAACTGCCCATGCTTTTCTAGTGTAGAAATGTATGCATTTTGCATGTTGGCTTTTTGGAGTCTTTAGCAGATCACCTGGGACAGTGGGACTACAGCAGCTGCAATAGTCAATTATTTCTCATAGGAAGCATTTTCTTTTTGGCAGAGGTAAATAATGGTAAGTTTGTCCACAAAAGAATTTGTATCAGCAAATTCTGACATTGGGCTTTCCCAACAACTTGTTGTGCACTATAACAGGATGGACTGTGCTTTTGCACGTGACAGGCATACACGTGGAAACTCTTCGGAAAACTTCCTCTTTTTTAATGTTTCAATCTGATTGCAATCCCTTAGCTAGTTAGATAGTTTCTTTAAAGGTGTTCAAAGGCAGGGCTTTGAATTAAACAAGTTGATAGAGCCAAACTGGAGATCCTGGGAAGACTGTAGGTGAGAGTGGTCTTAGGAGCAGAAGATATCCAGCAGCTCTGATTTACTACCATCAATAGAAGAAGTTAAACCAGGACTTCCCATAGAATTTCGTGTACTCTAAATACCCTTTCTGACAAGCAAATACATGTCCACTGAGGTGCTGTTCCTGGCAGTTCTATTTCAGGAAGAAGAAATGTATATGAAAATGCAAAAAGGCTACCAAAAATTTGGTGGAAATTATTATATCTTTGGGGTTTCTAGTTTGTTTTCAGCCTTCAGCATGCCAGTTAAAATCTCAACACATGAGACTGTTGACTGTTATTTAAGGCTAATGCAGTTTTCATAGATGTCATAGTAAATTTTGACTGACTGAAAATAAAAACTGGTAAGGGCTCCACTGTGTGGAGCAGTATTTTAATTCCAGGATATCTGTATAGAGGTAATTGCTGAGTCTTTGCAAGAAAAAGGAGAGATTTTCCTTGTGTGCCTTGTAAGGCATATTTACTGGATAATAAAGAGATTGCTTTATAAAGGAAACTCCTTTAGAGCCTAACATGTAATTATCCATTACAGAAATTGAAATGCAATTGCTGGACTGCATATGTCAATCATCCTCTGTTGCCCAACAATCACATTTGGTTTTTAATTGCTAATTTTTGTCTGTCTTCTCTCGGCACAACCATTATATTTCTTTTTTTGCATTATCTGATTTTGGGCTGTTTTCTACCTTAAAGCACAGATAATTTTTTCAGCAATTTAGTCTAGCTGACAATTACCATTTTTCTCATGTATTCATCTTTATGAAGATTCAGCAAGCTTGTACAACAAAACAAGATGTAGCCTCTTTCTTATTTTCATGGCCATTTAAATTGAAAAGACATCTCTGGCTTTCTAGACATTTTTTTCAGTTGCATATATCATGCAGACTGACCCCTTCCAAAAGCAGTTTCTAAAGTGCAGCACAATTTCAGTTCTAAATAATACATTTATTCACATCTTCAGATAAAAATATATATTTTGGACTTATTGTACATAATTAAAATAAGTACAGCATTTTTTTCTTCTTTCTTAAGTGTATCTATTCTAGGTTGCAAAAAATGTCACTGTGTTCCCAGTAACATTGATAGCACTGTTCTGAAGTTGGAAATTGTTTCAGTATTTGTTCTTATCAACCTGGAGTGACTTTGCGTAGCTGTGGACAGTATGGAGGAGGTAAAAAATCAGACATTTCAGTATCTTTAATTTTCTGTGACTAAATGCATATTTTCTAAGTAAAAAGCAAAGGCAAAATCCTTCAGTAAATTTAGCCTGATACTCGGTATATCCTGGGATTATTTTCCAATTCTGCTTTAATAGTGACTCTAAGTTTAAAACTAAAAGCAATATAACCAGTTTGAGATTGCATCTGAAAGGAGAAAAACATGTGGTTTAACATGACAGCATGATATACTGGATGGCAAAATGCGTACTAGGAAAAATCATATTTTGGTAAGCACAAGTGTTTGTACTTGTCTTGTCTGAACAGAATAAAGTTAGACAGAAGAGACATGATCATATAAAAGAATGGCAGTAACAGTCCCACAATTTAAATGCATACCTGCTAATTCTTTACACAGTAGGTTACCTTTTTTTCAGCACAGAAAGATTTCTAAATGTTACGGATAATATTTTCCTTTGCTAACCTCATGTGTTCAATACTGATTTATAGACAAATATATATTTCAGTGCAAATAAAATTAAAAAATTCTGGTTAGGATGCGAGAGGTCCTTCAGAATTACCTTTTTAATAAGAAGCCTTTCAATATTCACTTGATGAAACAAGTGATGTTCCTAATAGTATAGACATTTTGTAGGTATTAGGTAGGAGGTACACATCACTGGCTGCTAAAGCTGTTCAATAAAGTATTTGTCAAACTGATTTCTTCATATATCAACTCCTAAATTTTAAGATGTGTATTTACTATTGTAGTGTTTGCGTATGCTAATTGAAGTATATTTTGTTAAGAGACATAGTAAAATATGATTACAGTTCATTTCAATGTGACATTTTAGTTTTTATTCCAGAAATAATGTAGTTACTATTTTGGAGCCGTAGTCTGCAGCAGAAACTATTTTACTGAGTCTAGAAGAAACACTAAGTCTCGGGGGCCACTGAGCCATATGAAGAAAAACCTCTATCATTAATTGCTGTTATGCAGTTCTCCATGGGTCTTTTATGTGGGATATTTTACTCAATAATTCAGAAAGTGCAGCTTAAGGCTTAACTCAGCGTATCTTTCATATGGGTTTGGATAAAGTTGAAGGAAATTGTTACTGAAAATTAGAAATATGCAAAGATTGAAAGTGCTTCTTTTATTTGAAGGAAGTTGCTGTTTCGGAAAGGAATGTCAACACACACAAGGAAAAAGAAGAAAAGAAAAGGTGACTATAGGAACACAATGCTTGTGCCCTTTCCAATTCAAAAGCTATAAATATTAGAAGGAATTGAACAATAGTTAATAATGCCTTGCTGACAGGCTATCTGCTTTGCTATTTTTAGATAGCTTAGCCAGGAGCTCTAAATGCATGTGTAGTTAGATGGTCCCAAGAAATGCAACCTTATTGTTTTCAAGAATGTTTCAAGAACACCAAATACTAACTCAGAAGTTGAAACTTTTTTATGTTTATTATGTTTTCCTGAATTTTTCCTCATTTAGATTATTTTTAGGGGAAAGGTCCTCCTAAGGTCAGTTTTATTTTTTAATGATTTTATTATTTGTAAAATCTGTGGTTTTCCAAATATGGATCTGGAACATAATGCAGTAACAAATGAGTAACTATTTGTTGTTAGCTTTTTTCTTTTTAATTTTGAAGATTTAAGTGTAGAATTGAAGATTTTAAATTGGTGGCAAAGTCAGCTTTATGTAATATTTCATAATGGGTGTAATACAAAACAAAGTAAAATGCAGCAAGGTCTTGAAGGGAAAATATAAGCTATTCAAATTCCTGTGTAGGTCAATAACTAAGGCTATAAAAGAACATCCTATTTATCATAAGAAAAAGTTTAGAAATCAGTTTATTAAAAACTGTATATTTTATTCTGTTTTCCCTCCTTATTAAAAAGTGTATGAAATTATGCATGCATGGTTTTCCTCTCTTCAAAGCCAGCAATAGGTAAGGCACATTCCACATGACTTATTTAGGTTTAATTTGGTGTGTTTTTTCTATGGTGTACCAATTTCTGATACACGAACTTCCATTATTCTACACTAGCCCCTCTTACTTCAATGTTGAACTCACTTTACAGAGACAATACCAAATCCATACATATGTATCATATATAAACCACAGCATTTGGTTGGTAGTATCTAGAATCTGATGACAGGAGTGAACATTTAGCTCTGCACATCCAACTTTGGATGGTAGTGAGTCTTAATCAAGCATTTGTGCTAAATGTTAATTATCTATTAATCAGCTCAAATAAACCTGGACCTGAGTATCACATGGCACATAAAAAAAGGTATTTTTTTATTCAGAGATAGTTGACCTTATGGTAGGACTAAAATTCCAGAGTTGAGCTGTTAGGAAGCTGAACGGGAACAATATTTTTAGTTGTACAAGATAGAGATTTTGGTATTTATAGAGAGCATTGTTTTGCTAGGTTTTAATTTTTCTATTCTTTTACCTTTACTCATAACAGAATTATGAAGTATCTAGTATGAAAGATGGCTTGTGAAAATGTAACCAAATACACAATGTGTATGGACAAACTGATTACGTTTCACAAATTGGATGGAGGAATAGGAATTCTTTTTTCATCCTTTGTAAACTGAATGTGGATCTCACCTAATTTCCCTTCAGCCCAACAGACTGATACACTCACTACACCAATTTGTCTGAAATGCAGTCTAAACTCTTCTAGGTTGAATTACAAATTGAGACCTGTGCAAGAGAAAAATTTCAAGGAGATTAGACTGAAATAATGCTTCCTGCTTCTGTTTAATATCAATATCTAAATTATAAAATAGTCATCAGAAAAAAAAAGAGGAGAAAATTCTTTTGATTTTCAGAAATCTGTATCTTAACTGACTTGTAACTCTGATCTCATCTACCCCTTAAAGTCAAGCTGGATCTTTCACCATGAATTCTTCCTCATGCATTTTCCCTGAAAGAATTTCGGGATTCCTAAGTTTCTTGTAAATGATGGAGTACTGTTGACTGTATAATGATCTTGCACTAGTGAGATGCTGTGTATCTATTTTATTTGTGCTTCTCTTTGGTCTACGTCAAGAATTGAAATTAGCTTCCAAGTGAAAAGAAAGTAGAAAGCAAAGCAAAATGAATAAAATATCCCAAGCCGTGAACAGTTTTAGCACCAGTCCAGGCAATATCCTCAAATTGGCAGGATATATACAATATGTCATCTGTCAAGCTGTTGCATTTTGTGACCAGCAATTCATTGTTAACCGTCTGTTTTCATCTTTTTCGCATCGTTTCATAGTTAATTTTAAGTTATGTTAATAAAATATTACTGACCTAATGCACATTGGAGTAATTTAATAGATGGTTCTAGGCTAGGAAGTTTTTAAAACTGTGTCCTTGACCCATGGCATATTTGACAGTGCCTATGTAGCCAGATCTATTAGCCAGCAAATCTCTTTACAGAAAATCTATGGAACTAAAATGATCAGCCTCTGCAGCCATGTACCTAAAAAATTTTTAGTGTAGATGGGAAAAATTCTAAAGAAATATGTAGATTATATCTGCATCTGTGAAAAAATATTTCTATGCGCAATATTTTATCAGGCATCATGTCATTCAGACTTCATCTGAGCCAGAGTTTCTCAGAGCTCAAAAAAGTTGCGTCTGATGGGACCTTCTAGTAATGGTAATTGGGATGTTCAGAGGTTTCATCTGCTTTTACAAATGTAGTTATAATTGTAAGCCTTACTTATAAGCTATTGTAATAGCTTATAAGTAATAAGACAATTTTTATTTCTGGTGAATATGGTTATAAATAATATTGCCTCCACAGCTGTTGATCTGGCACATGCACTGCGGCCAGTGGCCAGCTGTGTAGTGTGGGTAGCAGCTGGAGAAGCTCATGAGTAGAACAAGAAAACAAGCAAAGTGCAAAATCCTTTATGAACATCTGGCTGCTGACTTAAAACAGGTATTAGAAGTATGCTTATTGGCTGTCAGGAAGAAGAGAAAATACACATGCATTCATGACTTGCACTACATCTTTGATTTTGACTCTGGGTCTCAATATACTATTGTATTTAAAAAACAAAAAAAAGTGTTCCTTGCAGTGTACAGGAACTAAAGCTTAAGAGTCAAATACTAAAATGTATGGCAGAAGTCCATGTGACATTTAAAAGCTAAACTTAATTCCAGATAATCTGGACATCCTATAACTGAAGTAGATTAATGTTCTTTAAGATAGAAGCAAAGTCATAAATCTTTATGGGTAATTGTGAGGTCACTGTAGTTTTTCAGTATGTCATTTAGGCATATTAAAAAAGATAGATTATAGACTTATGTATGAATTGTATGAATTTAGAGGGAGGAGAAGATATTACTAAGAATTAGGGCCCATGAGTTTAGTTTTTTTAATGTTTAAGCATGAATAGTAAAACTTCCAAAAGTCTTTGAGTTAGGAAAATAATTTCCTTCCTTGACCCATTTGTGGCCCTTTTTCATTTGTTGAATACCCTGGATTTTTTCAGTCTGGATAAGGAATGCAAGACTGAGTAATTTTCTTACCGATGGCTTTCCTTAAACAGGTCTGTGAGCATCTATAGAGACACTAATCATTAAATTGGAGAAGCAGATGTACCAGTGCTCAGGGGAGACTCACCTTTCTCTCCCACAGCCAGTGGAAAGTCACGTACCTGGGAAGTGTGTGACTTACTTTTCTGATGAGTCAGTCAATATCAATTGACTAGATTTATATAAAGATGTAGTCTTGGCAAGACAGATTGGCTTAATGCAGCCAGGTTTTGTCCTCTTCAAATGCCATGTCAGGTGTCATCCTCTCACGTGTGTATTGATGTGAAGCATCGAGTTGTATGTTGAAACTCTGACTTCCTACTGCTTCATCTGAACAATTTGTACAATTTGCTTTCCCTGAAGGCATTAGTATGGGAATTGTTCCCTGAATGCGTCTGTATTCTGGGATGCAACTGAAAATAGAACAATGTGACTTGTTTTCTCATTTCTTGCTTCATACTTGAAATTGTAGCAGTGCCATCTCTATGGAAAACTGCCTTTCCTCAATTGACTCTAAGGAAGTTACTATTTCTACTCTTTTGAAAAGAGGTTTACTTGACTTTTCAGATACTATCAAATTTTTCTTTTGTTCTCTCAAAGTCATCTCTCTGTTTTGTTACATTTACTCATATTGCAGCTGCCTGCTTTACTTGTCTCATCTTTTCCTGTATTCATTCGGTATTGCTCTTTCTTCTCACTACTTCTTTTGTTTTATTCTCCAAACTTCAAAATTGCTTATGTGTTTGCATCAAGTATTTTCACACCAAACAATTCCTTTAGTTCCAAGAGATAAGTGTTCAAACTTTTAAACTCTGGTTGTTGTATGTAACTGGATATTCCTTTGGTCTGAGTTCTCTACATTCACATTATTGGTATCCACCTGTAGCCTTTAGCATAAGTGCTCTTATTGCAGGAAGTTTTTCATTTCATACAGCCCCTCCACCCACAATAGTTTGTTACATTTGGGCTTTCAGTTGTTGAGATTGCCTTACAGTTGGTAAAAATAGACTTTTGCTTAAAGCATGTTAGATGTCACAAACACTTTATCCTAGTGGCAAATATAGATAAATAAAATTAACTAGCTAAGTAGCTGACCTCCAGTAGATTAGATATTGTTAATCAATCAAAATTGTTTGTGGCTGGGGGACTTTTCAATAGAGTTTAAATCAAGGATAGCGCTCCATTTATTCTGACCTTGATCTCTGCTTTGTTTTATTTTTAGTTTCCTGGGCATTAGTTGCAAGTTAACATTCATTTGTCCTTCTTTATACTGTTGAATTCATTCAGATATGGTGGAGTTTAGATACATCCCTCCCATTAATCTACGGACAAGTCGAAACCACACATGTACTCTATACTGAAGTGTATGTAGTCACCATTGAATATCTGAGGGCTTTGAGACCCTTCTAAATTGTAAACATTTCACAATATTCAAATGTGGCACCATAATGTCCAGCATATACTAGTTGCAAATCCTTATGGGATTTTGTGGTATTCTGGCACTTCTACTTTACTGGTGAAGCTCCAAGAAGCTTAAACTTCCTGAACATTAATTCTCTTTTCATACACCTGTTTAGTTGTTAGTGCTTTAAAACAGAAAATGAAGTGCAGTTTTAATAGTATTGATTAGTGATTGCTTTGTGACTTGGTTGTACAATATCCATGGAAATTAAATTTTATTGTTCTTGCAAAAATTATTCCATTACTTATGGAATTTCTCATGGATGAGGAAGCCAGATATTTTTAAATTATATCAGACACTGTTGGTCTATCTCCTCTTTCATGGAACTTCTTTTGTATTAAGCTTTAATTTAATTATTTGACCTAAGAAATCTGGACTTAATTTGCTAATAGGATCCTGAATGGGTTCAGCTTTCTTTTTAGACCATTTCAAATAATTTTATTGCTACTAACTATTTCTTTAGGTTCTACCATGTTTTTCATGCTTTTCATTATTGCATTGATTGATCAGTTTGAAGTGTTTCCACCTCTTGACAGTCATTTGACATGACAGAGCACCTCATACAAAGGTAAGTAGGAAATTCCTCACTGAGTGAAGCTGCAGTGTCTGTATTTCTTTCTGAGTTCTTACAGACAGATCTTAAGTGCATGTTCTGTATCCTCCACGTTTTTACAAAACACTGAACTAACCGTGAGTGCTCTGCCAAGCTGATACAAGCCCATGCAGTGACTGCCTGCAGGAGTGTGAGGTGCCCAGCAATCCTCGATGGTCAGAGCGACTTTTCATGCTCCAGCTTCATTACCAGTCTTTCTAGAACATGGGGACATTATCCTTAATATGTACATAGATAAAAATTCTTTCCACAGGAAAAAGACATTACCCTGAGAAACTCAAATATATACAACTCTGTAAAAGGAAGCCATGCAAATGGCAAATAGGAGAAATTCAAGGTATTTTATGTTTTGAGGGAATGTGAAAAATAACCAGAAGTGTCTTTCACCACGAAGCTACAGAGTTAACTTTATGCTCCTAAAATGGATTACTAGTCACTAAAAGCTTTCCCTTTGGTCCTCAGTCAAAGCCAAAGTCAAATGTCAGAAGATACTTGGTTTGGTGGTTTGGTTTTTAGATAGAAGTACAGTCCAGGCCCTTCTGCCTTCTTTATAGCACTAATCAGAATATCACCATAGCTATTAGATTTGTTTTACTACAGGTTTCAGAGCAAAAAGAATTAGGGTTGTCCATACTGAAGCACAGAGATGCCAAACTGGTATAATCTGTTCAATAGATGCAAAAATGTGTGACTTTGAGGTCTCCAGAGGAATGGAATTGCAGCATTATTGTATCCATCTGAGATAATTACATACACAATCAGTCCATTTACACTGCTGCACCATGTCTTGGTTCTTAAGTTGTCAGGGCTCACATCAGCTGCCAACTGAGCTATCCAAAGGCTTTATTTAGAGATGCTTTACAGTTAAACAGATGTTATTTTCCCCTTCCTACTATGAACAAGCACATTGTGACAGCTTGCTCTTTAAGATTTTTTCAGTTTATTGACTATTTCTTGTTTTAATCAGTCTTTTGCTTGCCCCTACCAGACCTTGGCTTCTTCTCTTTATTTATGTATGTACACTCTGGGTAAAGGCACTGTGAATAATAAAAACATGGACTGAAAGGGATCACATTTCTTTGAATATTGAAATAGCTGACCACATGTGCAACACTTCAGGAGCAGAACTTCCTGACTTACAGCTTTAGAACAGAAGCTCTCTCCCAGGTGAACTACAAGCTTCACAAACTGAAAATTTGCATTTGAATTTTTTACACAGAAGACACAACTGTTATTCAGCTGAAACCAATATGTCATTAAAAAAAAACTATTGAATTTTTATATAAACTTTTGTCCTAGAAAAATGGGGCTGTATCTGCATTATGAAATACAGCTAAGCTTGCACTTCATAAAATCAGAGAACCATAGAACATCTTTGGTTGGAAAGAGCCTCTGGAGATTATCTTGTCCAACCTGCTGCTCAAAATTGGACCAACTTCCTAAAACAAAGTTGATTGGGGCCTTGTTTAGTTAAGGTCTGAGTATGTCCAAACCCCTCTTGGCTGCCTGTCTCAGTGTCAGAGCAGCCTCATAGCGGACAGTTTTTTCCCGCCATGTAATCAGAATTTTCCTTGTTGCACCTTGTTTGTTAGCTCTCATCCTTTCTTGGCATGCTTCCAAGAAGAGCCTGCCTTCATCTTGTCACAAGCCACCCACTGGGCAATGGAAGGCATCAGTTACACTCTCCTTTGCCTTTTCTGCTTCAGGCTGAATAAAAGCAGTGCTTTTAGCTTCTCCTTAGGTTAGCTTAGGAAACTTCCTGCCCAGTTCCATGGACTGATGCAGTGGAGATTACATTCAGTGGTCCCTAGCTTACCTCTGGACTACATGTCTTCTGCCATGAGCTATAAACATCACT
The DNA here is from genome assembly GCA_013399945.1 of Ploceus nigricollis. Taxonomy (NCBI): domain Eukaryota; kingdom Metazoa; phylum Chordata; class Aves; order Passeriformes; family Ploceidae; genus Ploceus; species Ploceus nigricollis. The sequence goes on from VXBC01011535.1 coordinate 22,859, forward strand.
TTGGCACTGGCCCCAGAGACCATAAGGCCATTGAACAGGTGGGATCAGGAAAGACCAAGACAAGGAAAGTATTGAGTAACTCAGGATTTCATCTTTGTTATTGCCACAAGGATCAATTTTATGGTTAGAAATTACAAAGATTTTGTCAATTTTGTTTATGGACAGTAACTATTCTTTACAACACTTGTTGTTTACAAGTTTGTTGTAAACAAACTTGTTGTTTACAACAACACTTCTTTTAAAGTGGAAGCAGCATTAATGACTTCGATCTGAACACAGAAAGCACAGAGAAATAAAATATTTTTAATCAAGTTCTTTAAATGATGATAATATTTAGAAAGCCACTCTTCTTATTTTATTAGCAGTGTTATCAGTAAATTTCCATTCAGCATAATGGAGGAAGAATCTATACTTAAATACATTTCTAACATGAAGATTTGCAAATTCTGACATAGGTAAAAATCCTAGCATATATTTGTGTGTGTTACCTCCATGTATTTTATACTTAGCTCTGCACTGAAGAAGAGGTGAGTTCCCATGAATACCAGAATTTTGCAAATGGGTTTGCTGTTCTGCTGTACAACATTGGCCTTAAAGGTCATGTTTTCAACATATTTATATATGTGGGAACTCTTCATTGTCAAGAAGTCATCAATTAGCTATGTTTTACCATAGCTTTCTGCATTAATTTATGCTGAGTGTCTGACTGTTACAAAACTCAAAAGGATTTTAAATTCAAAAGGTTTTGTTTCAGCAACTGATGCTTTTTGAAAAATCACACTAATTCACTTGTATTCCATTCTTTAATTTAGAGATATTATAATCTCTATGAAAACTGAAGCTGCAACAGGTATGATCTCAGTGGATGCTTGAATAGTTTTCTGATAGGTGTTGATTACTAAACCCCTACTATTTCATCCCCACTGTGCCATTATCTGGCATCTGTCATCTTTCTGTTTTTGAAACATTTTCAGTGTGTATGAGCTACTGGCCCCAGAGATGCAGTTGTTGAGAACTGACATTTTATGCAGGACAAAATAAGAGGAGTTACAAGTTGGTCAGGTTTCACAAAGTTAAATCTGCAGCATTAAGGGTCTCTCTTAAGTATTCCAGGCTTCTGTTATTAAAGAAAAATAATCGAAGGCATGAGAAAGACATCCTGAATAGAGGTGATTTTGAAAACTAGGGAATTCCTCCATCTTTGTGTTGTGTGGATATACTTTCTAGAACATAATTTATTTTCCAACCATTTTAAAAGTACTTTAATACCTGTGTTAAAATATGCTTTCAAATGTGTCTGTATTGTGTAGGAAAAAGTATACTGACATATTTTCAAGGCTGACTTTACTATGTGTTTACAAAGCTGCATCTGCTGTGTGAAATCACACTGCTATATATTTACTAAGCTGAACATCACACATTGATATGGACAGTTTTTTATAATTACTCCAACTAGATGTAATGCAGCTATTCAATAGCACACTCTGAGCTGCAGTAATATGCTTTGGAACAATGACATTTCATTGATATTAGTAAAAATGTCCGGTAAATATAAAGCTCAGGTTGCACTGCTGCTTACTGAGTTGCTTACTGAAATTTTCATTATTCTTTACATTGACTGAAGCTCTTACAGGTGAAATTTCACAAACTGATGTTTTAGAGAGTTGTCTTGTGTTACCAATAAAATCACTAGAAGGTATTACATAAGGAGCTTTTCTTCTCCATTTGGCATGTCCACTATCAAAACCAACCTCAGTCCAAACTGTGGAGAAGAGCATGAAGCTATTTAAACATTTTCCTCCCCCAGGTTTCAGGAAGTCTTTATTGCTTCTCAGAGTATTAAGAATACCCAATGTACTTTTGAACAAGGTGTTATACCCACACCTGCAATGCACAGGGCAGTGTATGCAGAGATGTTTGCCTGCATTCTGGTAGCAGGGAAACTGCAGCGGTGATTCGTTTAGCCTGAGAAGAGAGCAAGCAACGTTGAATGATTACACCTGTCAAGATATAATCATCTACATGAATTGTGATGGCTTCTGTGACTTCTTTAGTAGTCTCTACCCAGCTGCATATAAATATTACTTAGAGAAAATGTCATTCAAATCATGCTGCTGACAAGGTCATTAGATCCTTCATATTATATTGTTTTGGAATTTCACAGCAATCCTTCCTGGCTTATGAGTCCAGCTTTACTACACATTAAAAAAAAAGAAAAAAAAGTATAGACAAGAAGACAAGAGAGAAGGTAGAAAAAAGTATAACATTTAAAACTATCCAATAGCAAGCTGTTAGCAAATGGATTTCTAAAAGATTTGGGTTGCACTAGGGTTTTATTCTAGAATAAACATCTTTGTTAGTCTGAAGATCCATGACAGTGACAGCCAGAGCAATTTTTTAAGACAAGTAGGGTCATACAAGTTTTTAACTTGCATCCTTCTTTTGCAGACTTCTTTTGACAATATTTGAAAATTCAGGTACATAGTTATCTGTATCTACACTTGATTAAAAACAGTTCACCTCCCTTCTGATTTTTAGCTTCTACTACTTGCACCTGCCTAATGTTGCCAAGCAAAATAATGAGAAAATATGTCTCAAAGATAAAAATTTTTCATGTAATTGAATACAAAATTCATTATTAATAGAGATTTTAAAGAAAATTATTTGATTTATCTCTACTGAAGACAACATGTTTTCTAATCTACTAGAAGATACACATTTCCATTGCACCCGTTGTCTCTGGGGAATGTCCTTTTGATATTCAGCTCACTGCTGAGCAGCAGAATAGTTAATACAGGTAGTCTGAACGAGGTATCACTTTTGTAACAGTTCTAAAAAATATTTAATGTCAGGAAAACCATACATGGCTCATCCCTGATTAAAAGACAAGGACACAATTCACTTAAAGTGAACCTTGAAGTCAATGGCTTTGAATGAGTGTAGGTTTTCCTCAGAAATTAAAAAGCTTGAAGAGCAATTTCTCTAGAACATTACTCTTTATAAGCTCTCCAGTGCCTTTGTAGTCTAACTTTTCTGTTGTGTATTTACTTCCTGAAGTTGACTTGAATTTGAAAGCCTTGAATGATAACAAATTGTGTTGTCTTTTCATAAAACTTTGATATTTTGATGGAGAGCAAAATGTTCTGGTTTTGTGATTAGGGTTGATTTTATAAGACCATGACTTACAGGAGCCCTAAGGCACATTTTAAAGTGAACCTTACTCATTTCTGTGCAATTAAAGCAGTAAAAGGTTTAGTCTTTAGGCTATAAATTAATTCATATCCCTCTTCAGTAGGGTGAGGGCTTTGTAACCATGGCAATTTTTTTCACACTGCAATTTTAATTCTTTTCCTTTAGGAAAACAAATTAGCTAGCAAGTCTTGGACCTAATTTCTCTGTACAGCCATGCATTCAAAGTCAGAAGTATTTTGCAGTATTTCCTTAGATTTATTATTCTAATTAAGGGAAAATCTCCAAGATCTGGCAGAATACATTTTTAATACAGAATCACTTATTTATGGCACTGCAAAGGCTGCAATATAGACAACATTTATAGATAACACAGAAAAACATGTTAACTGTAAGTGTGCTTTTTATTGGTCTTGGCAGAGCTGTTGCTTGGAGCTTTAACAAAATAAATGAGTTACTGTTTGCCATCTTGCAGACAGGAAGCTGAAGCATAAAAAAATGTACATATTGCCCTAAGCTAAACATATGGAGCCAAGAAATATAAGATAAAGTGATACATTCTAAAGTATGTAGTTTGGTAGCTGCTCATTTTAAAAGATTTTATATTTAGTTACAGTAGTATAACATTTTCTACTGACCTTCACAGTAAGTTAGGAGCAATTAAAGCACCACTGTAGAGATTTGAATGAAAATGAGCTCTCTTTGCAGCTTGAGGGAGAGACCTGCAGTACTTTGTAATTGTTTTACAGCTGAGCAGGTGGATCTGATCCAGCTTTTGCTTTGCTCAGGTGAACGCAATGCAGAGATTTTACATAAAACTAACATAATATTTTCCACTTAAAGGGATGATTCCCTGCTACTAGGTTTAAGAGGGAAGGTTGATTGAGGTCTAACTGGTACCTGGGTCCTGGGCTGTCCTGCAGCCTAGGTGTGAGGGAGGCTTGGAGCCAGCACAGGTACAGGCAGTGCAGGCACTGAAGGTCAGGACAGTCTTTCTCAAAGCCTGGGGCAGACGCAAACAGCAACAACAAGCTCTTGGTCTCCAGTGGTTGACTGCTACGTGTCTCTCAAAATACACATGCTTATCATGCTAATAGCAACAAAAGACAGAAAGGCTTGAAAATGAAGTGGGTTAGTTGCAATCTTATATGTTAGAAACACTTGAATACATAAAATATTTGCAGTTGCCCCTGTGAAAGCAGGTGGCGTTGTCAGTCCAACTCCAAATGGACACCTGATCCCTTACTAGAAATGTTGTCATCTTCAGTACAGAAAAAAAGAGCTGGGTCAGGAAAGCTGAACACTTAATGTTTGCTCTGTGTATGCTAATGTCTGTGGAAATAGTGTAACTTTTCTCTGTCCTGTGAAATATACTCAGGACTCTGTTTCTGAGGTAACAATTTTAGTATTTCTCATTTTTCATGTTTTTTAAATTTTTTTCATTGTTAAAGTCCCAGGCTCTGGAAAACTGCTAAAGTTATTTATTGAAAAGTTAAAATGAGGGGAAAAAGTAATCAATGCTGAAAACATTGCTCAATCCAAAATAATAGAGATTCACACTAATTATATAAAAACAAGCCTCTTTATACATGTATGGAGCATGAAGTTTTCTTTTGATTTTGGATTCTTGGAGTGCTTGAGAATGTTGTAGAAGTGATTATATATGTTTTAATACAATATTATTTTTTAAACAGAATTTTGAGAACCTGGCACTGCAGAAGTCAGTTTGTTTTAAAACACAGCCTCCTCAGGGCAGTGAGATGAATGCTAAGATCGTAAAGGACAGGACTAAATGTATTTTAAGTGTTGAATTGCTACACAGTCAGATAAAAAGGGTTAAAACAAATGTTCTTGGGGAAGAGTTTCTCATTGTTTATTCCTTTTAGACTTGAAGACTTGGCAAACTTGCTGTGTAACTATGCCTGCTGCCTCAAAAATAGCTTTTTTCTTTTTTATTAGTCTAACTCAGGCTCTGATTTATTGAGCCAGAGAAGGATAAGGCAGCTTTAGCTCTTCCATTAACAGCAGCTGGGGCCTACATCACATAATGTTGTGTGAAAGCACAGCTTCATCCTATCACATCTGAGCTGGAACAACCCACGATCTTTGCCAGTAGTACTATAACTCTGTAGGAGTTATTTATGCCGGATATCTCCTTAATTCTTTGTATTTCTGTTTGTTTCTTTTCTCTGTGATATTTTTGCTTTAATTTTACACAAAGAGGGTAAAATTGAGGAAGGAAACAGGTATGTGTAACACTAGCAAGAAACAATACCAAAAGCCCTCCTTATTTTCTGTGATATGCTAAGGAACCTCAGAGACCTTTACAAACATCACTGAATCTTAAAAACCACACTATGAAAACATCATGAAGAAATAAGTACATAGTCTGTTCAATGGCAAATTTTTTTGAACATCTCTTTGTGTATTGGAATTAATGCATACAATTCAAGACCTTTGTAGTTACTAACCATAGTATAATCCATGTCTACATGACTTTTACACTAATATGTTCTGATAGCTGTTGCAAAATATTCTCATTAATTTAGCTTCTGAGCACCAGATCCAGGACTGCTTTTGTTGGTGAGACTCAGCCAACTTTCATATCAAGGTAGCCCAGTGACTGTCATGTTCTTACAAACTCCTCTTAAATTTCTCAGTCAGCTTTTTGTTTCTTGTGCTGTTTCAGTCAAAGGGAAAATAGTTTTTCTGTGCCTTGTAGGAAGCAAGAATTCACCTTCCTCCCCCTCAGTCTGCAGGGCTTCTCTGGTGGTTCGTTTATCACCAGCAGAATGAAGAATTGGAGTTATAGGCCACTTTCAAAGGTTTTTTTTCTTAAAGGAAGGTATGATGTGTACTTTGCTTTCTTGGCTTAAAATGATGTAGTGGGATAAAAGCCACTGCATCCAAATGGTTTTTCTTAGCTGCAATGTTAGAAGTCTGTGTTTATTGGGATTTTAAGTGAATAACCCTGCTGGTTTGTCCTCAGAGATACATTAGAGAAAAGCTCCCATTTTTAGCTCAGTGTTTTTCTAAGCTAAAATCTTTGAAAGTCTTAAATTCAGCTAGTGTTAAAAGATGGAAAATGTCAAATAAAACTTAATGTCTACATTGTAGTGAAGGCTGAGGTGGAGAGAAAATTTGCAGCATGTTATTTCTTCACTTTTGGTAACACCTGTTGAAGAAAATGTGCTGAGAGTTACAGCGTATTAGAGCACTTCCAGGCTTTTCAGCCCAAACCTGCAGCAATTGTACAGTTCTGTTTGTTATCTTGCAGATAAGTCAGAAACAATTGCAGATGTAAATAAAGTGGCATTTAATGGGTTTTTTTCCTTGCAGTGCCAGCACATAAGATAAAGTGAGCTTTACCCTGTGGGAACTTATGTTGAGAGACAAGATACTTTTGTCTACCAAGTATTATAAATCTCACATTACGTATTGCAAACATTGCTACGTTCTCTTCTTTGGTTTCTTTAAGTAGAACACTTACATTTAACTTATTAAATTGTGTTTTAACTTAGCCAGGGTAGCATATCTTGACAATAATAGCAGTATACAGTAAAACAGTTCAGAAAATTCAGGCTATACTTAGGCCATCTTGATTGCCTGAGCAATGAGGTCAAGTGATATGGAATGATTTGTGTTCACATTTTGCAGGTTGTAAGAGAAAATTCACATCCGTATTAACTATCATCGTCACAGGATTGCCATGCATACAAGCCATTTGATTACTTCTTGCATCCTCACCAATTTCCCCCAAGGAAGCTGCCTCCTGCCCAAGGGTCACTGGTGAGATCAGTGTTGTTGGAGCCCTTGACGTGTCTGTGCTTGGTTCTGAAGCAATCTGCACAAATCCCTTGGCTGCCAGGAGTGGATTCCTTCATGGCCAGTGCTGAGTGTACCTTTGATAAGCTGACCCCAAGTTCAGAGTCTCTCACTGTGGTCTGCTAAGCCCTTCAAAACTTGTGCAAAACCTCATATGAGCTTTACATCAGCAGTGGGTGTAGAGGGATAGGAAATGCCAGGGTGCCCCTTTGTGCAGAGTAACAGAAAGTGCATTTCCCTGGGCAAGTGCTTGGCTCCTAAGTGTGTAGGAGCAGAGAGGATAACAAAGGTATCTAGGATCCCTACTGAAGCCTCAGCTTACCACTGTTTCACCCCAGCACCCTGGAAGTTTTAAGCTTTTGTTTATAATGTTTGGAGGAATTGAATTTCCACTGAGAACTTTGTATTTTTCTCCCAAACCCTGAGAACATATGATAAATAACACTTAACAGCACGACAGCAAGCTTTCCCTCTTCTTTCAATTCCCTTTAGTTACATTTCTCATCTCAGCATACTTTCATTCTCTCCACACATAAATTTGAAATGGTTACCATACCTCTTAATAGGATGGAGGTAATCAGTCACAAAGTAAATCATTACAGAAAGTGATAATAGCAAAAGCATTTGAGTTCTTTCATTATGTCTCCTGGAGTAGTCATTTAAAACTACAGAGTCTAACCCAGAGCACAGTGCAATTCATTCACCTTTCTGCTTCATACTGAGCTCAGACTTCAGTGAGACAAAATGGTTTATCAGCTTGAGGTGAGAGGTAGAATGGTAAATGTCATGAGGAGTAAAGCTTGGTAATAAAATATCACTTTTTTATTAGTTGGATGTGAAGGTATCTGTATGCATGGGTCGAGGTAGCTAAATTAACATCTCTGGTTGGTTTCAGCTGTGAGGTTACAAAAGGAGATGCCATTTCTTTAGTCATGGGTCCCAGATTGTTTCTGTCTTCAGAGACATCATTAATAAATCTTGGTTTCTTTGCTGTCTGCTGTTAATGTTTCTGGAATAAATAGGTTTTTATATTATGCACATATGTTTGTACAAAAAAGCCCTGAGATTTCTTTCTGCAGCAATATATTGGACTGTTGCTTCAGTAGGTTTTGTAAACTACTTAAGTATAGTTTTAGAAAGGAGACACAGAAATAAATTTTTTTTTCTCCATCTTATTTATGTTGTCACAAAATGAAGTGCATTAACCTCAAGTAAAGCTCTCTAAGCTGTTTGGAAATAAGTTCTTTAGCTAGAATTTTCTTTTAATGTTCTGTGCTCCAAGCTGATTCAATTTTTGTGATCCCAGATTATGGCTAAATATCTCCATGTAAAAATGCTGAAATAATTCATTGAGAAAAACATGAATTTTCAATCAGAACAAGTAAATTATTCCTATTACTTTACTTTGCTAAATAAATTGTTTGATAAACTGAACAAACTGGGTTGTGTTTCTTGCTAGGTACAGAGATATTATTTGATATGATTTGGGGAAACAGTCTTTTTTGTATACTGATTTGGTATAATTTTCATCTCATAGCTGAGCAAATTTTAAAATTAATGTAGCCTACCATGTAATACATCTTTATGAAAAGAGAAGATTATTTTCACAATATGGTAAATTGATGTTGTTTATTTTGGAGCAGCTTTTGAAACTCCAATTCATATTAAGCTATAGTTACCCAGTGGGACCACTTAATTAAGGACTACCTGGCTCAGATCTCCAAAAGTGAGACTTCTATTTATATCATAATTCAAATAGAAATTAAGCAGTCCAGTAAGGTCTTAAAGATGCTTGAAACTAGAAACTGTAGGAAACTTACATTTGTTTGGTTTTTTTATTGATAAAATCCTTTCACACTTCAGCTGAGGCAAATAATTAAGGTGGGTTTTGTTAAGACATTTGCTTGTTTGTTAGGTACATGCTGGGTAATATATTTCGTTAAATAGGCATAATCTTTCAGTAGTCTTAAATGTTTTCTTTGCTCTCTTCACATCTTGCACCACAAACACTCTATGCTGTTCCATTATCACCCTTCAGTAGCAAAGCAAAAGTCACTTGAGATGTGTACATCTATGAATTGAAATGCCGTGGCCTTTGAAGGTGGAGTTTATTAACAATTTTGGTGGCCTCAGGAATACAGAGAATGGAAACAATGAAAACAAATCATTGTGGTAACTGAGATGGTTATTTGAATGCCATAAAAGTTCTTCCTATTCATGTGATATGTTTCCTATGAAATTCCCTGCATTTTCTCTACAAGGTTTTAAATAAAGGAATAATTACTTTGACCAGCAGAGAGCAGCAATGATATACTTTATAAGGGCTTGAGCCAGCCCTTGCAAAATCCTATTACTGGCATAAATGATAGATAATATTGTGTATGATTTTCCTGATTTATGGGAAAACATCTGTTGAAATTAAAGCAACAGAAGGAAAATTATGCCCTCGTTTAATTTAATTATTTTATGGAGCCTCTTAATTTAAAATACTTTCTGTTTAATTTCTTTTCTGTATGAAAATTACAAAGATTTATTACTTGAACTGTGTAAGTCACCCTAGTTCTTAGTAGGTGATTGTTTGCACATTGATATGAAGATTTGCTCTGAAGCTTCACTGACTGTGTTGGGCATTGTCTATATTTTAATCTTACAGTTAATTTTTGGCCCCATAATTTTCAATAGGAATTTTTTTTCCACTGACTTATAGGAAGGGTTTCACCATTCTGGTGACATATGTATTAAAAATTCATTATAAAGAGATTAATAAGATAGGGTGAAATATTCTAGTGATGTATTTCAGGTTTCTTTTGCTGTCTGTTCACAAAGATATTTGTGCAATTTTACATGCACTGCATAGGAAGGATGAGAACCTCTTTTTCCTCTGCTAGAGTATTATAACAATGCTGTTAGAGATTTATATTTCCTGTTCTGGCTATGTGGCTCTTCCATGTTTGATTGTGTAGCAGTACTTCAGAACAGATTAAAACAGCCCCTTTTTCTCAAGCTTTTTGCTTTACTCTGAAAATGGAAAAAAAAAAAAAAGAAGAAAGTGGAATTTTACTTTCCATCTTCTAGTGGAACTACTTTGCAAAGTAGGAAATAGTATTAACAATGCCACTGCTGTCACTTTTGGAAAGAAAGTGGGATTTTCTGTTGGTTGCCCCGGTGTTGTCTATATATGGATGTGTTGTGTTGTGTATACATGAATATTTTAGCTCAAATCAGGACTGTGGTTCAGGAGAGAACCTTTTATTCCTGCTACCACATGGAGCAGTTTTATTTTCACAGCTGTATTGCTCTCAGAGGTGTATAACTAAAATACGTGTTCCTGACATGAATGGATATTCAGTTCTGGGAAATGCTGCTTGTAGTTGGGAGTAAAAATCCTATCAAACACATGAATTAAGTTGTACCTAGGAACAACTACCCTTGCCACCACGTGTTCTGCCATCCAGATCCACCCGTGCTGCACCAAGCTGAGGCCAGTCTGGGTGAGGCAGTCCAGGCTGCTTCGTGCTCACTCACAAGTTTCAAAGGAGCTTGGGTGGCAGCAGCACTCCCCTGCTTAGACTGAATCAGCTCTCTGTTACTGCCTGAATACTGGTGTGCAGGAAACTCTGAGGTCTAGATTAGAAATGCTGCTTGAGTTTAGATTACAATGTTGGAGAGCCATAATCCAGTCTGAATGGCACTCTCTCCCCTTTTTTGATGGTTAGCTTGTATGAAGTTCCCTTTGTTTCAGTGTTTCTATTGCAAAATAGGAGCAATTTTGTCACAGAGATTTTAAGAAAGTAAGTTTGGTGATGTTTATGAAGCACTGAAGTCCAATCACGATGAACTCTACACAAACTAATGAGGGAAATATTGCTCTCCTCCTTCAGAGCAGGCCTTAAATAGTGTGCAACAAATTAGTTGTGAGACCATAGACTGGATAAACATGGGGAAAGAAAATATTATATAGCTCTTCATTTAATGAGTACCATCCTTTCTGTAAATGTAATGAAAAAGGTCATGAAAGAAAAGAATGAAATCTTGTAATTAAAGATTGTATCAGCACTCATATGCCCAAAGCACCTGCCTTAGAGTTCTATGGGAGATTTAATTCTGACATTTCATCACATGGATGCATGATACTGCAACCTATGTATTATTCTTTAAACATATTGTTTTACTGCAATGCATGTAAATTAGGGGTAGAAGAGGTTAATTTTGATTAAATTATAGTTCTTGCTATTTATTTATTTCTATTTAATTGTTTGGGGAGTTATTTAAAAAAAAGAACCCTTTCATTAATCAGCTGTCCATTCATCTTAACATATTAAATAAAAGGATATTCCTGTCATTGTCATAACTATTGTCACAGCAGTATTTGAATCAATAATACATTCTTGCTTTGCTAGGGAGAATACAGTGGTAGAATGAGCTACAGTCCCAGACAAGGGGAGATTACTGCCTTTACATGTAGCAAGGACAACCATGAAAAAGGAGACATTAAAATGGAAGCTAATAAAAAAAAAAAAAAAGAGGTGCGTGTAAATGTCCTGTTCATTCTGACAGTGGGTTTCCTTTAATTAATTGTATTTCTAGGCAGATTTCTATGCAGAAAGACTTAGCTATATAGGATTTAATGAAGGAAAAATATCTTGAACAAGCATGTTAAAGATTGGATAAGGGGGGAGTATGGCAGGTCACCAGAGAGTGAATGAGGGAATGGGAGCAGATAGTTCCCACCACAAAGCAAATTAACAGGGAAAAGGTTATTCTTCAGCATCTTTTGTAAACTTAGCTGTATGGTTTTGAAATTACTTTCTTGTCTCTTCAAGCTCTGATTAACATTTTATTTCAAATTCATTAATACAGAGTGTAAAAACAAAATTATCTTAAAAGAAGAAGAAGAAGTTAAAATGCCCACATTTGCTACAGTCTGCCATGAGTGCAAGATGCTGCATGCAAATTTTTATGCACACCCCCAGTGTGATATGAATAACAATACAGATTAGGGGATGATTAAACATGAAACCACCTTTTTTACCTTGCTTCTCAATTTCCATGTTTTTCAGGCATTATTTAAATAAATAGGGCTGTTGCCTGTATCATTTCAATTTCTGCCTTGCCAGGATACCAGAGCACTGGGACTGGCTTCTTCTATGTCTGCCTTGGACAGTGTCTGTGTGCAGATCTTGCTACCCTCTACATTACTGCCTTGGGGGCCTCACTGCTGTCTGCTTCAGGCAGCTTTGAAAACCTCCCCTATGTTTCAGATAGAGAAAATTTTTAAGTTATTTTTGTTGATTATTATTTTGACCAATGTGTCTGTTGAGGAGGTGATAGGGAGAGAGACACCAGTGGTCGTAAGCAGAGCTTGCCACAGCACTGTATGTGGTTCTCTCAGCATGAATGAAATAATCACTAATATAGCACCTAAAATGAGCTTTCTCCACACCCAGAGTCAAGGCCCTGACTGCCCCAGACTGCCCTGTCTTTTCCTTGTTTCTCTGCTTTTTCACCTGGCTAGACACCTCTGAGGTTTACCCAGAAATGGAATGTCAGCCTGCAGTGAGGTGTTGTGTGGCTGCTCTTTGTGCAGATACTCTGAAGTAATTTAAACATCTCACAGAGTTCTCTAATCAGATTGTCATACTTTTTTTGGCCTGGTCTGAATACGTATTTCAGCTTGATTTAAAAAAAAATGTTGTGTCTAAATCTAGACTCTGATAAATGAAATCTGTGAAAACTGCCCTGGAAGTCAGGAATTCTGTTGTTTTGAGTCAAGGATCAACATGTCATTTTTAGTAGGATATTTTTTAAAGATATTAGTGGTTTGTTTGCATCTGTTTTATTTAAAGTGACTTCACATCAGGATCTCCATTGTCCATGTGTTTACATAGTCAGGGCTTTACAGATTTTTTCTAATACTAGTCAATACAGAAATGTATCAAGAGAACTGTGAGGATAACCTTCATAATACTATGCATCTACTTTCTGAAACACATTGCTTATTATAATTCATATCTGTATTAATTTCAATGGATGCAGTTATGTTAGCTATAATTAATGGTGGATTGTGTGTTTCTTATTAGTTGTATATTTTTAAAATTAATATTGCTATAATTTTGTAAATAAACGGTGGGGAATTTTTGTACTCTCCACAAATAAATACTGTTCTTTTTAGATTACATTTCACATATATCTGTTGAGAAATATATAAAAATAATACAATCGTTATTTTCCTTTTGAATAGCTTATAACTTACTCTTTTCTTATGCTTATACTTTTTTTTAATCTGCCTTCACACACTGACTTTGCCATTTGTTTTTATTTCATGTTTTAGTTCCTCCTCACAGCTTTTCATAATGCAAAAGAATAAGCAAACTACCATGATTTACTTTACTCTTTAGCCTATTAAATCTTGCACTTGAAGGTCAAATTTAAGCAGAGGCAAATCTATGTTTCTTTAAAAATCTTTAATTCTACAAATGAAATGTGATTGAAACTAAATTGTAGTAGGATTTCATTTTAGAATTTCTTTCTTCTTCATCTGGTAAATATTGGTTGAAGGGGGGATAATGAGAATTTGAACTTACTTGTTCCCCAGAGTACAGGCATCGTTTTCATATGGCTTTGTTAGAATGTTTCAAGATACTTGGTGAAAATAGTAAAACTATGAGATGGTAGCAGGAAAATTAAAAGTCAGTGAAGGGTAATAGAAATTATTAGCAGCATGGGAAAGGTTTCAGCATAAAGGAATATGTGAAGAAACTCCCTGTTTACTGTATTTAAATTTGAAAAAGGGAAACTTTCCCAGATTTAAATTTTTAAATCAAGAATTCATTCCTTTCTAGGAAAACTGAATGGGAATTTTAAATTCAATTAAAAAAGGATCAGATGTATTGTATCATGTGTTAAGAAAGCCCAACAGAATTATAAATGATAGTTCCAATGAGAGAACTGTGGGGAAAAAAACCAACCCTACCAATAATACTTTTCAAAGCAATTTCTATATTACAGTTAGGATATGGGAAGAAAGAATACAGGTAAGTTCAGAGAAGGCTTTGAAAAGCTTTTAAACACTTTTAGTGTAAGCATCTAGGAATATCCTTGGGCATAACTATTTATTTCTTTCAGTCATAGACATCAGTGGGAATCCATTACACCAATATTGAATATTTTTGGAACAAAAATACTGTAAGCAATTCTAATGAAATTTAAGAACCTCAATGTTACCAGAAACTTCCATACAATGAAAGAAAGAAAAGACTTTTTTCCTCTATTACTCTTACAGTCTAATGACTTATTTTTATCAGTGATAATTTAGGGGGAAAAAATGTAAATGTTGTCCTGAAAAAATCTTTTCCTTTGTGCTGTATGAAGCAGACAATGCTGAGAGTCAACAGGTGTGTCAGAGGACAATTGGGAGCACCTGCTTCCTAATCCATGGTTTTGTCTGGGCTGCACCTGGGCTGGGGGTTGTAGCTCATAGGTTTGCTCTGGTGTCTGGGGATCCCAGCTGTCTGCAGGGGCAGACTGGCTTCAGCCAGGCACAGTGCTGTACAGAAGCAGGAAAGAGTCCTTCAGTATCAGAGGTGAGTGAAATTGGTGTGTTCTTCAGTCTCTGGCTGGACCGGAGGTTGGCTGAGTGGTGCCAGAAGTTGTCATGTTTTTGGAAAATGGGTAAAATAGGCTTGAATTTTTGCTGTGGAGGAAAAGATAAGACTCTACAGTTCTCAAATCTAGTTCCTTATTAGTATGCATTGGGTGAGGGTGGGATGAGCTAAGTCTTCCATGGGAAATAAAAAAGTAATCTCTGTATTACCTTCCAATAGAGCAGTTTATATAAATATGCATTATATGGTTCAGCTATTTAGGCTGCAGCCATCTCTATGGCATCTCACTAATGCCTTGAGCCCCGAGGAAAGGTAGGATTGGAAATATTTTCACTTTAGTGCTTGGTGTTGGACTGTTCAGCTAAACTTTGACTCAGCTTAGTGAACTTGTTTGAATGTTCAGTGTGATTCTCTGGCTTTGTGTGAGTTGTCTTGGTGGATACAAAGGCAAGTCAGGTTTAAAAACCTTCCCCTGGTCTCAAAATGCAGCAGATGCTGAATACAAAAGAAATGTGGGTTTCAGTACTCTGGCTTCAAAAGAGGTATTCTCAGAAGTTTAATATAGGGAAATAATTTGAGTTGTTGTGGCAGAAAAACCTTTTGGTGAAAATGAAGTGAAGCTGGCAATTGAGAAGCAAGGCTGTAGAGAGCATTGATGGTGGAACTGCGGGAGGGACTAAGAATAACTCAGCTGTGTATGTGTGAACTAGAAGTACTCCAAGAATTTGATTCTTTACCTGATTTTTGCTAGTTTTTTTACTTTTTTCTAGTTCTGAAAGTGAAATCTTGAATCTCTTTAATGGCATGAACAAACTTATATGTGCTGCTTCAACAGGTTAAAATATCAGAATATTTGTTTACATGCTCAGGCTACTGTAATTAAATTTAAATCTGCTTTAAAAGGATTTAATTGGAGTAGAGCAAATGTTCTGCAGACAATATCTGTTTACATTGTTTATATTGTTTTGGTTAGTATATAAACTTAGCTATAAACAGATTATGTTTTATTAAGCTGTCAATTCAGCTAAGATCTTATCTGGGAGTGTGTATACTTTTATTATATTGTAATTGCCAAGTAAAAAGCACACTTAGATTAAGTAACATTGTTCTAGAAGCATTTAAAATGCATTTAATTACATTATCAGTTCCATAGATGTTCCATATGTGACTAGGCAGCTGGGAGAAGTCATTATATACAGCACAATAAGAATTTTTCATGTGCCAGCCTTGACACATTTTATGGTAAGATTGTTTCTATCTTGTATACTAAACTGGATTTACACAATGAATAAGTTTTTAGATATCTTGTACCGTGTGTGTAATGAAGGGTTAAAATTTCTTTTGCTAGAATTATGAGATCAAAGGGCTAGAAGGAAGTGTATCTATTTCCCCTGATCTTGCCAAAAAGGTGTGCAAGATTGACTGTCAAGAGTGTAGCAAAGAGTTGGCAGTGGTTCTGAGATGGACACCATCTAACAGAAAGGAGCAGCCTCAGAATTTCTGATTTCGACTGTTTAATTATGTATGAAAAGCTGGGGTTTGTTTCTTTTTCCCCCAGTAAAAAAGTATGGTTTGTGAAGAAAAGACTTCTAGCTCAGGTTGAAAGAAAAAAAGCAGACTGTTTGCAATTTGAACATAGGGATGTTGCTGTGCTGCTTAATCAATATAGAGTTTTAGAATCCCATACAAACATCTTGCCTAGTGGCAAGATGTATCTAGCTGTCTGAAAAATTCCAAGATGTGCAACATTCATGGCAAAAAGAAACAAGAATTATAGCATGTTATGGAATATGCAAAATCATATAGGATCTGACAGCTTAGGCTGGGATATTAATTTTTACTAATTCATTGTCTATTTTGAGCAAGTTACACTCCTCCTTCCTGTAAGAAAAGCCTAAAATATGCTTATTTTCCTCTTTGGAAAAAGTACTCCAAGATTAGACCTTCTTTTTTAAAGAATTCTGTAACATTTCAGATACACAGAGAATAATTCATTGCAACCCAAACAATTGGTCTGATTCACATTCAATATCAAATGGAAACAGTACAGTTTATTTGCCTTTCTTCTTTGTCATTTAACTCTGCAGTTCCATGCTCTTGTGGGGGTCGTTGTTGTATTCCCAGAGCTATTTACTAAGGCTTTGGATCACCTTAGAAAAATGTTAAACTGTTTTAAAATTAGTAAAATATCAGTAGTTAAACATTCTCATCATGTGTGTCAGTGCCAGGCATTGTGGCCCTGTAATGCTGGGCTCAGGTGTGTGACTCTTAATGTCCTTCACAATTAATGATTCTCTGTTAATCACTCAAAAAGGGAATAAAACCCCCTGAATACTTGGTGAAGTAAATACTAAGCAACATCACAACTTAATGTTGGTTTTGTAACTGTGCATTGCCCTTAAGAAAAATCAGACAGCAGTTCTGCTACATAAGGCATAGACATGTACAGCTGGGGTCTCAGAAGCTGTACCTACTTGTGGACCACGTACCTACTTGTGGACCTTTCTGAGAGCAAGGTGCACTTTCCTCTGGACTCCCTGTCTTCCCCTGACTGAACAGGTATCAGAGCTACAGCTGTCTCTTTCTTCTGAATAAATCCCCTTAATCCTCTTGGATACCCACAGAAGGCTTAGAATGATCTTGCTCTTTAGTTTTGACCTTTTTTTTGGTCAAGTACACAAACGGGCATCTTTTGTGAAAAATTGTCTACAGAAGCAATATAGTGTTTTAAAATTTGACAATGCAGAAATAAGAGTAAAGATAAGTGGTAGTTGCAGAGATCTTAAAATTTCGTAACTTTATTTTACCTTTCAACAAAGTATTATAAAGTGGCTTAGGATGAAACAAGTAGAATCCTATAATGACTTTATTGAGTTGAAAGCTGAAGAGAGACTTTTTTTCAAGGGTGTGTACTTAGAGAACAAGGCATAATGGCTGAAAGAGAGCAGATTTATACTGGGTACATGGAAGAAATTCTTCACTCTGTTGACGGTGAGGCACTGGAACAGGCTGCCCAGAGAAGTTGTAGCTGCCCCAAGCCTAGAAGTGTTCAAGGCCAGGTTGGATTGCTTTGAGCAACCTGGACTAGTGGAAGGTGTCCATATCCATGGCAGGGGGAAGGGAAATGGGTGATCTTTAAGGTCACTTCCAATCCAAGGCATTCTGTGGTTCTATAGAATCAATGAAAGTTTTCAGTAGACTTGGGAATCTATTGTTGCTGGGATTTTTTTTTTCCCACTATTTAACCTAAACATTTTTCCTGCATAAATTCGTCCTTCCCGAGTTTACAGCCTGTGGCTATGATGGAAGAACTGGTTTATTTCATGACTCCTTGTTTTCTTCCATGGTGAAAAGTGTGTTTATCTCTGTAGACAACAGGCTGGTGATTATCATCTATTATTAAAACTTTTTCCTTGATTTTTAATTTGGAGTTCTTCTCAAGATGACTGTAGAATGTATTTTGAAAAAATACATGTAAGGTTTTGTGGATGTTTTCAGCAGTCAAATTTAACTTGAAGTCTGTTTGGCCACTGAAATTGAAAAGAGGATAATAGTCCCTGTGAAGAGCAGCATGGTAAATAATTAATAAAAGTGGCTATAACTTACTGATTCTCTTTTGAAGAAAACAAAGATGCATTGGAAATTGAAATATGTTGCAATATATTTCTCTCCAATATGCTGGACATGAAGTGAGACACATGTAAGACTAGAGGAATCTAAAATTTGTCTTCTAATACTCAGCTAGAAATGCAGGTTTTTTTAATGTAGAGAACAATACATATTTAATACTTTCCTTTTCATAATGAACGTTTTTCTTTATGAGGAGGCTTTGATTTCCGCACCCTTCCTCAATTCTTTTGACTTTGTTGAAGTAACTCTAGACTATTACTACAGTTTTGGTTTAGACCATCAGAAGTCTGTGACTGGAGTCAGTGTCAAGAAAAGCAGACAGAATTGTTGTTTAGTTTCAAGACTGGTGGACGGTACTTGTGCAGAGGAGTATCATAATAATACCTATTTTTCACAACTTTGCTTGCTCACCATTCAACATTTTCCCTGGTTTATGTGTTTTCCTTACCCTGGATTAATTGAATAGCTCACACTATAGGCAGGTTCCCACTACCTAAACCAGGTTTCCTTAACTGAAAGGTAAACCAATTACTTCTCATAGTCCCTTAGATGTGGAAACCGGCTTGAATACTATTCCCATATATATTCTCCCTTTTTCTCTCCTTAAGCCCAGCCTTCATCACAAATCGTACTTTCTGAGCTTACTGATTTTCTTGTCATACTCTGAGCCTGGCCTAATTTTATTTCTGTCTTTATTTGACTAAAGCTTGTCAGAGTAGTCCAGTAGGGTCAGTTTGTGCAATGCATAATTCAGTCTGCTTTTTGGAACCTTCTCTGCAGTACTGCTACTTGGCCTTTTATTTTCTTATCTATTTTTCCTTAAACATGTATGCTTTTGAAGGATTTTTGAAATTTTGCCCTTTAAATGTTAAGTATAAAACTTTGTTGGAGAAGATCTTTTGGTGAAACAATAGGGATTCAGAAGTAGCAGATTTTTAAGAATTTTTTTTCCAAAAATATGTAATTTTCTAAGACCCTACTAAACATTTCATTTTATGGATTTTGTAAAAATAGATTAGAAAACAGAATAAACATTACATTGACAATAGTAAAAATATTATGAGGGGAAAATCATCCCAAATAAGAATAATAAATCCACAGCATTAATAAAATAATGGTTAGTTTTATTTTCATTTATTTTAATAGTCACTTTTTATATGTATTTGCAAGCAATTCAAGTAAGAATATGTTTCAACATATCATAGCATACTTTTATTAATAGGATTTATTGCACTTGTTTTAGGGAACTTTTTAGTTATTCTCAGTGACTACTGACTCATTTCAGTGCACATGCCAAAACTCACATCAATCATGTGATTGTATGAGTCCTCTGATCTGAACTTGCCCTCTCTGAGTGTTCTGCTGAAATATCTCTAAAATATGTCTGCTAGACTCTTCAGTGGAGTCTTTTTAAATGTGTATTCAAAAAGGTAATGGTTTTTTTTATAATAAAATTTTTCTTACTCTAACAGAGATGAGGTTCTTGCCTATTTTAGCAAGGCCCATTGCAATAGCACAATGAAGTGATTTTTCTTTCTCTTCTCCTCCCCACCCCCTTTGTGTTGATGGTTAAATAAGTTTACTCTACAATCAGGCGAGTACCAGAGCTAATAACAGAGAGCAGGTAGGGTCACACAGGGAGAAGAGGGGGAGGAATGGCAATAGCTTTCTTACAGCAGTGAACCACTTAATCAGCTCTTTTGCAGTGCAGAGACTCTAATTAGTGTCTTGAATTTACACATCAAATTTGTCATGACAACTAAGCTAGGCAATCTTGCTACTATCCTATAGATCACAAGTGTATTTTCACTCTATCTTATTTTTGACTTGTCACATCTATTCTTGAGTAGAAGGAGAGATCTATTGTATTTCAAGAATTGCTTAACCCTTCAGAATGCTTTTTCAAAAGAACACCAAGGGAAAAGATCAGATTAGAAAGGTGAAGTCATAAACCAAGTAAAAGCTGGCTGTTTTCCCACTGTTCTTCTCTGTAGCAAATTGGGAGCTGGTAAAGAGATCATCTAAAAATATGAAAATTTGATGAAAAGCTTAAGATGAAAAGGTCAGACTGAGGCTACAGATATGATCTGACTCCAAGGGTTATCTCTCTTTTCCACAAGGGGATCCTAGTTTTCTCAGTTACCTAAATATATCTTTTCTGCATCTTGAAATTAAGCTTGCAAGTATCTTTAACATTTACCACCCTATTGTGAACACACAATGAATAGAAAACAATAATTTAATGTATCTTTTAGTCCTGGTTTGAGATTTCATTTAGGCATATAGGGGGTATTATAGGAGGTAATGTCAAAGATTCCTGTCACTTTGAATCCCGTCTCTGTGAGTGGCCTTGGCACTGTTTAAGGAAGGTGTAAAAGAACGCAAAAATGATCTTTCTGGCATGTACATATTCCAGTTTGGCACTGGAATACTGGATATCTTGGGAATTCAAAAGTTAGAAAATACCACCTCTCTGCATTTAATGTGCCTAGAGGATTGTTTGCTTTTTTTTTCATCTCTGTCTTGTAACTTTTTAATCTGTACGACTGGTTTTTGACAAGGAGTTCTACAACAGAACTGTATAATGCATGAAGAAGTACAACTTGCTGTGTTTCTTTGAACTTTTTGCAGATTTGTCCAGTTTTTCATTTCACAGGCTTGATTGCTAATCATGCATACTGAAAATGAGTATATACCTGAAATATATAAGAAGCATTTTAAACTAAAATTGCAGATGTTTGACTTGTCAAAGCTCCATGTGAAATTTGTTGGCACTGTTTTTTTCCTTTTTTAATGTTGTTTTATTTATTTTTATATTCTAAAAAACCTAAATATGACTGCCAGTGAATCTTAAGTTCATCCTGTTTTCCAGAAAGCATTACACTTCAAACTTATGCTAATCCGTAGTTTCTAACAAAACATTCCATCTATAACCACCAGGAGAATAAGCCCAGTGTCACTTTCTGTTGAATACTATATATATNAGGGGGTTACGAACTGCCAAAGATATGTCTTTAAAGTTGTGCCTAGCAGTCTTTGTTCTCACTGGGTTTTTTTTCTTTTTTGAAAAAAACCAGCAAGATTTTAAGGAAAAGATACCGCCCCTCTAGAGTCTCCAAAATTTTTCCATAGCTTCTGTGCTTTTTAGATCAGAAAGAATTTAATTTATTTCTGGGAAAACGTCTAGAATGGTTTTTGCTGAAGCATTACAGACTCTGCAAGGTTACAATAGCTAAAACAACTGTATGAACTGCAACTCTCTTTGGAAATTGCAGCAAAAGATTCTAGGAACTGATTTCCTATGTATTTCTTATTTTACTGAATATTCTAACTCCTGATTTGAAGATACTCTGCAAAGTATCTTCAGAGCTCCCCTTTGGGAAGGAAGACTCATCTTTTGTGTCGTGACCGCATCATATTTGAGTAACCAACTGGCAAGTTTCATGTGACTTCTGCTGCTTGTATTAATCTGCTTTTATAATCCTTTCACTGTTTCCTTTTGTCTTCTACAATTTTTTTGATCTGCATACATATCTCACAGTGACCGAATTTTACAGGGCAATGTGCAGCAAAGTTAGAGGTAGGTGAGTTTAGCCTACAGAGCTGTGCTGGAAAAAGTCATTACTCTGGAATCTGTTGTGCTGTTTTGCTTGAGAAGTGAACTGTGACTGGTGCTATAGCAGAACAGCTGCCCTGCTGTGGCTGGGTTAGAGCTCTGTGTCAGTGCTGTGCAGCATCCAGCTGCAGGAGCAAAACCCTTTTGGTTGGTCAAGTATAATGTCTAAATTGCAAGCTCTTTGGACCAGGAATCCTGCACCCTTCCTCTTCTTGTCTACCTATCTACCTATCTACCTATATATATGTATCTTGCTGATAGTCCCTGTAAGCCTTTGGTTGCCTACTACTGCCATAAATGTTCCTGATTGCTATTGCAAAAGCTGAGGATGTGAAACAGAGGAAATAGCATCTCACAGTACAGTCTGCTTATTGAAATACTGCTTTTAGCAGCAATGAAGAAACCATGACCCCAGTGAAAACTGGATCTTTACCCAAAACAGTGCATTTTATGTTGTAAAATACTTACATGTAGGTAAGGTCCTACAGCTATTTCGGTAGATGATTATTTTTAATTCTGTGCAAAACCAAGGCACTGGGTACGTACATCCAAGGAACAGCCACTCCATACATTTATTGCAACATTCAGGAAGCTATTGAGAAGAAGTAAATAGTGATGCTGCCTGGTTAACCCTTGAGGTTACTTCAAACACATGTAACTCGTATGTGTCAGGACAGGGGTCTGTCAAGGGGTATCAGGTTCATTTGATGTCTTTGATGTTACAACCAGCTGTGGAAATATAGGTACATAATTTATGTTACAGCTTGAATATCTCCCAGAAACTTCACAACTGACACTTGAAAGTCATTAATCACCATAAAAGTTAAAGGAAAATCCCTGAAATCTGACGTGTTATACTTCAAGAGTAGTTTATTGTCACCCCAGGTGAGTCCTTTGTACGTGCTTAGTGTTGCAGTGTGCAAAGGGAAGCAAGAGAATATTCATTCCTGAGCAGAAATGTGAGGAGAAAGTTCTGAAGTGCTGAGCTGGAATAGCTATTTTGGATGCTTTAAGACCAGCTTAATTGATTACACTGCTTGTTCTGGGAAACCACACTTGAGCAAAAGAAATAGAAAGGCAATTTGTGTCCTTTAGGTCAGAATTACTGTTCTGGCTTGAATACTGTCTGGGATTTTAGATTAAAGGAAAACAATGCTTCAATTTTTTAATCCTTATTAATGTTATGTAATTTGTTCTTCTCTTGACCCCAAGATTGATGTAGAATGTGTTGATTTGGGACCTAATTAAATAATTTTTTATACATTGATTTATCGAGTCAATTTTCTATTGTGACCTTAATTATTCAGTTTTGGTAAGTTAATATGAATGTTATAATAGCTTTTTTAATGCTGATATTTGATTGCTTATTTGTTTTCAGAAAATACTTGAAAACAAAACTGGTAGTTGCAAGATAAGTCACTAGCATCAAAAATTTATATTCAATAAAATTCTTATTGGCCACAAAGATTTCTTGCCTAGCGATTTTATTAAGGGAAAACAAAACAAACCAAAGCTCACTTTAGCCTTTTTTCACGTCTAAATAGGATATTTTAACAGATATAATAACCTCAGATATACTACAAATCATGAGTTCTGCAGTGTTATATGTAAAAATCTTGGAATTGGTAAGTAATTTTTCTCAATTATTTAAATAGTTGATATTCATCTAATTCTTCTGAAATATTAAAGACTCCCTAAGGCTGGGATTTTTTTAAATTGTCTCCTTTTGTCCCCGTACCACTGTTTTATTGACTTATTTGAAATATTCAAGAGATTAGCAGGGCATAAGTTTTTACGTCGCAGAAATATCCTGGTTTGACCTTATTCAGAGATTATTATGTCTTCCTACTACACAGCTCAGTCCATAAAATTGCCCTTGCAAGTTTTGCATGCTTTGTCTTCAGATTTACTGACTTGACTACCGTAAGAACTCCTCAAGGTAAAAGATTTCTCCTTGTCTTAATTTTTTAAGCGTATGAGTGATACTTTTTTTCAGATAAAACATAGCCTTTCTAAAAGAGTTTGCTTACATAGCTGTAACACTTTCTACTCTGCCTCGACTTTCCCATACTGTAGTTTCTATTAAATTTTAATATTTTCTCCCTCAAGCTCAATTACCTAATGAAAACATATATGTGATTATCTTATGAGTTACTGTCAAGCTTATGCAAAACTGATGGTCTAACATTTTTGGAATAATTGAATCAGAATAAAACCTTAGAAATAATTTATTTTACAAGTATTTATTCAAAAACTGTCTGAATCATTGTTTAGTGTAATAGTGACAGGAGGAAATCAACTTGTTTATCACAATCCGTTGTTCCCACTGTTGCAGTTGTTACATGTTGATGTGCTTACTTACTGGAGTTTGCTGCTGTTCAATCCTCCAGCCTGTTTGGCTTTCTCCTCTGTCATCCATTCTGTGCATTGCATTCTCACGTAGTATGCTAGGATAAACATCTGTCACGGGTTGTCATAGACTGTGTGCATGTATGGTGACAAAACATTTGCAGTCCGACAATGTAGAGCCTTCAAATGCATTTGAACGTGGAAGCTGAAAAATGCTGTGAAAAAGAAGACCGAGGGAATGGGACACTATACTTCACCTTTAAATAATGATTTTTTTTTTCTGATTCTTCCATTTTCCACGTGAAGCCATAGTGTCTATTAAAAATAGGTCTGATCCTTGTAGCTCTTGTTTCCCAGTTTGGAAAAGCCATATGAAAAACCTGCGAAGAAAATACACTTTTTCTTGTTCCACAAAAATAGAAGTATGTAACCACATCAGATTTTGTTCATGCTCTTGTCTTGTTTGATTGCGAAACAATGGGAAAGGGAAGGAATAAAAAGGGATAAGAATAAAAAAAACAACTGAATATGACGAGCCAGACTAAGTAAAAATACAAAAAAATTCTGTATTGATTCTCTTTTTCTTGTATGCTGTCTCGCTGTTTTAATCTCTCTGGTATATTTATTAAGCTCTTGTTTCTATGTTTTTCTCTTAATGCTACATCTACAATGCCCTATTCTAGTCTCCATTTTCTGATCATAATTCTACCCATTTTTGAATGCTCAATTTGCTTATTAAAGTACTCTTCTCTGTGAACATACATAAACTATTTGCTTCCCTTTGTCTCCTTTAAAGTTCCCAGTTGCCATTTCCTTTGTCTCTTCTTCCAGTCATCTGACTACTGGACTGTTTTCTTTCTCTGGGATAAAAGTTCAATTTGTGCCCTTTTTGTGCCATCAGATACTGAAAAATCAAACTAGCCTGAAGAGTTCTTATAGCACCCTAATCACTTGGAGGAGCAGTAGATAATGCAAAGTGATGTTTCTCCATTACTTATTGTTAAGTAGTCTTTTATATATCATTGTCTTGACATTTTAGTCTCTTGTCATATGAAGAATGAAAAAATTCTGGCTTTATCTCTCAGGATTTCCTTGTAACATTATCCAGCCTGCAACTCTGATCTGCTGATCAATTTTTTTTAGCTACTGCCATAGATACAGGCCTTGAGAATGAGTCTGTTTCCCAAGAGAGGTTGAGGGATTTGTTCAAGTAGGGAATGTATTGAAAGTACAGCAGAGAGAAGAGAAAGTACAATGAATATTGGGCAAGATGGGCTTCAAAACTGAGTGAAGATAACAGCTGAAATGGTAGCCTGGTAGGGACAGCTTTAACGATGCATTACACGCCACTGCTTCAGCTAAGTGCAGCACTTGGATAATGAGTCAACAGCAGAAAGTGTTCAATAGGTTTTAGGTAGATCCTAAATTGTATACAAATAAGGTGATATTTAAGGATTTTCTTGCAGCTCTACATAAAAGCTTAGATCTCTTCTCAAGTCTTGCCAACAGCTGCTCTTCAGCTGATCTGAAGTACACTGGTCATTAGTATGAAGAGCTGGGGGCAAAGCCACTGTGACTTTGGTGAAGTATTTTTCTCAGGCTTGATGCAGACGCACAAATAATACCTTACACATGCTTACATAAAAATAAAGATTTTTTTATTAAGAGAGATCAGTGGGGTTTTGCTTGCTAATTTTTCTTCTCTTTCTTTTTATTTACCATACAAGCATTTTGAGTATTTTTCCCCTGTGTTGTCTTAACACCTTGGAAGAATGTCCATAAATACCTACAATGTTATTGCTGTCTTTCTGGTTTATGATTTCTTTATTTTGAACTTCCTCTGCAACTGCTGCTCTGCCCCATGTTGACACATCAGTCTGCTGCAGCATTTCCACTATTCCTGTCACAACTGACCTGCAGCTCATGTGCCCATTGGCTTGCAACTCCCTAACTTCTCTGAACACCCCAGAAACCTTCCCCTCCCCAAGACACTGTACAGAGGACTAACCTGGTCTGTTAGTGCAGTCCTGTG
This sequence comes from Ploceus nigricollis, assembly GCA_013399945.1. Lineage (NCBI taxonomy): Eukaryota > Metazoa > Chordata > Aves > Passeriformes > Ploceidae > Ploceus > Ploceus nigricollis. The sequence continues at coordinate 49,104 of VXBC01011535.1, forward strand.
TACGAGGAAAGCAGAAATAACTCTCTAAAACATATTTGCTTCAGTTACATTACACTGTTGGCCACTTGAATAGCAACTGAGAGCAGACATAATGCAAACTATGTGCAGTTGCATCACCTTGTGGTCTCTGACTCATTCAGCCATGCTTGAGTCCCCTCAGAGGGGTGCTAGGACAGTGAGAATGGCTTGACAGCAGCCTCAAACCCTTCCTGGGGGGTTGTGCCATCATGTGCTTACCACATCAATGGCCAGTGTCTGGTCCTTGCAGCTGGAGAACAGCTTCAAGTGCTTAAATTCCGTTTAATGAAGTGGTAGCTGTTTAAGAATACAAGTTGTCTTTTGAGATAGTGAATAAAGAAAAGTAATGCCCGGGATATGCATGATGAACTCAGACTGAATGAAATATTTTCCCAAATTGCTACCACTGAATGCAGATACTGGTGTCTGCAGCTGTAGGAGCTATAAACTATGCTGTCATCAGTGCAAGAGAAGGAAGATTATATGGGGAAAGCATGAACCTTGCACTGCAGCCTTCCTGATTTTTTCTTAACTTAGTGGACATTGTTTTGGGAGAGAACAGGCTTTTCTCATACCTTCTCAGACCTTGGAGGAAAAATGACAAGGATACCTGTGAACTTTATCAGGCTACTGATGAGCTATTGTATATTTTAATGACAAAAAAAAAAGACAGTAATAAACCTGGGCAGGGAAAGCCATTAATAATTCTAACAGGCCACCTACAGGTTGCCTTACAAAAATGTGTAAAAAATGGAAGAAATAAGAGATTAAGATCTGTACAGACATGGACTGATTAATAGCACAACAAACACCAGGTTTTCTTTTTCTTAAAATGCTAACTTTCTCAATTTAAAATATGTCCTAATGATTAATGAGAGAGGAGTTGTTTGGTTTTTTTTTTCCTTTCCCTTTATCATAAGAGAACACTGATATATTCATTCTGCCTCTGTGTTTATTATTCCAATTTTGGAACATTCATATCTTCCTCCAGTGCTAGTTCTCAAATAGTACCATTTAGTAATGTGAAAAAGTTTCCATTTGCCCTTCACAACTCAGTGAGCTGTAAATACTGAAGTAATTGAGCCACCCACATCCTAGTCTGCAGGTGATATGAGTGATGTATTTTATTAGCATTTAATTAAATTGCAAATGTTATGCTAAGCTGTGAAATTGTTGGTAAAAGTTGAATAACTAAATTAAATGACACTATTTTTTAAAATAAAAAGATCATTGAGTTATCTGGCAAAATATATTTTTTCAACTCTCTTGAAGCAATTAACCTATGCTCTGCTGCTTTTAAGAAAGTCCCTCAGCATACTGAAATTTGAGGCTGTTGCAACATTAATTTCACACCTTCCTAGTTTAGGTTAATGACTTTGGATTGTAACAATGAAGATTAAATGAATCTCATTCGATCTGTAGTAGTAAAGAGATAATATATACTTGAAACAATTACAGATGACTAAAATTAAGTTTTATATTATTGCATTAAGAATTTAATAACTTCAGTTTATGAAAACTTGATTGTCTTTCAGTTTGAGGAAAATTGAATGGTTTGATTTTTTTCCCGTTTGCTTATTTGGATGTGTGCCTGAAGAAGTCTAATTATGCAAAAGTCATTTGATATGACTTTGTTTGGGACTAAGTATTTCCAGTTAAAATTTATAGCTATCTGTAGAACATGCTGGCTACTGCAAGGAATGCTGCAGCCCCCTGGAAAGAGGAGGAGTATTCTGATGGGAAATGGGAGGCAGGAGGGTTCCAACATCACATTTTTCATTTGAAGGATGAAGCAAAAATAGTGTGGAAAAATACAAATTTTCTGGTTGCAAAATAGGAAGGAGCTAAAGACTGAGAGAGGAACTGGGTTGCCATCCAGAATTATTTTTATTTTCTGGGATTACAAACGAAAACCAAGAACTAAAAACATGTCTCTTTGTGAGTAGGGGGGAATCCAACAACTACTGCAACTGGCTTCATTCAGTTCTTCTAAGCTGAAAGCCTGCACTCAGTTTCAATAGATAGTATTTCCCAAATATTAAGTCAAATATTTGAGGATTATTTCTTTTAAATCAGGCAGATGCTCCACTGAAGATAATTTTAAATTAAAATAATTTCTCTGGGGTTTTATCTTTTTTTGCTAAAACATTTTTTTTTAAAGTTAAAAAAAGTATCAATTGCATGCTTATTGGACAAAGCCAGTGTTCTAAGTGGTACTGAAAGTGAGGAAATTGCAATGTGAATTTTGTGTATTTTAAATAGTTTTAAAAAGTTGAGTCTTTAAGCTTGTACTCTTCTCTCTGGATAACTGGAATGAGTTTGTTGTTGTTTACATGCTCGGAATTTTCATGTGGTCACTTGACTTGTAACTTATATTAATGAGGAATACTAGGTGTTTTGCACATATGTAAATGAAGGCCTAGCAAAAAAAAAAAAAGTGCTTTTTCTTTCGGCACTTCTGCAAAACAGCTCCCTAATGCTGTCTGTATCTGGAGAAAAAGAAATTGAAACTCCAAATACCTTATAGAAATGAGGTTTCAAATTGCAGTAGTGTGCAAATCTGTACTGTATGGTAGAATTTCAGTGAGACAGAAGTCTCCCTTTTTCTATGGGAAATTACTGTAATTATTGCATGCTTTCTTATACTTACCACGAGATGTCTGGATATTCTTAAGAATAGCTATAAAACATACCAGACTGCACTGTTGACATACCCAAGAGTCACAGTTTTTAAACATGTGCCAACATGTGAAAGAAGTGCAATTAATATTGGCAGAAACAAGGTTAATTTCTTGTTGGGGCTTTGTCACTCAAGTAAGACATATTTAATATTTTCTTTCATTTCATACTCTCTTACGAGAGATTTCAATGAGCTTGCTAATGATAATAAATTTCCTTTTAGGTATTTTGGTTTTTTTGTTTGGGTTTTTTTTTTTTTGGGTTTTTTTTTTTTTTTTTGTGAAATTGCAGTTATACAATGTGGTATTTAGATGATTGTCTAACTTAACTGAAACTGCAGAGGGAAAAAAATAAGCTCAGTGATAACTCTAATCCAACAGGAGACCTGGGCACATACAGATTAGTCTGTACAAAACTCAGCTTCTAAACCTTGCGTGTGGGCTTTACATGTCACCGTAGACAAGGAGACTGGATTCATGTGGATAAACACACAAACACACATTTTTTGGTTTTATTTTTTTAATGACATGCAGAATGTTCATGGATCTCATTTTTAGATCTATAATGCTACCCATTAGATGCTTTATGGTTTCAGTTGGATATGAGAGGCAGTTCAAATTGAGACCTGGAATTATTTCTGTTTCAGGCTATAGGTACATCTGCCCAGTTGCACTGTGTATGCCGTGGAATTTCCTGCATCCCACAGATCCTTAAACTCAAGGGCTGGCAGTAAAGTGGTTGGTTGGTGCAGCCCAAATTGTCAGACTTGATAGACCAGAAGAAAGATGAACAAAGACATGGTGCTGGTCTAGTGAAGGTGTCACTGAAATGGAAGGAAGAGCCCTGGGTCCAGATTACCTATTTCTAAGGAGTCCTCATTAATTAGATTGAACTGACACCTGTTTGTCAGGTAAAAAGATAAAGAGGAGAAGAAAACATCCTGGACTTCTTTCCTCAGACCTTGCTCGGGTAGCCAGAGCAGAGATAGATGTTCTGACTCAAAATCTGTTGAGGACAAAGAAGAGATACTTGTTCGCTTAGTAGATCCTGGACTGGATTCAAAACGAAGCGACAAATAATCCTCCAAACCCATTTGTTCTGATTTTTGTAGTGATTTTTACTTTTTTCTCTCGCTTCTTTTTTTTTTCTTTTAGTAAATGGATTTGTTAATTAATAATTTGACTTAGATCAGCTAGCTTCGTAAAGAGTGTTGAAAAGCCTTTGGAGAGTAATAATTGTCTACGTATGTTTTCTTATAACAATAAAGGCAGTGGGAAAGCAAAGTATACTTCTTGTTTTCTGAATAAATTTCTATAGGATTATATTTGTCATGCTTCTGTGAACAGTAGCTGTTGTTAACTGTAGCTATTAGTTGCTACATAGATTAATACACTAGTTGGAAAGTCTATGTAAAATTCCTGCAAGTATTTGTTTACTTGAAGGGCCAAATTCTTAATTTTAACAGCTACTGTAGTATCGAAAAAGCTCATCTCAGAGTACAGAAAGAATCTTTCTAATAATGGTCATTATTCTGGATACCACATTTATAGCTGATTTGGTGGTGGTGTTTGTTCACATCCTCAAAGATGAAACAAGCCAGATCATCCCACGAAGTAAGCACAAAGCATTTTGAAGTGCAATTTGCATCTAAACTTTAGAGCCTAATATTTTCTTAAATCATTAGCTAGCACCTTTTTCTGTAAGCTTGTTTCCATTTTTGGAGTTACTTAAGACTCAGAAAAGTCTCAATAGGATTCGAGTCTTCCAAGGAATTATCATTGTTTATGAGTTAATAAAAAATACTTAGCATAGCTCAAGACTAATCCTAAAAAGATCTTTGTGCATTCAACAGACAGGGAACTCTGAAAATTGCAAAATCCATTTTAACTACTGTGTGATAAAATGGGAAGTAGTAACTGAGTTGCAGCCAGCGATCCCTATGCTTTTAACAGCTTCTTGCTGTTAAACTAAACAGCAAGAACTAAACTAAACTAACTAAATCAGTTTTTTCAAAACCCAATAACAGACATGGGCAAAATAAAGGAGTGAAGGGTGACCTGGGAAGTGCAATGGATGAAGATTTATGTGCAGTTATGATTGCTTGTGAACAGAAGGGAGAGGTTTTGTTGAAAGGGGATGCAACACTATGGGTAGCAAATCCTGCTCAACTTTAAAGAAAGGATTCTAACTTATCTAGGATAGACTGATAGAGTAAGGCATTCTAAATTTTAGGTCTTTCAGTCTTGGATTAGGAATAAGGTAAAGGACTGGAGAAAACCTTGGGCAAATAGATAACTTTCTATCAGTATGTGCTTCCTCAGTGCTTTCAGTAAAAATAGATGAGCAGCTATTTCACTCTGACTTTGGATTTTCAAAATTTTCAGCCCTAAGGAATCATCTTGGACTTACTGGTGTATTCATGTGACATGGCATCCAAGTTTATATTCTAAGTAAATGACCTATTCATGAACTCCTGATTGCAGAACCATTAAATATGTCCTCTATTATTTAAAGTAAAGGTTTCTTTTTTATGTTTCTCTGTCTAGTGGTAGCTTCTTTCAAGACTCTACTTAGCTTGTACTTTGTTAAGGACCTTGCTACTTTTGTAAGCTGTTTTCCATAGGCAAGCCATGTCTGCTATTTCATCTGCTGCAACAAGAACAGTTACAGATCAACAGCCAGAAATTACAACTTTTCTTCCAATTATGCTTTTAGAATATATGCTGTTTATCCTATATAGGTTCACAAACTCAAAACAGGGTTTACTTAAATATTACATCTAAGATAAGTACTAACATTGACTACTGACTGTATAGGAAAGTGATATCCTAGATTATCTTTAAAGGTTACCATAAATGCTGTGTTGAAATTTCACTGACCGTAATTTATAAATTTCTCTCAGTGGAAACATATTCCTCTCCTAAAACAGTCATTGTTCTTCATGTGCCTTTTATTGACTGTAGCAAGGTTCTTAGGAGCATGTTATGAGACACAGTCAGCAGGGCCCTGCTTGAAGGTTTGCTGGTATGCATTGGCAGAATGCTAATTTATTTAGCTGGGCTCTATGTCTAAATGCCACGCATAGGCTGTGTGTTTCTCTTACTTGGAAAATGTAGAATTTGCATTGGGCAGATGGTAAATTGGCAACCTGGTGCTCCCATATACAGGACTTCAGGGCAGAAGTGGTTTCTCCTTCACATAGCTCATTAATTTGTGGGGGATGAAAGTACTGTGCTGGGGAAAAGTGACTTTTGAAAAAAAAAAAAAAAAAGGCAGAAGGGAGGCAGAAGAGTTCAGGTGCGTTGGATTGCACTTCATTCCCTGAACTGCTCTATGGATAACTGTGTTGTACCTTACATGTAAGCTGCTTGAAAAAAAAGTATTTGCTGATGTCAGTAAGTGACAGAAAATGAAGGGCATCAACCTACAAATACCAAGCAAAGGAGATTATTCTCTGCCTTGGTTAGCCATTACTATTTAAAAATTATAATATGCTCTGAATGTGGTTAGTTGCCTGCCCTGCTGTTATACAGCTGTAACATAAACTATCCAAGAAACAAAACCTCAAACTCAAATAACTGTGTTAAAAAAATAACTAAAAATAAAACATAAAAGTTCTTTCAACAAAGTTTTAGACCATAGAGGGATAAATAGCTGCAGAAAAATAAGAAGTTCTTTTAAAACTGTCTTTTGTGTCTTGGTCTTTTGTTTTTGTCAGTAACTGAGGTTTTTTCCATCAATGAGATACTGTGTATTCTGGTTTTGATGTTATTCCAAAACATAGATCAATAAGATCTTCTGAGGATTACTGAGGCTCCATCTGTTCTTGCCATGAATAGGAAATACTACAGATGATAGTGAGCAGATATATCCTGCCTATTACAGTCATGCTCAAAACCACGGGAATATTGGATTGAAAAGGCAAAAACATTTTAGTTCTAAACAGCTTTCTTCGGTCTTTGCCAGACTCTGCATTTGTCTGACAGATCTCTGAAAATCATTTTACTTTTCCCTAAGAATCTCCAAAATGTGTTGGATAATTCTCTTTTCTGTTTGCTTGGGGAAGGAGGATGTGGGGGTAGGGGGTGTGTTCTGTGGGGGTTTTTTTTGCTTGAAATTAGCACTGTTCACAGCCCGGGTGGAAGGCAGTTTCACATCCAGTCTAGAAACACATATAATATTTAAACAACTTAGTGCCTATCAATTTGTGCTCACACTTCCTTTTTTTCTGGCCTAATAAATTCTGAGGGGCATTGTGTACCTTGTTTTTGTTGGTTTTGGGTGCCTTAAGTGCAGAAAGGAAGATGAACAGCAAGCAGGCATCATGAAAATTTGCATGTCAGTATGGTAGGTGCCCTGAAGGTGATCCTTGCTTTGCCTGAAATACTGGGTGGGTTTGAGAGCAGGTCTCTCCCCTTGAAGTGACTGATAAACAGCAGCAATAGAGGCAGTAGAGAGATAGGGGCCATCCTAGTTTCAAAAATGTAGTACCATGATCTCTGTGAGAATTGGTTATTTTGTACAAGTTGACAAGCGCTATTAGGTACTTCAATTACAGGTATTCTGGTTTTGTATTTTTTTTTGATTGGGTTTTTTTTTTTTTAGGTTTTTTGTGGTTTGGGTTTTTTTTATTTATTTTTTTTAGTTTTACATTTAATACTCAAACTGAGGTGAACCTGACTGAAGTGCATGCTGGCATGACAAGTGTAGCTGCCACTACAGAGTGGCTGAGGTGAAGGATGAGAGAGATTTTGAAGGATTGGTGTTCCTGCTGAATTTGTAAGACTTGTGGGCATAACTCCTGCCCTATTATATCTGAGGCTGTGACTGTTGGGCATGTGGCTTGTTTCATACAAGGATCAGAGCCTGTGACAGCTCATTTTGATTTATGACATGCTGCTTATGGGGATAGAGGTTGAGAGGTGAATTCAAAGTGGCAGAAGTGTAATGAATGTACTTGGACAGCAAGGGAGATGGAGAACTCTCTTCTGGAATCTAGCACAGCAAAACAGAAAGCAGGAGTGAGATGTGATCAAGAGAGAAAAAAAAAGTTGTGTTTAAGGTAAGTGTTTAAGTTGGTACAAATAATAGGTTAAACTCTCCATGAGGGCTTATTCTGGGAAGTGGTGAAGTTTCAAGACAGTTTTCTAAAAAAGGCAGGAAAAAAATAAATACCAAATTTTTAAGGAGGAGTTTCTTCAATTCGTTAAAAGGATTGTTGAGCATGTGGTGACAATGAACAATGCTTACTTTGGTGCTACATTTCTCTGAAAGTTGAAGTCAATAATTCTGTAACTAGTTTTTAATCTTTTGATGCTGGGGGATTTAACAGTATAAAAGCTGTATTTTACTCCATGAGCAATCATCCCTGATGGAGAATCCTATTCTGATGATCTCTTCCTTTTTTTAACACTTTTCTCTTAGAAAAAATGCTTTGCCAATTTGGAAGTTTCCCATTTAGTTTTATAACTCACCTATATCAGGTATGTCCTTCTCTTTTCTCTAGTTTCTGAAGCAAAGCGGATATATAGTAATACTGAATGATTTCATTTTACATAAAGTTGGTCTTTAGTAGTTGTCTGCCTATGTAAAAATGTAATAATGAAATAAAAAGAAAAAATTCTGGCTCAGCTGAACTATTTTTTTTTTTTTGTTTGAGTCACACTGTTAACTTGGAAAAATGTTGATCTGACAATGATGAAAAGAAAGAATTACACCACAGGAAAAGTTGGCAGCCATGATTCTAATGCTGCCACACGCTGCTTCCTTGAGGCTGTGGGAAGGAGTTTAAACAGTTTGACGGTGATACTTGCAGATTAAAAATCTGTAGCTAGATCATATTCAGTACCTTCACTGCTGCTCCTGCAGCTCACATGTGATAGTGTGGGACTACCTAGGCTGCTATTATGGCTCTGTACTTGTTTTCTCTGAACACTGATACAATAAAGCAATGATGCTTGAAGAGTGGTAGTCAATTTCCTAATTTTAATAAACTTCATGCTAGGCATGATGATTTAATAACTTTTATCTGTCCTAAAAGAAAAAAGAAATCTGATGCTTAGGACATATTAGTTTGCAAAAATAAATCACTATTCTGATAGTTTGCAAGCCTCAAGTTCAAATTTATATAAAACTAGTAACAGCTTTCTCTTCCTGATCCAACAGAACACTAAAGGGGAAACTTAGCTTAAGCTAAAACAAATCGATAAAGAAATTGGAGACTTTTTGTGTGTTGAGAAGCTAAGACTGTATTTGAATTATTTTTTCAATGTGTTGTGGGGTTTCAGTCAGTTGAAATCAAGTTTTCCTGAATTACTCTTTCTTACTATTTAGTTACTATACAGTTAATTAAGCACTTGAGAAAAATGAGAAAGCTTTCCTCTTTCAAGCTTGTAAATGGTAAATGTTTCCTGCCGTTGGTAAATGTTTCCTGACATTATGGGGAAGCTCAGTTTTTTCTCAATTTTTTCTTTTTTTTTTTTTTTTTAAATAGTGTTAGGAACAGGATTTTGCAAATAATAAACACATGCTCTAGCTTCTGTGGATGTGACTGAAAGCATACTAGAGTATTTTCTGAAACAATGATTGCAACATATTACTATTCTTATGTCCTTTGAATAATATTTGGAGTAAGAATAAAAGCTGTTTTTAATGGCAATATAAGAAGACAAGGAAGTGGGGAATGCAGTTATTTGATACTGCTATTTAAAAACCCTTCAGCTAGTGCAAGGTGATATGAATTTTTATATATTTGTATTTGTCTTATGACTTTTGCCATTTTATTCTTAGCTCATAATTTGGATCAATTGCATTAAGATTTTGTAATGTTTAAATGTTAAAATGATTTTGAGTTTGTTTCTCCTTTTAGCCTTAATTGCAGTCTTGCATCTTACATCTTGAAGTCTTAAGGGAGAAAAGCCAGTCTACACTCTATTTAAATGTCCCGTTATATGAGTAACGCTCACATGTAAATGGCCTTTGGGGATCTGTAGATTTGATTCTTTTGTGGTGTTATTTATAGGTGCTGAAACTATGACCAGCTGAGCCACTTAGAAAAGCAAATCCTACTTTTTTACTGGAGTCTGTACTCCATGCTCTGTTTTGCTATGTGTTCACCGGAAGGATAAAAATGAGGAAAAGACTGAGCCACAATCTTCTCTTGACTAACACTGAAAATCAATTAATCTGCATAATTGATAAAAGGTGTTGACTTTATTTATTGAGTTAATCAATGTTACAGAATCAGTGCCCATTTTTCTTATTCATGTAACATTAGCAGTGGACTAAGAATTAAAAGAGCAGAACAACATAACTAAAATATTTGGAGTGTATTTTTTCCCCGAGTGGACAATCTTGTTGGAAACCCTTGTGCATTCTAAAAGTCAGCTTGGCTATTTCTCTGAAGGTGTTTTTGGAGCAATGTAACACAGAGTTATCATGCTCTGTACTCTTTTTGCTTAGCAATAGCAAAACCAGGTGTTTCTGCATCACTTGTTAGAAATGTGCATGTAACCTCACACATCCTGCAGTTAATAGATAAGCACTGCAGTGTTAAGCAGGCTTTATGGAGATAATGTGGAAATTTGTAGGGAAAAAAGTGGAACCAGTCTATGACCATCAGTCTTCAACATATTGTTCCTGAGATTCTGAGAAGAGTCAATACACTAAAAGCAAAAGCAGACAGAAAAAAAAATGTTGTCAGAGAAAAGAAGATTGATGTGTTAAAAATTGGTAGACATAGACTCCTTTGGTACTTTTTTTGGTGAAAAAATATATTCTTTGCTATACTTTTAATTTTCTAACATAAATTTAATTGTTTTTTATCAACTACAGTTGATTTGTGGGAGTGGCAAGTAGTGTCATCTTTAATTGATAAGAACTCCTTTGCTTTTGTAATTCTTTAAAATTTTGGATTAAATACAATTAGCTAGCATCTTTTGTAGCATTTCCAAATATATAAATATCTTGTCTCATTAATATGTGGTTTTGATTTTGGTCTGTTTTGATCAGGATTCTGTTTAATATTGGGGGTTTCAATCACATAAATTAATTTACTCAGCAGCAAATTACTTCATCGTGCTACTCTGTGGAATGGAAATTATTCTGTCCATGTATCTTGAACCTCTAGAAGTACTTTAAGTATAATGAAACATTAGGTCCCACTACTCTTTTATAGTCCTGTAATCTAGCTGATCTCTAAAGATCATTGTAAAATATGTCAATAAGAGAGCTGTAATTTTAAAAAAAGAGTGATTGTGAATTTCTTTGAAAATTGAAAGGCTTTTTCCTAACAAAAAGTGCATCCTGGACTAGGACCTATTTTATTTCCAAATTCTGCCTATTCCTGTTGTCAAACACAGCAGGAATCTACATTTCTGCATGTTGATTGCAGAAAAACAGAGCTTAGGAATGGGTCTTGGAAACTTTAGAAGGCCACACTTTCTACTGAAGTACTTTGTCAAATTCTTCAGATAAACCCTTGATCCTGCAGCTCTTCAGGCATCTCTGTGACACTCTCCAAGTTGCACTTCTAACAATGCAGCCAGGCACAGAATTCAGCAGCTCTGTATTTCTCCTCCTTTCTGTCTGTAGGTTACTGTATCTGAAAGTGTGCTTGCACTTGAAATACTATATCAAGGAAATCACAGTTTGCTGGGCAATGAGCTGGATAAACAAAAAGCCTGTTTGGATCACTAGGCTTAGTGGATAATGGGTTGTGTTCTACCTGAAGGCTAATGACAAGGAGAGTTAAGAATCTCTCCTGAAACCTGTCCTGTTTCACAGCTCTATCAATAACCTGCAAAGAAATGTGCTGTCAACAGGATTGCAGGTGATGCCAAAACTGGGAGAGCCACTCTCCGGAGAGACCTACACAGGTTGGAGGAATGGGCCAGCAGGAGTCTCATGAAATGCAATAAAGAAAAATGTAAAGTCCTGCGCTTAAGAAGGAATATGTGGAACAGCTCTGCTGGGGGCAGCTTTATTGGAGAGCATCTGGGAGTCCTGGTATACAGCAAGCTGAGTGTGCTGACTGGTCCATTGCTGTCTTGAGTAAGTCTGGGCTGGGAGCATTCCCAGGAAGGGTCACAGCTAGTAAGTAGATCGAGGAATATGGACTGTTACCTTCATTACACTGTATTGAGAGTGCTGCATCCAGTATTGGTTCCTCTAATACAAGGTACTGATAAACAGAAGTGAGCTCAGTGGAGACCCTTAAGGTGCTGGGGAACTGGTCTATCTGTTTCTTAATATTTTTATAACATGCAAACTTCTGATAGAATCTAGATTCATTTTGCTAGTACAAAGCAGAAACATATCTCCATTCTTCACAACAGTCAACATAATTTCTAGTGTCTTGTTTCATAAGAATGAATTTTGAAAGTTCTGTTTAAAGTTAATTATGTTCATACTCTAAATGTGAGAGAGGATTCTGCTTTTCACTGGGTAAAATGAATTCCATCATTAATTAATTCTCTTGTATTCATTTAGAAGAGGATTTTGTGTGCGGTTGTAGGAAAATAACAAAACATACTTGCTCTTGTCAAGTTTGGCAGTTAATTTAGCAACCAGCACTTTTTGAGATCAATGGCACTGGATGCTGCCCTTAATTCTGTAGCAGAAGCTGACCTCCAACATCTAACCATTACCAGCACCCCTTGGTGTCGCCCTCACTTTCTCTGCTGGTGTTTCTTCTGGTGGATCAGGGCTGCTCATAACAGCCCCACTGTCTTCATACCACCCTTGGCACTGGGAAAGCTTTCGTAGCCTAAGGGCTGGTGTGGATAGAGACTATTCAGAAACTGTATTTAATAACCCTTCCTCCCTCCTTGGGCAATGTAGGATGTGTTTTGAAGCGTGTCAGCATGCATTCCTGCATGCTGAGTGTATGAAGCTGTTAGTGTGCTTCGGTTTGACTGAGTGCGAGTTGAAGAGCTGTGTTTGACAGCAGGAATAGGCAGAAGCAGCTTTGCTTGATCAAGAGAGCAGAAAGAGTGGTCTGTGAGTGGTAGAGAATACCACTGAACTGAAGAGAGGAAAGAATGGTGTTATCTCACAGGCATGTATTCATAATGAGGTGGATTTGATATGGAGTGTTTTGGTGTTTCCTTGGGAAATTTACTTTGTTCAAAGTGTGCTAGCATCTCCTGAGGGTGTTAATGAATTTACAAGTGTAAATTTTTATGATCTAAAATACCAGTATATAGAGATTTGATGTAGGATTAATGCTTCCAAATCTCACCTCTTATTGTAACAGCACGAAACTGTATGTGTGCTTTTATGCCTCCATTTTCCTTAATGTTTTCAGGGCATGTAACCTCATATCTCATACTTCTTACAGAAAAATAAAGATCACTTAACTGGTCTGTGACTGTAGGAAGCGTTGCTTCTTAACTACTTTCCATTAATGGACTTAAATTTTTTGGTCTTCATCATTCTCTGGTTTTGCAGATGTGAGCTGATGGGCTTGCCAGAAAGAGCTCACTTTTTTCTTTTCTTTTTTTCCCCCCTAAAAATAAGTGGGGTGGGAGGAAGCAGTTTTGGCAGTATGAAAAGGAAGATCAAACAAGCATCAGGGATTGAAAGGGATGGGCTGCTTTCATAAAGGAGGTTAGCCAGGAGCTGATGCTGTTCCCAGCACAGGCAGTGCTCTCATGGAATGGATCATGTTCCAACAGGGGCTGAACAGGGCAGGTGTGCTGATGGAAAAGTCACTGTCAGCCATCCACATGTCACCAAAGAAGGTGATGTAATGAGTCACGTTTAGGAGGTCAATCCAGAAAGTCCAGTCAGGAACAGAGGAGAGAGAGAGACATGGATACTTCTGACAGGCTCAAAGGAAATGAGGACAGATTGGGTACTCCCATGATGCACTTCAGGCAAGTTGTCCAAGCTTGAGCTGCCTAGACCCCTTGGACCCATGGAATTGGGTAGGACATCCCAGGTGAGGCCATCAAAGCCTTAAAAGTGCACTTGTGAGCCTGGCTATGTGCTGTTAATTAATCATCCTAATTAGTTAATGTGCTTGGACTATTTAATTTTGTTAAATTGTGAATCTGTAGGTGTGCTGTAGCATGTGACAGAACTCTGCATGTGTGATAGCATGTGGCAAAACTCTATGGGTTTCAAGCCCATAACTGTGCAAAAGGCCTCAGTGGCTGACAGGAGTGGCCTCAGGTGGTGATGCTCCTGTCCTGCTGTGGCTCCTGCAGTGGCACCTTCAAAGGGAACGAATAAGTTTCAACAAGGAAAACAGTTAAATGGTGGGAACTTTGTAAGGTCACAGTACAGGTGACAGGTTTGAAAACTTCTTTTAGTTCATAATCCAGCAGAAAGGTTCAATGGCTAGATATGTAGCAAAAACAGCCCTTGCCTTGAAAAAATTAAGTCATGATGCACTCCATTAAAGTAACTCAAATTACAACTATTTTATTTATGAATGAGTATTGAACATGTAGGAGTATAATGCACTTTCACTAAATGTATTGTACATTTTGATTGTTAGATATTTTGGCTTGGCTTTTCAGCAAGATTTCCCTTTATAGCATGGTGAAAGAAAAACAATGTAGAAATAAAAGCAGTGTACATAGTGTTTTATCATGATTTTCAGCTAGTCTGTTTGGCTACTGTGATACCCAGTTAAAGGAAATTTTATTGACTGACTTTTTCCATCCTCTATGAAGACAAAGATACTCCTGGTGCCTTATGCATTATTGGAGTCACTCAAAGCAGCTGCCAATTACTTGAAGTCGTGGAAACAATCCTTTAACTTTTGCTTGTGTCTGTATAGCTCTTACACAGTGCATGGCTTCTTCCTGCCAGAAAGTCCCCATATTTACTCTTTATAATTATTTTACTAATAAATAGGGTTAATTGGATCCTGAATGGCTTCTTTTAAATCACAGTAAGTATCAGAAGGAGAGTTAGGAAGTATACTTTGGATCATTGGGCTTCACTGATGAGACAGTCTAGGGTTTTGACATGGATTTGTGAGTCTCCTGGTATGTCGTAAAGATCAACAGAGATTTGTGGTCTTCATTAACACCTTGTCATGCTGAAGGTTAGGTGTTTCTTTCACATCAGTAAGAAGATCTTATTGCAGCCACTAAAGCTGTCTCCTTTCTTTTCTCACACTATCAAGTCAGTTGTGATAACAACACATCATTGCAATTTCTTAGAATCATTCCTACTCTTGTGTCAGGATCATATGCTATACTTTTCCTTTGAGGCAAGTTAGTTTATATAGGCAATAAAATTCAAAGGTACTAATATGTTCAGATTTATCTGCTTTCAGTATCATTAATCATGACATTTTTAAGTTTCTTTTTACTTATTGAAGTTCTAGTAAACCATATAGTCTTTTTGGATACTGCTCTTTCCTCTGAGAAACCTCTTTGCATCTCTCACTGCACCAACCAGTGCTGCAGATCACTATTCACAAGCTTTGGTACTCTACCTGTAGCCCTTTTCAACAGCAAATTTTCTTTTCACCTTCCCTCAGCAAAATGCTCATATGAAATCTAATGCATCTCCTCTCAGACAACATTGAGAGAGCGCTACTGGATTGCAAGAAAGTCTTTAACAGCATTTCAGTAATGTTTTCCTTGAAAAAAGTTAATATTTTTGTTTAAATAAGAATTGCTGTTTCAAATCACTACACTTCTGAGTAATATTAACCAAAGATACACCATTAGAAAACATTGTAATTGAATTGATTACTGGAGGAAATCGTAACCCAGAACAGAGATACATGCACATGTTTTTCTCTAGTTCTAGTGGGTAAAAAATTTTTCTGTGTCTTTACAGAGCTGACAGTCTTGTCTACCAATTGTCTGTGTATCGTAAATCTTGTATTTCTTGCTAAAATGTCAACACATCTATTATAGATGTTCTCTGGTCAGTCAGGTAATTTCTATTTGTAACTGTCTTTTAAAAGTATATGAATTATGCAATTTACTGGGAGGAAACTATTCTTATCTCATATGAGAATCTGAATTTAGGATGCATACCATAGAGGGCATAGCAAAAGTTCAGAGTGAACATGAAGTTTCATTAGGAAATAGGACTCAATAAATTATGTAGTTGATGAATAATAATACCATTTATTTTTTATTAGAATATTAATAAGTAATTAACAGTAGTAGTCAAAAGATCGTTTAAGAGACAGTTGAAACATTTCAGCATTGTCATTTAAATCATTAATACCACATTAAGACCATATTAATTAATTTAGATGTTATTATGGTTACAATTTATTTCAGGTTAGTTGATATCTGGAGATATAAACTAGATTACAAATTCATAGTATTTAAATTAATTAGACACCAAGCTTTCATTAATAATCAAATTATTATTAATAATGCCCATATAAGCATGTGTTTTGTTAAGCCATGTGTTGATGGCACAATCTTTAACTGCAGTAGGTGAAAACATTAATTCAATTGAAACAATAGCAAAGTTATTTCTGATGCCTAGTGATGTCCAGGAATTCATACACTTTGAAGATTTTCTTTGAGATATTCAGAAAAATAAAATAGGGAAATAAATGCTCTCAGAGTTGGATTGCTCACACTTTTACACTTTAAATCAGAATAACTTTTTGGTCTTTTCTATCATGTCTCATTTATCATCCTAAACATATCTTGGTGCTGTCTCCAGTTTTGAGGCAATTGAGCAGAGAAGTCATGAGGTTCAAAATGACGTGGTCACAGTGAGAACACTGGAGTGGGCTCTGAGCAAAAAGCAGTGTTTGAAAACTTTGATTTTTCTAGAGAACGACAGGTCAAACATACCATACCTGCTTTCAAGAGAGCACCAATAGCAATGATCCTGCTTCTCTGCCACTATTACCCAGCATCAAACTTAGCAGAGCAAAGATGAGCCAGGGTATGTCTGAAACAGGAATAGAAAAGGGTTATGAATGTTCACATGTCAGCTTACAGCAAGATACTAATCAACTCTTGTAAGAAAGGAATTATAAAATGCAGCTAAACAGCTGAAAAAACCTTTCAAATAGAATTTATTAATAACTGTGATTTTTTTAATTGATAAAATATATTACATGTTTTCAGGGATATTTCATTCATTGGCAATTGGTTTTGATATAAAGATGCAGTGGGAATGTATAGAAGTAATGCATAATTTAAAATGTATTTTTCTTAAGCTTGTTTTTCCTACTACATTAGACAGTGAAATAAAGCTATTTAGAAATGTATGATTATTTATGAAAATCGTTAGTATAATGCAGCAGCAGAAAAGAATGCATTTGTTTAAGTATGGATATGCTGCTGCTAAAACAGCTGGGGTTACTGCACTTTATAATTATATTAGTAATAAGAATATAGAGAAATGGAAAAGAGTATTCGAAGCTTTGCACAGTTCCAGGTCGATTGTAAAGTGAGTGGTCAGGGCAGGATTTCTCTTCACAAGACCATGATCAAGTTTCTGTTCTGCATTAGTTTAGTTAAATGCCTCATAAAATTTAAGGCAGTTTGGCAATATACTTGCTGGAATGGAAGAAAAGGTGTATAAAAGAAAGCCACTAAGCCATTATAGAAAACAATCTTTCCTACTATATTGACCATGCTGCATTCTGTATTTAAATAACCGTACTAGAAAAAGAAATAATAGCCTAATAAAACATGCCAGGATGCATACTAAATGTGCTAGGAGATTGGCTATTAATGACTAAAAATTCTAGCTGATTAGACAATTGTCTTTTGAATGTGCTTTTGTGTATATCAGCAGCTGTGCCCAGACGTCTGCAAGAATGTTCTTGGTTGGAAGTTGGAGGCCTTACATTAGTATAAAGTTGGATCAAACTCTACTTAGTTGAAGTAAAAGGCAGAGAGTATATCAATATTAACAAATATTGATATCAATAATAGGCTGGTAAATTTAAGCTTTCTTTTTTATTTTTTTCTTCTGGGAAGGCCAGTAAGAAATCAGTGACCCACCAAAATTGTTCTTGATGGGAGGGTGAAATTGCCCAAGTCCAGATACCACTCATTTCTCACTGCTTCTGTTAACGGAGAAAATCAGTTCCCATCCCCAGTGGAATAGTGAATGCTCTGGGGAAAGTGACAAATCTCTAGGAGAAGAGCTTGTATTTTTCTTTTTTCACTTTTTACATTTTCCAACAGTCTTCAGTCAGCTATTACTGACTGCCTGGTTCACTCTGCCCATGTATTAGCAATACAAGCTGGTATTTCCTAATTTGTATTTAATGCTTGAAACAGCATAGCATCAAAGGATCCTCATTGTGATATTCTGTATGCAAGAATAAAACAAAAAAACAGTTATTCTTTTTCCTATCAGTTATCTTTGTGATTAGTAGCAGAAATACCATACTGGAAAGGACATAACGCCTTGACACAATGGCATAATACTGTGCCACTACTGCACTGCAGCTATCTTAGCAGAGATTAACATCTACAGAATAAAATGTAAAACCACACCTGAGTTTTGCTTACTTTGCTTTATTAATCTGAAACAAGGTAGATTAGAATAAGGCCTCAGCATTTTTTTTACTTCATTAAAGCTGTTTCACCTTCCAAGTAAAGAGAAACCTTACTTTCTTCTACTAGTTCTCTTTGAAGTAAGAATTTTAGACTCAGTGCTGCAGTCTTCACTGTGCAAAGCTATGAACACCAACCAAGGCAGTGACAAAGCATGGCTGAGAAACAGGATTTTTTTCTGTCTTTTTAGCCAGATTGATTCCTCTTTGTTGCAAAGACACCTTAAGGAAAAAACTACTTTATAGGAGGTCCCCTATAACTTTATAACTCCCCGTTATAGAAGGGTCGATACTCCGCACTGGCAAGTGGTACATTCTGGAGTCAGAGTTTATTCAGAAGAAGAATAGCAGTAGCACATCACTGGAAGAGGACAGTGCAGTGCTACTGCAGTGCTAGTTAGTTTAGAGTTCACTGCAGTTCTAGTAAACATTGCTGACTCAATATTGGATTTATATATGCTCCAATATGTACACGCAGATTTTAAGTAGACTAAGTATTATATTTGGGGGATTTGTAAGCTAATTGTCTAGATACAAAACTTAGTAACTCTGGTAACTAAGAAGGAAGGACTTCGATTTTAATTTAATTTTTTTTACTTAAAGAGTTTCATCAAAGCTGTCCATCACTGCAGCTACTGACAAATGAGGAAGAGACTATTGAAAAGGGTAGGATGTGCTTCAGTTATACTTAGCAATTCCAGAGGGTGAGCACAATCAATGTTTTTTAAAATAAAAGTAGGATTACCAAATATTACAAAGTTGCACGATCTTCATTGGTTTAAGCTAGTCCTATGGAGATTTTTCAGCTAAACTACTTTAATCTGTTTTTCTTTTACTTTCCTGCAGTGCCACATTGTAAAACATAATCATTTTTATTTTGCTCACCAGCAGAACTGAACAACAGAATTAAAAAAGCACAAGCAGAACTGTTGATGTGTCAGCAGTGGTGTCTGATGTGTCCACAAATGTACAGAATTGGAAACCCAACTGTTTTTAACTATTAGCATAAAAAAGCTTTAACTGGGGGGATTGATCTGAAAACAGATAAAAAAAAGAGTGGTGGTAGAAGGAAGAAACAGCAAACACAATGAAGATATCTGTGCCATTAAATTTAGAATCGTTGGTATTTGTTATTCATTTGCAACTTGGGGGGCAATATAAAGAGATTTAACAGATGTAGATAGTAACTTTATTTATGGAGTCCTGGATGCACAGCTGGAATGATTACAGCTGTATGGAAACAGCTGTTCTTAGTTCTGAAAGAAAAGAAAATAGTAGATAAAAGATGGCAGACTGATGAAAGTGGTGTAATATTTTATAGACCTAAGTTCTCAAGATATTGCAGTGCAATAGCAATATAAATCTTCTTTGGTATTTATTCTGCAGTTGACCAGCATTCCAAAAATGAAAAGTGTATTTATTAGCTTCTGTCTGTTACAGTATGTACAGACAGACTACTAGTTGTGTGCAAGTATTCTGTGTTCACCTTATAAGCATAGTTGTTGGTTAATAGGGCTTAGATGTCCCTTCTCAAACATTTGTGACATATTTGTTTCTATTTTAAAGGTTGTTATGAAGTAGAAGATATTTTCTTCTACTCCATGTGTAAACTTTTTTGTAGAAGATTTTTTTTTTTTTTTACTTACAATGTAGCCTTGAATGAGAGCACCTCTGTCTGTGTAAATGCAACTGCTGAGAGAAAGAGTGTGATTTCTTCCAGGTCTTAAACATCCTCATGAGTAGTCACAACTTCTCAAGTGGTTCTCATCCCCCAGCAACCTGGCCTTCAGCACAGGCAGCTTAAATTCCTATCTGGGGGAGACACTTGACAAATATGCATAGAGAAATATGCAACTATGCCTGGGGCCACATGTCTCATTTAAATATATTTATTCTTTGGAAAACAGCTCTTGCTGTAAGATGCTACAGATAGCCCTAAAGCATTAGATATTCATGTGTGATGGTGTCTGCCTTTTCTTCCTTTGCAGAGATCATTGAACAAATCATTAAGACTGTGGATAGGGATGCAGCTGGTGTCTGACTGCTGGATCTAATACTCTTGAGTGTGTCTGTAACCCTTTTCCTCTTCCATGAGTGGGATAAAATCGGCTGTCCTGTCAAATTTTGTCTGAGAATTTCTACTCACTCTTACTGCTTGTCAGCACAAGGCATATTCTGAAATATACTGATTTAACCACCAGGAAGTTTAGAAATGCAGAAGTGAGTTGAACACCATTCCTTCATGTCTAGAGTATTAATGTTAATTTTGTTTTTACTGGAGATTGACAGTTGCAGAGAGGCTGAGGTTGTTCTGACTGTTCCTTTACTTCTGTGTTTTGCTTTTTTCAAGTGGCCTTTTGCTACTATATGTCCCTGAAGAATATAAAACTACCTTAGTTTTTTGCCATCCCATCCTTTTATTCCTTACCTCCTTCAGAGATACTGTCTTTTTTTCCCCCAAGGTACTATTTAAACAGGCTATCTTGAATTATTAAGGAATTTTTTTGAGAAAAACCTTGAGAAATATGGTTTTTTAAACTTAACTATCCATAGAGAATGTCTTCCAATACAGTCTATTGTATAATGGAATTTGGGATGGGGAGAAATTACTGTATTTATTCAAATTGTTTAACTATTTTAACTTTTCTTCTCCAGCTACAATAAAAAGATTTATAGTTCTTAACTTAATACCACTGAGAAACTTCTTTGGGGATCAGTAATTCCCTCACTCTGCTAAAAGAGAAACTCAGTTCAACAAATAAGGCAGCAAGTGTTGCTTAACCTTTATTGCAGTTGCATTCCCTTTCCCCCAAACAATTAAAAGTGAAAGAAAACAATCTTCTGGCAGTGAGGGAGCCAGACAGCCACTGCATTCTGTTGGTTTGTGACTCAGAGCAGATACCTCATGTATCTCTTTTGGTGAGTTAGATGGTGTAATTCACTAGGAAGGAAAAATGTACTAGACTTGAATTCACCAAGGGAATTTACCATTTGGCTGAACACCATATAATATAACATTAACTTATTCCTTAGCTGGGATCCAGATCAGAA
This sequence comes from Ploceus nigricollis, assembly GCA_013399945.1. Lineage (NCBI taxonomy): Eukaryota > Metazoa > Chordata > Aves > Passeriformes > Ploceidae > Ploceus > Ploceus nigricollis. The sequence continues at coordinate 70,366 of VXBC01011535.1, forward strand.
AATCTAAGGAATATCTTTCAGAGGTACTAGTTCTGTAAGCATATCCTGTATACTTATGTTAAGAAGTGTAAATCAGAATTAATCATAAACCACATAAAACATGCAGAGTTGGACTGAACTGTGTTGTTTTGCTACTGCACGTGAGCCCAGGGGCTGTGTATGTCACTGAGTCCCACACAGTGAGAAATGCTGCTGCTGCTTGGCTGCTGCTCCTCTTTGCACACGTCTGGTGTGACAGCAAGTTTTGACTACTTCTGGCAATATCTTAGTGTTGATTATGTCACTTAAAACCCGCCCAGGATTAATTTCCAACTTTCTTGGTCTTTCACCATTAGAGTCTGGCTTTTGTCCTGAGCCTGCACAGCACTGCTGGTCTTGGTTGTAGCATTGCTACAACCATGAGATCAGTATTCAAAAGTGAAATGACCACTGCTTGCAAGGTATTTTGAGGACAAAAGCTCTGATTTTTGTTTATTTGGGTTTTTTTTTGTCGGTTTGTATTTTGTCTCATTTTAGATTATCCTTGAAAGCTCACACAATATCAGATAAGCACCAAAGCAAGCTCAGAAGTGACAGCATGCTAGGGACAGGGCAGCAAACTGTCAGACCTGTTCAAGCAGCCTCAGAGCAGCCTAATTATTCTCAGTGTGCTTCAGTGAAAGACAGCACGTGTCACTGTCCTATTAACAAAGAATAAGTTTGAAAATGTACATTACCCAAAACAAACACCAGTTGCAGTGAGGGAATGTGCTGAGGTCTGGGCACACTCCTGGGGGTACCTCAACTGAAATTCCAGCTTCTGAAAGTGAGGGGATGCTCAGGGTTATTTGCTTTTGGGGGATAAACAAGACATAAGGTTTTTAAACAATTCATATTATTTTCATGAGGAGAAGTTTTTAATGAAATGCTAAGGCTATGGTTGGCCTGTCATTATAGAATGTTGTTCATCACTAATTGAATACCTAAAAACTAATTACTAAATTTTTTCTATCTAACTATTTTGCCTAATTAGAATGAGTTCAGAAAAAAGCAACCTGTTTAGAAGCTACGGAAATTGCTTCTGAGGAAATTAAAGGAATTAAAATTCATAGCCTGGTGTGCAGATGATTATTTGGGGGGGAACGATTCCTGAAGTATTAATAACACTAAAAATATTCTTCATCTTAAAAATGGCAGAGAATGGATTAGAAATCCAGCCAGTTCCAAATCATGTTTGTTTATCAGGAGGAAGACATGAAGGCATCTCGTGTATGGGATTTGGGTATCACCACGTGCATGTCAAGAAGCATGTGGAAATGAATTTCTCATTTGACCCACAAATTTGCTGTACATAGTGGAATATCTGCCTATCTCAGCTATAAGCATGGATTGTATAGAAGGTGTGGTAAACCCTGCAAAGCTACTAAAGAAAAATTTGGTCCCTGCAGCAGCATAACACAATCAAAAGTGGTGTCTGAAGTTTTGTTGAAGGTTCAAGATTGTGTGTTTCTGTATTTTGTTGCTTCCCTCATTTCAGCATCTACAGGAGCCTTGTGATGCTGCGCTTAGTTGGGCATTATAATGATTCCTCAGGGAATATCTGCAACCTTCCTTTAACTTAAGTGATAAGTTATTGTAAGCTCATTGCTCCTTTCAGGGTTTGATTTTTTCCTAAAGCTGCTTTCCAGTTTGCCAGAACAGCAAAATTGCTGTAGCAGAAAAATTTCCATTGCATTCTATGGCTCCTCAAATATCATTGTAGGTTCTTGCACTGGACTAGGGCTGTGAGCCACTGTGTTAGGTGCTGAAAAACATCAAATTATGCCATTTCTTTCTACCCCTTCCCCAAAAGTATTCTTTTTCTCTCTCTCTTCTGTGAAATAATGTGAGTCCAGCTCACAAAAGCTTTAAATTTCCTGAACTGTTAGTACTTATACTTTTAATTCCAGACTTAAAAGCCTTAAGAAGCCCCCTGAGACTGTCAGAGTGAAAGCTCTGAATGAAAATAAAAAAACCAGAAATTTAAAAATAGGGAATAAAAAAGACAATAAAAGCTCCTTTACCTTTCAATGTGGAGATTATATGCATTTATATTCCTGTATCCTCATCCATTTCTTTTTCTTTCTAATACTACAATTTATCAGGAGTAAACCTATTTATCAGAAGTCACCTATATGTAGGTGAATTTCAGGCCCTACACTGGAGAAAAGAAAAAGTCTTCAGTGTCCATGTTATAACCCACTGCAGAAAGCATATTCTTGTTACTAGATCTCTTGGGATTTATTAGAATGAAACAAAACTGAATATGTATATATGTATTTATAAATAAATGTATGTAGGGTTTCTTTTAGAACAGTTTGGCTGCAATGGAAAGCAGCTATATAGCCATTTTGGTTATAATAATAATAGTAATATAAAATCTTAAAAATAAAATTTAAGAAAATGTAGAAGCGAAAAGAAGGAAAGAAAGGATAAGAGTAGACAGATATTACCACACCTGGATCCGTGACTGAGATTTGGTTGTTGCAATTTTGATGTCTGTTGGTTGGAATGATGGTCCAAGTCTTGATCCATTGGGGATGGGGGAAGCCTGCAAAACACAAATTTCAGTGGGTTAATGTACATGCAGGGTCAGGTGGGAATGTTTTGCACTGTGTGATGTAACACTGTGGATCATGGGGCACTTTGGGTGTTGCTGATGGTTTATGACACCTCTAAGACATGACAGCTCCCACGTCTGCAAGGCTGAGCCAGCTATGCCCCATCAGAAGGGATGAATACCCTTGCTACATGTATCTCTTCAGGCCAGGTGGAATGAGCTCTCGGAGATATGTAACACACCCAAAATAGCTCAGCTACCTTAGATGGCTTAAAAAACAGCAGGATGACTTCTGTGAGAGTGTTAGAAACATAAATGTTTCAATAAAGAGCAAAATAAAAAATCTCTTAGTAGAGAAAAAAGCGACCCAGGGTAGGAGTTCCTTGCCCTGCTAGAAACACCTCACAAAAGCTATTTACTTCCTTTGTTCCCTCCTTTTTCTAGAGGATTGCTTAGGCGGGACCTTTTGGCTTTTGTCCAATTGGTTATCCCCAAATTTGATGTGATGTCCCCTTGGTCCTATGAGGTGTCTTTTAAGCCCATTAAGGAGAGACCTTCTGGGCTTCTTGTTTATTCCTCAGCAGAACTTACACTGCTACATACCCTCAGGTCTAAGTGTTAATGTCCTGATACTTCCCTGGAAAGGAGTTTTTGCTTCTGAGTCATTTGTGAAAGGGAGGACACCAACATGATAAAAAGCATTAACTCGCCTTGCAGGATCTTCTCACTGATCTCTTCCCATGTCTGGCTCAAAACCCAGCTGTTGCTAACAAAGGTCAGTTTGTCATGGCCATCCTCCTGTGGGCGGTGTGCACCCCCTCAGTAACCTGGGTGGTTACTTTGCATATGGGCAGCAAAGCACTCTGCTCTTTTTGTAAAAGATCAAGTTTTGAGTCATTAACCACTAACATTCCAGTCTCTCACAAGGTGATATGGACTAATTCTGAATATTGCATAATTTGGAAGGTAACCACATGCTGCAGAGCTGTAGTCAAACCTGTGCACGTTTCATCTGTACTACAAATCTAATTATACAGAGGTAAGGGACTAAATCAGGATTACAGCTATTTCTTTAATGTGCTGCAAACATGTAATAGCTCATCTTTACAGGACAAATACACTCATTTTTTTAATAAGTACATCAAATGTAGAAATATGTCAGCCTCTTCAGCCTTAATTTATAATACTTTCTGGTTGCTATGGTGAAATACAGTGCTTCACCTTTGGAAAAGCCAAGGAGAGAAATAGAACATTTATTGTGCATGGGTTATTTTATATCAGAGAAAGGTGCAATGCAAAAAACAGCTGCACAATAGTAATGTTCTTATGATTGTGGTTAGTAATACATTTTTTTCCCCTTTGGTTTAGTTGCTAACCATTCATTGAACCATAGAGAGCCAGAAACATCTGTTTTGAAACAGAGGTGTTGCAGAGGATAGGTTGACGATTTTAAATTGATAGTTAGGTTGGAGGCTTGGTGATGAACATTCCTGTTTGTTACTAGAATATCAGCTTTTATTGCTGGCATACATGGTTCATTTATTTTCTCATTCATCACCACAGGAAACACCTTCCCTTTCTTTAGGAACTCATCTGAGGTCATCTAACTGCACAGCCCATAAATACATGGCTTCCTAGATGTATGGGCACACGTGAGTGGATATAGTCATAATTTGGCTAACAGAAAATGACTGAATATGAAGCTGTGGATGCTGCTACTCTGTTCCATCATTTCTACCACTTGATCTGTTGGCCTCCCAGGAGTTTTTTATTTGCATGAATGAAGTGATTGATAATGGTGTCCTCTTGCTTCAATGTATAACTACAAAAATACTACTGAAAGAAGAAACTCAACAAGTCAGACATTACCATGTTTGTTCCAAATGTGAAAAGACTGAAGAAGACAAGGGCTGTACAGACAAAAAAATTGTGTTTTCTTATAAGCAGGAAAAGCATATCTTAGAGGAAGGTAGGTCTCTATAGCTAACAAAGTAGTTGAGTGTGATTGGCCCTTAGTAGTTCCATTATACTGCACTTCTCCTGTGTAGACATACATTTGTGCTTAGAAATTTGGTAGTGGCCATTCCTGCTGCAGCAATTATGATTTAATATAAAAAAAAACCCAGGTCTGTAGGCTGAAGACACAGTTGCATAATTTAGAGGTAATTTCATTTGTCAAACAAGCCAGTGGGCTTTGCAATAAAACAAACCAGAATTTGATTACAGACTATTACTAAATGTAATTTAACCTCATTTAGGAAACATATAGCCGCTCTGTAATCCTTTGCTAAAGCTTAATAAATTAAAATGCTACTGTTGCTCCCATGGACATTCCATTTAATTTACAAACCACTTTTACACTATGTTTTTTATACATATTTGTATAACAAGCTGTATCAATTAGATTTTTTGACAAATAAATCCACCTGTGTTATGTTATGAAGGACTTGGCAATGGTTTTCTTGTGGGATTCCTTTCAGCTCCTGTTTTCAGATCAGTAATGGCAGCAGTCCTTTGATATAGATCAAAGCAAGAACAAAAGCTTAGAAGCAAGTGAGAGTCATAAGGTGAAAATGAAGAGAGGAAAAAAGAAATGAAATCTCATGCCATAGCCTAGAACCTTTATACAGCTATAACTATAATATTATATTAGTGTAATCTACTTCTAAGTATGAGACTGAACCTTTGGAAGCTTGGATATCATATTTTCTTCCTTCATTACAAACCAGTGAAATTTATCTTGCCTGTACAGATGTTGAATTTTTCCTTTCTCAGCCTGTATTCACTTACAGTCATTAAAGATCTAGGGCACTTAGTGTAAATATTAAAGATGATCTATGAAGCCTGACAAATTTAATCTTGCATAATTACACTCTACCTTGCTCTTCTAGCTAGCAAATGTTTCCCTGCAATTCTGTCTGGATAAGTAATCTGCTAGTGCAGTATTGGGCTCTTGAGCAGCTGCAGCACTGATGAGATGAACAATGTGATTCCATACATTAGCTTAATTTTTCTAAACATTTTATGAAAGTTACATGATGTTCTGTGATTAGCTGTAGCAGCCTACAAAGGAGGTGTTAACACTCAAAATTATTTTACCCTGAGACTAATTCTTGAAAAGATATATGTAAATTAATTTCTTCTCCTGGTTCTCGAAATGCTTTCTAGTAGACATAGTTTTCTTCTGCAGATCAAAGATAGAAACTTTTCTGTGTAGAAAACAGCAGTTTATTGCCTGTGAGTGAATTTCTCACTGGTTAACTAATAGGAGGATTAAGTTCATTATCCAGCAGATAACTTTCCTAATAAGCTCAAATTTGGCATGAACAAGAAGCTGAAGATACACCATTTATCTGACCTGTTTGTAGGTGCCCTTTCTGTGTTTATTTGACCATTTCATTCTCTTCTGGCTGTCTAACATATCCCTTTGGAAGAAGAGAGTACAGAAAGAAGGGCAGCTAATTAATACTTCCAAATTTTGTTTCTATTTCTAACTCATCTGCAGTTTCCCTTTTCAGATACATTGGGGGAAAATATCAAATAGAGTCTAATGAACTGTTACTCCCAGCCAATTAAGACACACACACACACACACACACATTAATTGTAACACTGTGCAGATTTTAACACCTAGGAAGGCAGTAAAATTCAAGTAAATTAATGAATAGTAATACATCCTTGCCTTGAAAATGGTTCCGTTTCAGTCAGCCCCATTGTGCATTAGACAGCTGCAAATCCAGAATATCTGCACAGAAATTAAAATCATTCTCAGTATAAACAGAAAAGTCTGAAAAGACTGATACTGTTTACAAGCAGATGTTAAAAAGAAAATATAGTGAGAAGCCATTAAACACTTCAATATATTAGGGATCAGGCAGGTTGTCTGTAAAAGCCAAAAGAAATTTGAAAAGATGAGTTTATCATTTCCAGTACAAATTTCTTCTAAACATTAAAAAAAAGTTATTGAAGAGAATTAAGGGAATTAAAAGAAAATACATGTCATTTTACTGTGCTAATTACAAAAAAATGACAGATATAATCCAAAACAACATGCTGACTGGGATTATAAAGTATTATATATTTATATTATAAAATCTATAATTTTTATTATATAATAAGTATAAAAGAAGTGTGATAATACTAGCTAATTTTGAAAGGACTAGGTAACTATATTAAGTTGTAGGGAAATTTTATATCCTTATATCCTAGTAATTGAATTCTTATTTAGGTATTTTTTAAGTATTTCTAGAATTTAAAATTGTTTTATCCCTTAGTTGTTCAATTATTAGCATCCTGTTGTTATTCTTAAGCATTTTGATGTGTTAAATTAGATGGAATTGTGTGTTTTTAAATGGCAGATTTTCTCTGTTCTTAGTCAACTTTGAAATTGATGAAATTTAATTTCCCATGTCTTAGCTTTACAAATAATATTTCTGAATATTTTTTTCTTCTTAGGGAAAATTGATGGTATTCTACAAGCATACAGCAATCAGTTACAAAATGTAGTTAGTGCATAACACATTGTCTTATTTAAGGTGTCCTTTTTATATTATTTGCATTTCACATGTAAATGATTCTATTTAAAATGGTTAGAGTAGCCAGTAATCATTTGGGATTGTTTGTGGAAAAATGTTGGGACTCCAGAAGTGGATCATTCTTGTAGATGCCACTACTATAGACATATCTGCTGTGTCCAGCTCAAAACTCACTTGGGATCTGTGCTTCTAGATAATGTGTGTCTCCTACAGCACTTTAGCACAGGTTCCTCTTGAATATTTACTTAGGAGAGAAAAATTTGTAGTTGTTTTTATGCAGAGGTCCTGAGTTCCAGCTGAAGCTCTCTGCTCAACCAGGCCAGCTGTCTTCCCCCCTGGCTCACCTTTTAGCACATAGGGAGCAGCCTACTCCTGTGACTGTAATATTGCTTCCTTAGGGCACTTCCAGCCTCCCTGGACTCCTTTGTCCTTTAGGACTGCCTCCAACAACATTTTCTCAACCTTATCAAGCCAGTGTCTGTCCAAAAGTCCAAGATGGCCTTTCTTGGCCATGGATGGCTGAGATCCCTCCAGAGTTTTCTGAGAATTTCACAGTATCACAATTTTTGAAATTGTTTTATGAGAATTTCTATTTCACAATTGCCATCCCTGAGATGGCCTACAAGAACCCCATTACTCAGCAGGTCCAGTGGACGTCTCCCCTCATCAGCTTCCTCACCAGCTGTGTCAGGAAGTTATCTGCCACACACCAGGAGCCTTCTAGACTGTCTGCTCACTGCTGTGTTGTATTTCCAGGAGACGTTTGGCAAGTTAAGGCCCTCCATGAGAACAAGGACTAGCAATCATGACACTTCTCCCAGCTGCTTACAGAACATTTTGTGTGCCTCTTCCTGATAAGGTGGTCTGTAGCAGACTCCCACCATGGTATCTGCCCTCCTGCCTTTCCCCTGATTCTCACCCATAAACATTCTGCCCTATTGTCACCATCATTACACTGTGGATAACCACGACTCTCCCTAACATACAGGGCTACCCCACTGCATCTCCTTCCTTGTCTGCTTCAAATCTTAATGGAGAAGAATTTAAGGACAATGGAAGATGCAATGTTTAGATGGGATAGCTTCATAACAAATTCTAGTACTTCTATTTTTCCCTTCATGCAACCTAGTAAAGAATCACAAGGAAGTTTCTGCAAACTTAAATATATTGCTCAATCACCACCAGAATGACTTGCAAAGTCAAAAATGAAAGCTGGATTTAGGGAAAGAGAACAAGCCGAAACAGTGCTTGGATATTATAAGATGCCATCCACTGGTTTAATTTTTTTTTCAATTTTATGTAAAAAGTGGTGTTTCATTTTATATCCAGGAGGGATACATTATGGAAAAATTATTTTTCTTTCAACAACTTCTAAAATTTGTTTGTACAGTTAATACAGGCACCACATAAGAATGTGTCAGAAAAATATTTGGTTTCAAATTATTGAAAAAATAAGAAGTGTGTAAGAGAAATTGCAGTGGAGTTTGAATTTAGAAGGATAAGAATGCAAAGAGGTGCTGTGCATATAACAGCATGTTGTTATCTCCTTATTCAAGATTGATTAAATTTTCAAATATTTTGGGCCATAGATTTTTTAAAATTGAATTTCTTCCAGAAGAATTCACATCTCTAAGTTATATTGATGTTTTAATCTGTTGCATGGCATATTGCAGGAAGGATTTCATGTATCACTTCCTTCTCCTTTCCACATTGTTTCTTATCCTTGCTGTTTTACTTTCTAGGGCTAAGATTTGGAGACTCACAAACTCAGTGTATGGTTCCCCCAACTTAGAGAACTATCATGAGAAACCACAGGAAAAGTCTATTTCTTTTTTTAAGGAGGTATTCTCTGAAGTCTGTAATCAGTTACATTAATTCAAGTGGAAGTTCTCAGCTTTTTTTTTTTTTTTTTTAATTTAAACATTCTTCTGTAACTCATTTGCTGTGCAGGTAGAATTGGCCCCTAAAACTCATCAAATTCCATAATTTTTCTCCCTTTCATCTTCTTTAAGAGGTCCAGGCCTTTCTTCTTGTGTGAAAGCGGAAAACAAAACCTTGGCTGTGTCTGGGACCACTTCTTGCTGGGTGGCTTTCACTTGTAAGTGGGTTGGCACCTTCAGTCGTGGAGTAGAAGGGCCTCTGCTCCTAAAGTGGGCAGTTCAAGAACACAAGGTAGCTTGAACTTACTGCTTGAAAGGAGAATGTGGACTGACAGATTTCTCTATTTTAATAATTTCCTTGAGACCATTTATTAGAGATAAATATGGCCTCTTTCACCACTGTAGTGTGTGGTATTATATTAGGATTTTTGTTTCTGCAATATTATAAACATTTGTTCATGCTTCATCATTGAAGAAAAAGAACACAAATTTGAGAAAAGGAAAAGCCTAAGTAGGAATAACCTCAAGGAAAAAATAGAAGCCACATATAAGAATGAGGTCAAGATTAACATGTCAGAGCCTTAAAAGGAGAAGATTATATGGAATACCTAGGAATTCTAAAGAGGAAACAAAATGTTACTTTTCTTTTAAGAGGAGAAGAACTTAACAAGAAAATTTATTGAATCATTAATATGGAATATGAGGTAAAAAGTAATGACATATTTGGAAAGGGCAAATGTGGGATAGTGTATTTGGTTTGATTTATTTTTACTGTGCATTCCTCTTATGACACTGTTTTAGCTTTACAGGTTAATGGGAAAGTGAACTGATACTCAGACTGGGAGCATATATAAATAATACAGAACTCACAACATTCTAGTATTAAATACCCAGAAGTATAAAATCAAAGAATATTCTTTCTTATATATTGACTAGATATATTAGTCAAATTAACTGAAGCACACACATGCATTTTTGAATGAATAAAAATGTATAGATTTTAGAGTTTTGTTTATATTGTCCTTCAATGTGTACAGCCTTCAAGGAAAACCAAAAAAAGCTGATAATAAATTGTAGATAACATGTTTCTTTCTCTACGTGGTAGCCCATAAACAATAGATTGTTAATGTTACAACTTGCTATGCTAATTTAAAATTATAATGACTTTTTGAACAAAAATAGAAATACCTGAACTTCTTGATAGTTAGCAAAATTTTTTTCTAGTCAAAAGAGCTTAGCAACCTGAGTAGTTGATACTGGACATAATTTATGTAATTTTTTTTAGTGCTAGAACATATATTTTAATTATAAAAATGTCTAAGATATTTTTTATGAGGCTTCCCTTCACTTTATTGTTGTGCTTTGTATAGCAATGGACAGGATTTATTTGAATTTTTAGGATGTGCACAAAGGTAAGCATTTAGGCATAATTTTGTATTGGTTATATGTGTGCTGTATAAATATTCTTCAGAGTGTATTCTTCACACTGAGTATCCTCTTGGTAATCACATTAATGAACACAATTAGTTTTATACAACTAATTGTGTTTATTAGTTTTATACAAACTATCTAATAAATCAGCTGGGATTCTTTTTCCCTGATGTGTAGCCGGGGTAAGATCTTCCCAGGAAAATGCTTAATACCCATTAAAGTATATCGGAGTTTGGGGTTCAGCACTTCTAGGTTCATGTGCTGAGGCAGAAAAGCACTGTTTTGTTTCTTAATCAATAAAGAATACATTCTTCCTGGCTATGGATTAGGAGTTTGGGCAGTGCATGTCTCCTTGACACCACTATATTTTGCTAGCTGGCGGCACTGATCATGCTGATGTGTATTTCTTTAATTTCTATTCTCACTTTCAGTGAAGATTTAATTAGACTCTGGTGATGCTTAGGAAGAGGAAGGGGCAGCGTTTCTCTGATCATTGTTCTTTCTAATGCAGAGGGCGGTAGTTTTCTGACATGCAGCATTTAGCACGTGAAAACAGATGTCTGTCTTTAGCAAACCGTCACTTCTCAAACTTAACAAAAACGGTGCTAGGAGAAGCTGGGGAAGGGCTGTGGAGCTGGGCAGAATTGCAGCGTCTGGGTCTGGGAGCGCTGGAGCACTGAGTGCTGATAGCAGCGTGCTCCCTCGTGCAAGTTTCCAGAGAGCTTTTCTTCTTGGCTTTTCTCCTGCTCGACACAGATGTTCCTCCAGCAGCCCTCAGTAACGCTGCTCGACGGATACAATGTCATACCCAGAGGTTCGTGGTCCACCTCAGCCTTCTAGGAGGACTCGCTACTGATGAAAGCAAATGCTCAGAGAAGCATGAGATGCTGGGCTTTAGCTAATGTTTTATCTCAGCTAGAGTGGCTGCTGAGCTGCCACTGCTTGGTATAGTGGTGCTTTACACCACTGCAAATTTCTTCAAAGCAAACTCTTGGTAAAATCCTCTAATTTCCCTCTGACTGCAAACCGGTGTGAAGACTGGAATGATTTGCCTGTTGGAAGAATGTTGACTCTCGAGTGGGAGTCGGAGGGACTACAAACAGTGGGTATTGTTGTGATTATATTTGCATCTCTGAAGCTGCTTCATTTGCTGGGACTGATTGATTTTTCAGAAGGTAAAGTGGTCACTCACAGTTTGTGCTGTTTGTAGGTTTGGTGTCTGATCTGCTAAAATAGAGAGCATCAGCTATAAGGGCTGTGAAATGAAAAAAGTGAAAGTAACAGACTAAAAACCCTGGTTTGCTTCTGTTGCTTTTGCTTTAGTTATTGAAAACAGAAGTAGATGCTGGCATAAGATTTTTATTTTACAATGAATTTACACCTGTGAGAGGATGTTCATTTAAAAAAGACTAAAATAATGAACAAAACACCTGTCAGTTGCCTTTGAAAGCTGTTCAGTGCTACTGAACTTGATAGATTTTAGTTCTGTTCATGTTTAAAAAATGCTTTGCTCTTCTGATTTATGATGCAATTAGAGTTTTCTTCTGTATAAGTATCTGTGTTTTAAAAGTCTGTTTCACAGATAAATGCAATACGCTGTTATTACAAGATGAGCCTTAGGATCAAGCCTGCTGTACATCTTTTAAAAACAGCCATAGATGCCAACATTAAATGTGTGTATTTAAAATATATATCATTAATATATGTTTTTAAATTCCTGTTGCTTGCTCAGAATGTTGTCTGCTCTCTACTTTATGGGTCATATAATTTCATCTACTCCCAAAGAGGGTTTCATATTAATTTATTAGGACTTTTATTTCTATAAAAAATGAGGGGTTTTTCATGTTTTATAGGAATCAGCTATTTCAGGTCAGTTATAACTGAGATTTTTTGCTGTCAACTTTTCAAGTTTTTCACAAAATGTCTACTCAGTCACTGAAGCCCTTGCTCAAAAAATACTTGCTTTTGTCATTATGTTTGCTCGTGTCAGTCCAAACCAATCCGTTTTGCTGGGTAAATGCTTTCAGTCAGAATCACACAGCCAAGGGGAGCAATCCAGTTCTCTGAAACATTAACTTTTCATCATGGAATAGGATCTTTGATGGATGTAGATTCACATAATCACCTCATAAAATTGTTCAGAGTGCTGATAAAATTTGAAATCTTTAGCACTTACATAGTTACTGAACTACTGAAATAAATCATCTTTCAAACTGTATGTGGTGAGAATATATATTTGCTTTGTTACTATATAATGTACTGGTTATGGAATTACTTTTTCAATTCTAAACAATGGGTAATTTACCCTTCATAGCAGTGCTCACTTTTGGGTTTTTTAATACTTTGGATGTGTAACATTTGTGACGTGTGAAAAAATCATCGTGGTTATGGATTAGCTTCAGCTTTATTACATATGGTAACAAATAGGGAAAAAAGATTGAAATGCAATATTGCCTTTTTTTAGCATATGTAGAGTTAGAGCCTTTTCCTGATTTCTCACTGGTATTGCCATTAAGTTTGTGGGAAAAGGTTTTATGTGATTTCAGCTCTTTTAAATCACTTTAAAAAATCCTCCTGGTACAAATTACACTGATTTTAATAATAATAAGTTCAAGATGATCTATCAATTGAAACACACCTTTTTGTTCTAATGCACCCATTAGTGTCATGGCATTTCCTCACATGATAATAATTTCACTCAAAAGTACCTAGCAACATAAACCAATCCCTAAATGTAAAAATATTAAACTTTGTAAGGTACAGTTGATTTATTTATAATTGCAGTGTGAGTAACTCTGGTGACTTGATGGATTTCCACTTCCCGTGAGGCTGATATGTGCTAATCAACTTTTCCATGCTTGGGTACCACCACTACATTAAGCAAGAATTCTGCCCCAAATGGATAAGGAATATTTTTTTATAGTGTTTTCAGAACTAGTGATTTGTTGTTCATCTAGTGAATGCAAGGAAAGGTTTTCTGTTCATATCCAAGAAGGAGCACATTTAAACTGCCAGCATTGATCTGGAAACCAAAATAAGCAATGAGTCCTCCCCATCTACCACATGCAGGCAGGTCATGGGTCATGTGCTGAAACAAATCTCTTCCCATAATTAGGCTGATTCCTTAACATCCTTGTCTTAACATCCCTGATACATTGACTTATACTGCAAGTATCACTGAAAGAAATGACAGCATGCCTGATGTTCACTATTATAGGGCAGAGAAGATAGATAAAGGACAAATCCTTAGTTGCTAACTTGCTGCAACTCCACTGATTTTAGTGCGGTTACGGTGAAGAAGAGCCTGACTTGCCCTCATCTCCATGAGAAAACAGGAGCACCCAGTCAATCTGCTTAGTTTTACTGAATAAACTGGATCACAGAATTAACTAGGTTGGAAAAGACCTTTGACATCATCGAGCCTAACCTATATCATTACAGTGTTCAACAGTTGGCAGGACAGAGAGAAACCTGATTTTATCCTGTACCAAACTAGGGACTGTGTTACTCTGATTCATCCATTCTCTACTTTCCAATAAGTAGAAAACAGACCAGAATGAAGATAAAGCTGGTTCACTGGAGGCAGCCAGCTATTTCAGTTAAAAGGACAGAATTGAATCAATACAACTTTTACTAGGAGAGATTGAAACTCCCCTTTCCCTCTCCTTCCGTTACTTGGAGAATGGTTTGACACTGACCATTATCTTCCATCTAACTTCCTTGCCTGGAGCCTTTTTCTGCTGGGCGGCTTCACTCCAAATTTTTTTATTTATTACTCCGTGTGGAAGGGGAGGAGAGGAGGGAGATCAAACTGAAGCAATGGATCAGACCAGGGCCAGGCTTAGAGGGAATTCATCCACCAGAAACTTAGAGGGGAGAAAAGGCAAAATGAAGGATTCACTTTGCATTTCTGTGTCCAGAACAGCTGTCAAGTAGTAGCTATGCAGAGAAACTATCTAAACATGTATGGGCAACTTTTTAAAAATCAGGGAACTGCATAAATCAAAGTCTTTGAAAGGACACACTCTATTCCTTTTGTTACATCATGCACTGATTGTATCTTGAATTAATAACATCTCTTACAGAAATGTTTTTCTTTTACTTGTGAATAGCATCAGCCATTGTTGTAATCTATTTTAGACTCCCTTATTCCTTTCTTATTCCTTACACTAATCTCTAACAGTCTCCAGAGCTTGTTGTTATCTTTCAAATGGTTATTCAGGTATAAATGTCATGTTTAGTGTGTGAATGTCCTATAAACTCCATGTCATTTGGTTACTAGGACTCCCTGGTGTCTCTATGTCTTTAAACTCAATAGGCTCTCAAGGGTGGGTTAAAATATTTGATCCTTAGTTTCTCTTACTATGATGCAAAGAAAAGACCAGTTCACTTGCTGTTATCAATGGACATACTTGGCTGCAAAGTCAGCTTTGTGAGTAAGTAATTTGTTGCTTTAGATACAAACTGGAATTGGTTTAGGGGGTAAATAGAGGTAGTTTTTAAAAGAGACAATTTTCTATTTTCTGCCTTAGGGTATATCTGCTCTATGCAGGTACAGAAGGGTCTTTTTCTTTCTATCTGATCTAATCTGGATGGACAGAAGTCACCTCCAGTCCAAAAGTCATGTTAGTGAGTTTATCTGTTCTGTCACACAAACTGCTAAAATGTGGCCTCTTTCATAGTTCAGATACTTAAAAGCACAGAGAAGATGTTTGGTCTGTCTGCAACCATCTGTGTTAACATGTTGTTAGTTACCCTTACAGCTTAGCAAAACCAGTAAGGTTTAAAATATTGTCTCAAGTGCAGTATGACTCTCACCCTTATGATATGAGGAAGGCCATGCTGCTGAGATGCTCTATTGCATCATATTTTCTAAGAAAAAGAACACCAAAAAGCATGGGAGTTCTTCTCTGCATGTGGCTGACATGAATGATTCTAATTTGAATGTCCTCTCCATCCACTGAAAGCTGTGTTACAAGTCCAGCTTCCAACAGAGTCTTCTATGCTGCTCCCTCTCCTGTATAACTTCTCTCAGCCAAACAGGATGCAATGTAGCCTAATTCCACAATAAACAGAAAAGGCAAAATTATGCCATGCAGCAGTACCTGTCCCATTGCCTTTTCTGATCAGCTGCTTATAACACCTGTTCTCAGAAAGATGTTCAGTTAACATGTGGTGAAATGATCACCTCCTACTTGTCTTTTTTTCATCTCCAGACAATGCAGAATTGCAGAACTACTTTATTCTGAGTAACCCAGCCCTCCTTGTAAACCTTGACAGAAATTCTGGATTCAAGGTCTCTAAAGGAGAGTCAGGCTATAGAAGTATCAATAGATTGCACAGCAGAGAAGAGTTACTTCAGAAGACCAGATGTGAAACTGCATTCAGTTGCTGCTTTAAGTCCAACCTTGATCCAAATAGATGTAAAAACTGAGGTGTGAATTTCAATATTCTCATTTATATAGATACATTTCTCTATGCTTATGTTGGATGTAAGACAGGCTGTGAAACTTACTGAAACTTGGGACCATTTTAATACCCAGCCTCAGGGTAGCAGATGATGTTCTATTTACTCTTCACCTATCCTCAAAAAGTAGACTTCCTTAGGCTTGGGAGAATGGTTGTGCTTGGAAAGCAATGTCTTGATTAACCTCAACGTTATTATATTGAAAGTGAAATTTTTACTTTGTTTTGCTTTCCTTTTAGTTTAGCGGTTTTTTTACCTGGACCTAATGATATGATGTGCAAAGCACATGAAAGTGTGAGGTAATGTGCTTGGTAAAGAACAGCAAAAATCATTCTTTCATGTCAAAATTAGAGAAATCAAGCTTTTATCAGGAATAAAATAGGACAATTTATGTAAAAGTTTTGAGGAAGGACCTGTTGGTTTATGAAGCACTTTTCATCAACTGCTTTCCATGGACCTCTTCAGGAACTTTAACATCCAGATCAACTAAATCACTCTGGAATAAGTCACTTTAGATCCACATCAGTCTGAATTAAAAATCTATATGCTGTGTGAAAAATGGTGAGAAATATGTAAGAGCTGTTAAAAATATTACCAGGAATGTTTCTGTAAGGAAACCTGTTCTATCTGTTTGTGTGGGAGTTCACAGATCCTCTCTGATTCAGGATCGTACAGGATATTTGCCTTCTAACTTGGGTAGGGCTCCTTTTGGCCACACTGTTCTGGGAGAACCCTGTCCTGCATTCATTAGATCCTCTACTTTGTAGTCTTGATTTTTTTTTTCAAGAAAGTATTCATACTAATAGTCATTTTAGATTGGCTATGTGCAGGTAGAGAAATTTCCCCTTGTATTCATCTTTGCAAAGGTAGAGTTGCTTTCAAGCATCATTTGAAGTTTCTGTAATTCTGAGTATTCATCTGAAGGAGGTTATTTATCAGGATTGTCTTGACTGTTTCTGGCCAAAATCCATGTATTTTGAAAGGAAAGGAGGTGTTTTCTCCCAGAATATAAATACAGTCACCCAAAAAAAAGGTTGGTAACATATACCTGCAGCAAAGTCTGCATCTAACCTCCTTGCATCTCTGAGTATGGATACCAGGAGATCCCTACAGAATGCCTGAATTAGGCATTTTCCCTGTGCACTCTGCCACTGCTCCGTGCCCAGACTGCTTTTAAAATGTAGCTCTGGATAAAATAATTCATTTTAAGATGACAAAAATTTGGAATGACAAAATATGCTTCTGAAAAATGACTGCACTTGTTCATCTGAGTATAGGTGTGGAGGGAAAAGCATTGCCTACTCCCTAATGTACTGTAGTGCTGGGAATCTAGAAGGCCTTGTTGTTGGAATAAGATATTTGCAGACATGAATAATCATTGCCTAAAATTCTATAGAACAAGATTTAATATAAAAAAGGATGGAATGACTGAATGAAAAAAAATTTCCATAATAATTACTGATTAGAAATAATGCAGTCATCTTTGGTCTTTTGAATCTTAAATTATTTATTCCATTTTTGATGCATTTTTTGATCAGAATTCTTTGGCCTTTTATATTAATGAGATATGTGAGATACTCAGTGATTTTGTAGGAATATATGTATCTGATTATGTGTAGACCTATTTGAAACATTGAAATTTACAAAGCAACTGAATCTGTTCCATTTAATGCAAAAATAATAGCATAATTTGGAGATATTATGCTACAATTTTATTGTCTAGTATGCATTTTAGCTCATAATAAAAATACTTACAGAATTACCTTGGGGAAAAATTGCAAAAGCAGCCATAAAGCTCATTTTGCAGTCTATCTGTATATCTGCTTCATGTTACTAGAGCAGTATGAAGAAGCACAAATGAGACCATTCTGTTTATAGAAGTGAAATATGCCCTTCTGAAATCTAGTTGGTGAACTTTTAGAAATAGGCCAATAGTAGTTTGTTTGCATGTGTGTATGCATTTGTGTACATTTTGTGAAGAAAGAGGAATAATCTAAAATGAAGACTTTGTGTACCAAATTTTAACAGTGAGTAAATTTTAACAGATAAGGTATCTCAAGAAAATAATTATTAAATGGAAGGTCTGACATAGGTACAAATTGGTAATTTTAATGTTTCTTTTTAAAGAAAGACATTACTGATCAATGTCTCTAAATTATGCTACTGCTAAATAATATATATTTTCATGTTAAAATGGTAGGTTACAGTTCAGATTGATTATTTTATACTTGCTTGTTATTAGAGTGATAGATTCCATATAGGCATTTGACCAATTTTTGAATATATGTAGATGAAGATATCTTGACTATTTCTGATAGATATCTGCCCTTATTTTGAAAACACTTTCAGTCTTCCACTAATCACTCAAGAAAGAATAAATTATGTTGTATGAAACAAATCCTTGTTTAGACAACAAGGATTTAGACAGCTTTCATAAATTAGAAAGAAGGATATTGACATGGGTCAAACCAAAACGAAGTGCAACAGTTAGGTGACTGTTTTGTGATGCTCCCTAAGGGGGCTTGTTCCTTGCGGCTAAAACTTCTGGATTTGAAGTGGCAGAGTGGAATTAGAGAAATCTGAGAAAATATAGTTGAGAAGAAAGGGCAAAAAGAGTCTAGTTTGCTTAGTGGTCGGCCACCAAATGAATAAGTAGCAAGAGAAGGAGGGCCTCAATTTTTTTTTTTTTAATAAAATACAAAAGTTAGGAAAATAATTAGGCTTGTGAGTTTCAGATAATTAGATTTCTATATGTTGTATGTCAATCACATTACATTTGAGCATGTACTCCTGAGCAAGGAGAGGAAATGTAGCATTCCCTGCTCAAAACGGAATTTTGTAGTTCTGAGTGATCTAATGGGACCTCCTTACTAAGCTGTGATTCTTCAGACAGTCGTAGTGACAGAGTAATTTCAGCCTAGATATATCTGAAAAATGCAATCATAATGTTTAACCTGTGTTCTAGCAGTTTGATCTGTATCCTTCTTGTACTGTAAATATTTTAGATTTTTTGCTTCTCAGTAAAGACAGTGTTCTGGGTTTTGCATGTCATGATGAAATTTCAGCTAAGGCAAAATGTGTACGTTAACATTTGTCTTGCAAAGTTATATTTATGAAGAAATTACCTGAATTTCTTCCTTTGAGACAGTAACAGAAGAACATCCCACTTGATGTGAAACAGCACTCCTGGGGAAAATATCACTTTCTACAAGTAGTAGAGCAGTGGTATTCTTTACATTGACATACTTACTGCTAGTTCCTTTTTATAAGAATATTTGTAATTAATATCCTAAGACTGTTAGCTAATCTGCAATCAGCATCACCCTATATTTCTTCTGCAGTTTGAATTGTTTATAAGTTTCTTTATTATTTCCCTGTCAGACAGGTACCAATTGACAGCAACTTCAATTATATAATTAAAAATCACAAATAAATAGACAGCTGGATTGACATTCAGGAACTCTCATTGTGATTTCTTTCCTTTTTAACCTTAGAAAATCTAGAAAATGGTAAAAATTATAGTGGTTAACTCACAGGTTGTTGTGAGAATGAGTAGGTTGAAAAAGTAGCATCCAGTCCTAAAGTAGTGAGCCCATGTGATGAGTATTGAAAGACAGACATCAAGAGATTTCTCTTAATCTCATTGTCAAAACCCAGGTTTGAAACTTGAACATGGTCAGTGATAATAGCTTCAAACTGTTGAGACGTTTTAAACCAAAAAATCACTCTGGATCTAGATAGAATGGTGTTTGCATTAGTCAGTATCCAAGACTTGTTTTTTACTAGGAATAGCATGTATTTTCTTGTTGAGAAAGCAGGTAGTTTCATCTCATATTGCAATAAAAATCTGTTTTAGAATAAATTACAGTAAGGTTTTGACTGTAGCATAGTGAGTACCTTATGTTGTACTTTTATACACGATCTACAGTTGCAAATGCTTCATATTACCTATTCTTCTTAATACAAACCTTGCAGCTTCTTCTTTGTTTGTTATGAATAATGTATTTGTTTGAACTCATATGTATATATGTATAGAGAAGTATGCACTCCTTTATGAGACACATAGTGCATAGACTGCATTTATACATATATGCAATGAAATATGTATGGGAAATAATTTTAGATTTAAATTTATGGTGACTAAGTGCAGGTAGGAGAATTTGCCATATTTCACAGGCTGAAAATTAAAAAAATACCTTAGGTGGTTGTTTGAAATATTTCAGATACAGGGCTTATTTCTCAGTCTCTTACTCATGTGAATAGTTTTTTAATACAACAAATTTGTAATAAAAATGCATTTTTTAATTTCAGCATGAGGTGCTTTTTTGTTATTAAAGTGTGGCATTTTCCTATGGATTCCATTTTTCCATACATAAGAAATAGAATTAATCTTAATTTAAAATTTTAAAATAAATTATAAATAATTTGAAAGATTTTTTTCTTAGTTTAATGTTGTATATAGGGTTTTTCTTGTTATATTTCAATAATGATGCTCTGCAAATACATTTTTCTCTGTTATATTTCAATAATAAATATATGCCTTACATTGCTTCCGTTCTTTCTCCCTCTGGGCAGTCTTTCGTCCTCATTACTGAAGTCACTAAATGGAGCCAAATCAGTTAACTTGCAATAATCATTTTGGGATTGGATTCAGCCCCTGATCCTTGGGTAGATCAGAAAACTGTAACTTTTCTACTGGTTTTTCTCAGTCAAAGAAGTCTAATGCATTGTAGTAAATACAGAGCTTCTAGTGTATAACAGAGATTTGCATATGCCTGTCACTTTACTCTCGCAGAATACTGTGCACAAAGCAGCATTCCAAATATAGCAACCAACACAAAAGTGTAGGCTGTTTTTATACAAGCAGAGAACTTCTGTGTATTACCAATAAGTGAGTGCTTCATTGTGTACCCATATATTACCATGAATTTGTGCTTCTAGCTTTTTTTCTGAATGGAGACTAAATTCCTGAAAATAATGTCATTAAAAGCTTTTATTCAGATCTCTTTTATCCATGCCAGGTTAAACTTGTATCTCATAGACAAACACTTGAATAGAAGTATCTGAAGTATTATAATTAAGTAAAATCCTGAGTAGCAAATTCTTGCTCTTAGGAATTTTATTAAATGGTGCAATTTTGTGTTATTTGTATAACAAGATACCGTAGTTGCAACATTCTATTGGTTATTATTTTAAAAATCAGATTTTCTGCCTAAAGGCTTTACAGTTCAGGGCTGTTTCTCTTTGTACCACTTCAGAAGTGGCCAGAGAACAGGCTGGCAACACAGGGAGCAGCAGTCTTACTTTGAGCTGAGAAGGAACAAGTAGCAGCAGGTCAGTATTTATGGCAGGTCATACTTTCTGCACTCTGCACGGCATCCCAGTCCGGGGTCTCTGATGGGAGGGAGAGAGAGGAGATTGAGTGCAATGCCCACGTGAATAGAAGGCAGAACAGAGTGGGTTCTCCAGTCTTCTCAAGTGTTGGAAGTGGCAAATGAGATGACATTTGCATGCAACAACATGACTAAGCATGAGAGTTTGTGCTGTATAGATAGGTCAGCCATGCCCAGAAGCATTGCAATGGATGCACATTTTTAAGGAGGGCTTAGAACTATAATAGGTTAATGCATTAATCACAGCACGGTTTGTTAAGGACCTGATGATGTTAGCAGCCTTTTAGAAGTGGATAAAAAGAAGAACAAACATGGGATGGGGAGGGCAGATACAACACCAAAAAATTAAACTGTTCAGGATTTTCTGTGCTTGCCATTTGTCCAGGGAAGTATAGTTATTCACTGGATTGGATAATAAGTGAACACTTGAAAACCAGCTGGTTTTTGAACAAAGAAGCCTGGCGATGCAGGACTACAAATGAAGATACTCTGTGTTTTAGAAGACTTGAACTGTGAGTTTTGGGGCAGATCTCAGAGGAAACTTTTCAGCAAATTAGGCCACATCAGTTCAGTTCCTAGATACTGATCTTTGTGACCCAGTTTAGACACCTTCATTTGAAAATGTAGTTTAAGCACTAGTGATTCTTTGCGTGCTATTTATCCTCAACATAAAATCCTTTTCTTTTTGATGTTTTTTATGTTTGTATGATTGATCTCTTCATGGAGATGAATCCAGACATGTCTAAATCATGTGGTTTGATGTGAAGTGTAGTGGACTCAGATATCCAGGAAGCTGCTTGGAAAGTACATTAAATTACTTCACACTGAGAGAACAGTTTTTATAGTCTTGGTTTATGAACAATCTCCCTCATTCATGTTTCAATAAAGACTAGTTTTACTCTGCAGGAAGTATGAAGCATTATTTAACACCAAGTGATTCACAGTGTGTTACTACTGTACTACACAGTTGTACATTTCTGAGGAAAAATTAACTTAATAATAGTTTTATGACTTTAATCCCATGATAATTGAGCTCATAAATTCTTGCTTTGGAATGTATTTGAGAATGGTTAAGAGAGTGTAATTTTAAAAATTGTTGGAACCCTGTGTTATCTCTGGCTGTATATTTTAAGAGAAAAGTAATGTCATTCATATTTTCTGTGGCTTTCTTTTCAGTTGTGGTCTTTTTGCAAAACATTTCTCTAAGCTGAAACCTTAGTTCCTGAAAAATTATATAGAAGATTTTTGCTAAAGGTCTTCTTGGCTCATTATGCAAAGGAGAAAGGAGAAGAAAGTTAACAAGTTAGAATTGAGGTTTTGCTTATTTTTCTTTTATGGTTACGTAGAGAAACTGAAAACACAAACTTTTCACAGAACTGAAACTCAGGAATTCATGGGTTGATAGGAATGTGAACTGACAGAATATAGTAAGCCTTTACCTGACTTAATGCTTTCTGATTATCTTTTTTAATATCCATTTTACTATTTGATAAATATTTTACACTTGAATCATGTTGTTCATTCCCAATGCTTGCAAAAAAAAAAAAAAAAAAGGAGTAAATCTCTATATTCTTACCCTAAATGTATTCCTTTAATATAAATTTATCCTCTCATCATCCTAAGTAGTTTGCACGTTTCAAAAGTGCATGGAAGGTTTACAAGCAGACAAAAGTGCCGAGCTCTCTTAAAGCTGGGATCCAGAGGAACTCAGTAGTGGACACATTCTAACTGAAAACATTCATGTGACAGCCCATCTCTTTTGAAATTTTCACCCATTTTTGTCTGCCTTAATATATTAGTAGGGCAGAAAGCTCTTTAAAAAGAATTCTGCTAAGCTAGTACATGTGTTAAGACACAGAGAGATGTTTAAGGCCTAAAAGTAGATAAAAGTTGGATATCTGAACTTCCTGTCCTTCTATAAAGACATGAAATACACTCTGGTTTTTCATACTGACAGATATGTGTATGTTTCCTCTGGCACATCTTCTTTTCCAATTACTAAACATCCTGTTTCCAAAACATTGCTTTACAATGACAGCACAGGGCAACCCGAGTTATTTGTATGTATAGTAGTTTCATGATAATTAAAATGGGCTCCAGACTGGGTATGCTTTGGGAAAGTCATTAATCTTCCTTGAATTATCATGTCTTTAAATGTGCAAATGTCCATTAGGTGTAAGAAATTAATCATGTAAAATGATATATTTGACAAATTAAGGTGGTCATGCTCTGTGTGTAATGAAGAAAGCAAATACACTACATACTTGCTTTCCATAGTACTATGATTATTTTCTTGCAATAGATGTTGGGATTTTCTAAAAGTATTTTTGTCTGCAGATAATTTTTTATTTTAATTGCAAATTTTCCTGCACACACATATTGCACACCCTTAGTTCCCCACCCCCAAAAAGGCTGGTATGGGATCATATTTTCAGCTGATTCAGCTTGTTTTGTGGAAGATCAGCCAGCACTAAATGCTCAATGACTGTATTTCACTTAGTGTCTGCCAGTTCATGTGTTTGACACCAGTCAACTATTTGTCATTCAACAGGATAGAAAGTATCTCTGAAAGTGCTATTTTAAATTAGAATTGAAAGCTTAGATTTTTTTCACTTCAATCACCACATCTGTCATCCTGAAGTCCTCAGAAATGCCATGTTGTCAATTGGAGTGAGAGGAGGATGGGAGCAACCTCTGAGTAGCTCAGTGTTACCTTATTTCTTGTCTTCTGCGTAAACCAACACATTAAAGACCAAGTTGTTATACTAAAGTGAGGGTTAAAATTAACTTTAAAAAATGCCTCTCTTGATGTTATGGTAGCAGAGAGTGTTTTATTTCAATCAATGAATAAAATACCATTTGTTGATGCTATATATTTTAATTTTTTCCCTTACCCTCCTAGAAGTAGTAGGACATTAAAAATTAAATAGCAAAAATGCATTCAAACTTTTGTGATTTACAGCCATTGCTGAAGGGGTCAGATTCATGAGAAGGACTGGGCTGGGATTAACTGAAGTGATTCTCCTTCAAAATTATTATGACTATATGATAAGGTACTGGATTATGAAGGTGTGAATTTGTGATATGCAGTGGATGCGTAATAGGCTTAAAGAAGGAAAGCAGGACTGTTTGTCAAAAGTATGTCAAAAATATCACATGACAGTCCCATAGTTTAAGACTATATTTCAAAAATCTATTTAAAATGAAGTTGAGTCTGAAGGTTGCCTACAGAGCTCTTTAATGGTGATTTATTTTGTGGTTGTACATCATAATAATGAATAACAAAAAGCTTCCTGGAGCAAGAATGATCTAAGTATTGTGAGTGTTAGCCACCAAGACAATATTTGTCCACAAATTCTTGAAACACCTCTAGGGACTCTAATTAAAAAGGAAGGAAATAAACTATGACTAATTATTAATCTCCACAACTAAACTGGTGTAATTAATTGAAAAATAATGGTAACTGTCAAAGCAAACTAAAAAGGTAACATTTCTGCCAATATTTATTGGATTAGATCTTCCTGTTTTCTCTAAGTTGGGTGCTGCAGTGGTGCTGCCTTGTCTTCTGATAGCTAGATGTACATAGCAGCCCTGTCCTCATTTAAAGCTCTATCTGACCTCACTTTAACCTTCAGTCTAATACTGGCTCCATGGGACAGACAGCCTACCAGACCACTGGCCTGGGAGCTGTGGCTACAACAGTGCCTGGCATGTTAGCAGGGTATGTTGCTCTGGAGACAGACAACCTCTACCCTCCCCTTTCCTTGTGTGTATTTAAAATACACTCAGTGCTATGTACACATCATCAGCAAAGCAAATTTCAGAGAGCAGAGACTATGAATAATATTTTCAGTGTAATCGAAATGAACTTCAGGCTAAAAAACCTCTCTCTTATTATTCCTTCTTCAACAATATTTTAAATTAGGTTAATACACACTGAGGCATTTTACCTGTCACATTCAAATGAAAGCAGTGAACCATATGCTGGTTATTTTTCTGAATACCTGTTTCATGTGAAAGCTATTTTTGATAAGAACACACGGTTGTGATAGTTCACAGAATACATTTATAATGTATAGCTACTCGGGGCTTGTCCTGCATTTTCTGCCAATTTCCATTTCTTCATGAAGAGCCCTTGATTATATTCTTCATTGTTAAAGCTATCAGGTGTGTAGAATACATAAGAAATGCAGAACGTGCCTTCCCTATTTTTATCAGCAAAACAGTGATCTTCAGACAATATGAATAAATTACTGGTTTTCAAAGAGTAGAAAGGTCAGCTTCTACCTCTTTGTTCTTTGCAGAGTGAAATTGTCTGCTTGCTACTGTTAGTTTTATAAGACCGATTAATAATATAGAACTTTTTGGCTAGGAGAAAAAAATCAAATGTCAAAGGACTTTCAGTCCCCTTTTCAGATGATGCACAAATTTATCCATTCACAAAATTGTATTATGAACATGAGACACAAAATATTAATTGTCATTCTGTTTTGATTATGGTTTTCATTTTGTTTTGCCTGGTTTTGTTTGCTTGCTGGGTTTTTTACTGGCACATGTATGGGAATTGAAAGACATCTTTGGTTTAAACAAATCCTGTAGGCAAACTGCTGCATCACAGTGGGTGAGTGTTCTAATAGTTGTGAAGACATCTACCTTTCTGGGCAATTAATTTGTAGTAAAATCACCTCTAGGCTCGTTCTGCAATCTTTTAAGCTTTCCTTGATCACATGCTAGCAAAGAAAAATATCTCAGCAAAAGCAATTGGTTTTGGGACCCTCTCTGCCACAGTAAAGAAGTGATGTCTCCATTCCCAGGAGAGGAATGGTCTGGAGACCTTATGTCGTACTTGGACTGTTATCTGCTGCCCAGAGGAAATTAATATCTCAAAATGATGAGTGTCTGCTACATTGAAAGCACATAGAAATGTGTTTTTCAAGGTTATCTGTGAGTTGACTGAGCTGTAGTGCTTTTCATCTATTCAATACTTTATTTCTTATTACGAAACTTCACAGTCTTCTGTGCTGAGGTAATGTTGGATTTTTTGTTCGTTTAAAAAATGAATAATTAAACTTGCTGACCAAGGCACAAATATTCACCTTCTTTTAGATGCTGATGGATTTACTGGTAGTTATACAGATGTAGCTAAATTTTCTAACTTATTTATAGGTGTTGTTCATTGTAAAAATTATTCAAGGAAATTTACAATATTGTGGTAATTATATGTAGTGCAACATTGACTATATAAATAACAGAAGTAATTGAATATATGATATAATTTTTTTTATACAAACACTTATAACAGTGACAAATTGAAAAGTACTATATTTTAGAAGTTCTTCTTTGAGAAAGGCCAGACAAAATGGATTGATTTAGCAAGAAACAAACTTTTCCCTTGGAATAAGTTCCTATTGTTTCCAAGATAAGTGGTGCAAAAGCTGTACAAAATTGCTGAGAAGAAAAGGGATATGAGCTATTCTTCTGAAGCAGTCTGCATTTTTCAGGCCTGGAGGTTACTCGAGCTACAGCTGCCAAGGTAAAAGTTATCTTGACTGCCAGGCTTTCAGTTCTTTTCTAAAAAGAAGATTTTTATCAGTAATATTTGTCAGTGAGCAAGAGAAAACTCATCTGTTTGAGAGACATCTCAGTTACTCTCACTCAGGGTCAACTAAACTTTGGAATTTTCTTGTAGCCAAAGGTTCCAACCTAACTTACTAAAAGAAACTTTATCAAGCTTTAGAATGTGAAGCCATCATAATTCTCTTGTATTTAGATCCCTTTTGGTAAACAAGTAGATGTTCATCATTATCCAACTTTTCAAAGACAGTAAAGTCTAACTTTTCTCCTCACAAGTTGCCTGATTGCACTAAAGATGGCACCTTATATATTTCTAAACGTGTTTCCACACATTACAGGAATCAGTGTAGAAAAGAATAAACCATGACAAGGATCCATGTGCAGCTCCTGGCTTTGTGAAATTGGCCTGCACAGATCCGTTACGACTGCAATGACTGGTGTTGGAGTTAGAGACTGATGTAGAGAGTATAATTGTATAATTTTCTAGCATTGTTCTTCCTGTATACCTAAAAAACCCTTGTTCAAGGAGAAAGGCTAGATGTCAGACGGACATTTTCACTTGGGACCAGAGCAAACCAAATATGAAATTAGATATGCTTTTCTGACCAGTCTTTATAAAAATATTTTGCTTGAACTTTTACTGCCAAATGAGACTGTAACATTGTCTGTCCTAAAAACTGATGACAAAGGTTTTCCCATGGCACTAGTGTTGATAATAATATGCCTCAGCTGTGACTTAGACCCTTTTTAGGGGTTTAAAACTAAGCACTTGAAACTTCCTGACCATTACATTTCTAAAGATACAATCTACAAAGAATTTCATGCTGCAGGGTGCTAGGCACATTTCTTCTCTCCAGGAAAACAATCACAGGAATGTGTAAATTAAAGGACAATTGTTTCCATTAAAGTCTGAACACTTAAAAATCAGTTAAGTGAACTTTGTTTAAACTTAGAAAAACTGAAAGCTAGAATAGAATCAGAGATATTGTTACTTGGTAGGGTCAAATACATGATTAGCCATTCAATCTAATTTATGGTGTTGTCTTGGGTTTACCTAGAAAATTATCAGTAGTGAAGATGACAGGTATGAGTAAGCATGAGTGAAAATCTACTCAGAGACTTCTCATCATTAGCATGTGGTGTCACTGTATTATAACACAAAGAGTAAAGGAAGTTTGCAAGACACATTGATTATAAGAAAATCCTTATTTAAACCAGGTCTGATGTTGCTTCCAGTGTACCCAGAAATGTACATTAGTCATCATTATAAAATCAACCTTTCCCAACAATTACCAGAGTGATACATGGATACTGCTGTTGTTTCATGGACACAAAAGACCTCTGCAAATCCATCCCTGCTATTTCTGAGATGAAAAACATAAATAAATCCTGCAGAATTCTGAGCACATGGCTGTGCTAGGGATGAGGTAATGGCTGGATTGCTGTGGAAATTTATGGATCTTCAACAAACCATGTTAAAAATGTACTATATTAATATGCAGAGTCAGAGTGGCTCTTCCATAGTAAAAATTAAATTAGGCAATGGAATTATTGTGGGTTACTATTGTGGTCTTGTTGGTACAGAAATGCTGTCTGAGATGATTCCTCCTGTTTGAGAGTATAATAAAGTATTTGGGTTCTGTACAGCTGTGTTCTGCTCTGGGGCTAGGGAAGTAAGGAATGCCTTCAGAATAGCTCCTGGCTTTTTTGTGAGTCACTCTGACAGCCTAAGGAGTGCTTAGAAGTATTATCACCTCTGGAGCAGGCATGAGCAATTACTAGGTGTTTTTGAGGTGCTATTGTGTCATCAGTTCTGAAATTTCTCTTCTACTATTTTTTTTCTGATTCTAAACTTTCCTTTTCACTTGTGGAAGGTTCGTAGAAATCTCTCATCCCAAAAATTACTTGCAGCATTTGGTTGCACTTAAAGGCTTAATTTCAATGATTTCATAAATACTGGGATGAATAAAAGAATGTGTACTATATTTATATATTCAAGGTTAATGAAGGTTCACTGAAAATAATAGATACTTGTCATTCTGATCTTTCAAAAATATTACTCTGGCATTTGTGGTATTGTCACTAACATTTTGGCAGCCTCAGAAGTTCATGACAATGTCATATCAGTCTGTGCCAAGGGGACCCTTCATCTGGGTAAGGCCTTACTCCATTTCATATCCTTGGCAAACCAAAAGCCCTTTTTTTCTCAAAACTTAATTAAACAGAGTTCCATCTGGTGGGACTCAGACTGGGCATGTGCACATCATTTCTTGGTTCTCAGCAGCTGAGGACAATTGTTGAAGTTCAATGTGAGTAATCTTATATTTGGCAGAACCTTAAGCAGTTTTGGCATATTTGACAACAAATTCTTCAAGGAAATGACTTCTAGCTTGCCACTCTTTCTTTTTTTTTCCCCAATCTAATTTCAGAATTGCTATAGGCAACTTGAAGACTTATCTTTCCAACAATTTTTCCTTCAGTTCTGCAAGTTGTAAAACACCCACACTTGTAGTTCTCTGTATTATTAGCCTATTAACTACTGACAATCTTAATATTACTGATCACAGATAAAAACCCTCCTAATTTCATTATTAAAATGTAATAATCCAAATTAACTGGGAATTATGAAGCAGGAGGATATAAATGAAACATTATTGTAGATGAATGCACAAACCCCACCTAAATAAAATATAAACTTGCTATAATTAGCCATCCCCCAAGGCTTTTTGTTTTTATGTTGCTATATTTTCACCAGCTTCTGTTAAAAAGGTGTCTTAGAAGAAAATACCAATGTAGGAATCACAAGATACTTTCTCAGATTTAGAAATCCTGAAGATTACATTCAACACCCTGAAAGGGTTTCTCGTTCCCATAAAGGGGCTTGAGTTCCACATAGAGAAATAACCCTTCTGCAATGGAAGCAGAACTCCACAAAGGTGTGATAGAAGTGCCAAACTGGCTGGCATACACTTGAGTATGCCACAGTTTTGGATACACTTGAGTTTTTTATGGGGAAAAAAACTCCTTCTCTGAACTGCTTAATTTCCTTAGATTCCATCCCAAACAAATCACAGACAATCCAATTTATCCACTG
The DNA here is from genome assembly GCA_013399945.1 of Ploceus nigricollis. Lineage (NCBI taxonomy): Eukaryota > Metazoa > Chordata > Aves > Passeriformes > Ploceidae > Ploceus > Ploceus nigricollis. The sequence continues at coordinate 100,318 of VXBC01011535.1, forward strand.
TTTATTCTGGAGGTGTCTTCTTTCAGTGTGCCATGCTAAAATAGGATCCCATTACTCCAGCAAACAGATTATCCAAAACATATTACAATACATCTCCTATCCTTTACGCAGGTCCTATTCTACATGACAATATGCACTTCTAAGAACATAAAAATGTGCTTTGGTGTCAGTATTTAATTGGTAGCCTTGGGTTTTTGCAATACTCTCTCTTCAGCTGCCTATCAGACATATCGTAGAAAGTAATATATTTTTATAAAATTTCAGCTTGTTCACCAAAAGGATTTGCAGGTTACATCTACTTTTCAGACTTTTTGGAGTAACAATTACATCTCATGTTCTATTTCAAGGTGAAATAACGGATAATGTTAAGTAATTTCCATATTTTGTCTGGTTCCCTTGGAAACAGCTTCATTAACAGTCTGTTACAGAATAGTGTATTAATCTTAACACCTATTGGGTTCAGGACCTCTTGATACAAGTATATGTAAAATTCAGTCATATGAACTTTATAATCTCTACTTGCATGGGTCACTTTCCTTTTTTGGGATGATTTTATTGTTTATTTGTTCATTTATCCATACAATCCATTGTACAAAAAAATTGATGTAAATCTTCCCTTCTCCCCCTGTTCTGTAACATGGGATCAACGGCCTGCTCCCTCTCTGAGCCTCTATGACTTAAAATTTGAGTTAAAGTTAAACCTTTTGTGTTTCTCCATTTCTAGTAGAGAAACTCCTACCCTCTTCTACCATAAACAACAGCTCTCCATCTAAAAATTTCCATCTAAAAATTCCTTTAGGTCATCTCTTTTAAACTTGAAGCTATCCTGTCTTCTTGGAATTCCTCACTGGAAATGGTGGTCCATGTTACTGGTCCTTTCTTGGATCTCTGGTAGTTGTGGATGAGATTTTTGTAGGTTTACAGACTTCTCACACGTTGCTGTGTTAATAAGGACTTTATTGGTGGCCACTGAGAAACTTTCTGTAGGTCTACTCTAATTTTGTACAACTTTCTGTTCTTGCTTTAAATTATGTCAGTCATTTCATTTTTATATCATGAGCAATTTAATTTTTTTCTTACTTGGTCTAATGAAAACTGTCATTTCCAATTTCCCTACTTCATCTTATGCCAACACTGCTGTCTCCTCTCAGATCAGCAACATTCTGGGTTTTTTTTGGTGGTGGTGGAATTTTTGGGGTTTTTTTTTGCAGGGGATTTTTTTCTTCTAGTATAAGAGGTAAGACACATAGGGCTCACATAAATTCTAATGCCCTGTTAAATTACTGCAGATGTAAACTGTATTCCTGGGCATGGTAGGACTAAAATGAGACAGATTCCTACTGACAATACTGTACCCTCATGCCAATAAGAAAATTGTAAATATTGTTTCTCTTGGTTTCTTTACTAAGTTGTATGTGTGATTTTTTGAGCCATTTTAGACTTTATAAAATATTCGTCAAGTTAACTGCATTCCTCAGTAAAATGTAGTTACAGAGTTTTTCTTAGCATTAATTTTTACCACTCCTACTGTCTTTCATTCCAAGATCCTCACTGGCTTTATTACTGACTTCTTTTTATTACTGACTTCTTTTTTATTACTGGTTTTTACTGACTGGCAGGTGCCTACTGATTTGATTTTCCAATATGTTCACCTCTGTATTCTTTGCTTTAAAACAATAGACCCAGCAGACAAATTGAGTGTGGTTTATTATTCTTGTGTATATCTATTACAAAACTCAAGGAGTGATGGTTCACCAACATCACTGTCAAAGTCAATGATGATGTAAGAAATTTATCCTTTATTTCCCAGTGCTTGGGGTGCCTGATCCTGCGGGTGAAAGATACAATCAGGAATATTCTGTATTATTATAATTTCTGGTACGTCTGTTATGCCTATCTTCACACATGCTGGAAGGAGATTTTTCATTGTGTCTGTTTTATATGTTTTCATGGCTTATATCCTGATGCCAGAGCACAGCAGATCCCTTGTAGTTTATATTGTGCTCCATTTATATCTGACTGGTAAAAAGCAGTTACTCAGTGTATGGCTTATTGAGACAGAAGATTTTCAGTCAGGGCCAGAGACACACTGAATCTCTGAAATTTCAAAGTAGATAGTACAATAAAACCTGGGAGAAAACCCATGTCAAGCTGGAATAAAAAAAGACAGTATGAAGAGAGCTTGGGCTGTTGAGGTGTGTAATTAAGCAGTGTCTTCTAGACAGGAGTGATGTGCAACTGTGTATCACTGGTTCTTTGGTAAATGCCCCATTGCATGTTGTCCTACATTATGTGTTCATGGAAATATGAGATGGTTATCTATTTTTTTCTTTTAATTCTGTAAGGGTTTGAACAGAAATCCTCTTCTCATGAGGACAGATAGGAGTGTATCCCTCATTGGTAGATAGACATGTTTTGTATTACCACTAAGACAAGAAATGTGATGGGATGCTAAACTCCTAAAAAATGTGCAAACTGAACTGTAACTCTTGAGGACTTCTTTTACTGAAGAGTTAATTCATTACTAACAGGACCACTAAACTAAACTGCTCATTCTAATTGTGGAAAAATAATCTCAATGTTACTTAAACATGAGACAGGATATATGTAGGGGACACAGTCTTTATGATATTTTCAACAGGTTTATGCCATGTGCTTTTTCCTAAAAGGTATTTGAATTATGTTCCCTAAGTAAGAGCTGCTTAGATAAACAAATTTGCAATTATAACAGGAAACCTACATCCTCAAAGTCCAATTTACATCCAAAGAGTTCCTCTTAGACTGTCAGTTCAGCTGACAAACAATTTAAAAGCTAAAGCCTCAGCATAATGTACACATTTTTGACTGAAACAAAGCTGCAGTAGATGTACAACTTTCAAAAGCAGCCAGTGGAAAAATCCCAACAGATATGTAAAATTAAATAAAAGTAATTACAAAAAAAGAAAAAAAGGTCGACTTTTGTTGTTTGCTACTTACTTTTTCTGGTATTACCTCAGGACTTTACATACCCACAAAGATGGTATCACTTTGCATGAGTATCTAGACACAAAAAGCTCTTAGACATTTTTACAGTCAATAGATTATTTTGCCAAAACATAATTTTGGCCAAACTATAATCCAACACTGTGATTTAGTGAAGTTCACTGCAAGATGCTAAAGGATTTGTGAATGTTGCAAGGTGCTAACTAGACAATATACCCCAAGGGACCAAGACTTAAGAAGGACTCCTGTCCTGACACATTCTCACAGATTTCTTCTGGAGCACCCGCATTGCACCAGGGAGATGGCAAAGCTTTGCCCCACTTTCTCTCCCAAACCTCTGCAATTCACCGATGTTCATAATTAAAATTACTTTAAAATGAAGGTCCTTGTTCTGGGTCACAATAATTACCATGGTGATTTAGGGAATATAACTATGTATAATTTCCGAACTCACTTTGAGAATTTGAACTCTGTACTTGTAACTGTGTCAGACTGAAAACTCCATTTGTACTCCACTTTCTACCTCCATATTGGGAAACAAGTTAACAAAGGATGGCCAAGCTTCGATTCAACTTATTAATGTGAAAGTATTTTTGAACAATTTTTAGTGTTGCCACATGAGATCTTTGATCATCAGAGAAAGATATTAGACTTCATTTGATGAACATGCATGAAAGTTGTAAAACATATTTTCAGATCCAGTGTTTTGTAGAGGGAGAGTAGATGAGACAGATGTTGTTGAGGGGTAAAAATTAATATCAGAGAGATAAGGAAGAACCTGCATTACTCACACAACACTGATTCAAGTAGAAAGAAAAATTTATTGTTGAAGAAATAGTTTTTCACCTTTTTTTAATATTTGATGAGATACCTAGAGACAGGATAAAGTGCACTGGAGGTTTTTACAGGTGGCACATACTACATGCTGCAACAGTTGTTTAATCAAGAGGAGGTTAATTGTAAACAAAATGTTGGTCAAAATAGTGCTCTGGAAAATGGTGGGAGTTTAGCAAATGAGGCATTTGGAAGAATTTGCATTGGTCATAAGGCCTAGGAGACTAGGCTGTGGGAGATCTTTCCTCTCACTACGAGTGCTCACTGTCTGGCAAACAGTATATCCTGAGACAGCATCTGGAGACTGAAAACCAGATTTACATTTTAACAATGTTGTTTTGGTAAGTAAGCCCAAAATAACAGCTTAAGGAGTTATCAGCAAAGGGAGATTTACCAAAACTGTAATGATTGCCAGCTATAAAAGTCAACCAAATGAAATAGGAAGATGAAATATTCTTTTAAGTTAGCTGATATTTCAGAATGTGTTTATACCATCAACAGTTTCTAAAGGAACTTAATGTTCACAATGTGGTCTCCTGGGTTGTTAGGAGAAAACAGCGTTCAGGCTACTCCAACAAATCCTCAAGCAGTTATAATAGGATTTGGTTCTGGCTAGCTGTTTTTATCCTTTCTTAAATATAATCCTGATAGATCTTGCACTAAAAATCAATGGAGAAATTTAGGAGAGATTCAGGAGGATTATTTGTTGATTCCTTTCCAGAGGGAAAATTTAAAGAGATACAATTCCTTGACTTATAAGTTATGCTACTCATCTTTGCATAGTTTCCTGTAGAACCAGTGATTATTTTCTATAACTACAAGACTAAATCTCCTGGATTCCCTAAGCAATGTTTCCTTATACGTTCTACAAGAACTAACCAGAGATTTTTAGAAGCTCTGTTTTGCTGCAGTGCTACAGCAGGATGTTTCCAGCTCAGACCATACTGTAGTTTGCATTCTGATTTCCTAACCAATACTTTGGTGTTTCTGGCCCAGCATATCAAATTTCATGGTTCCTCCCATAACAGCAAGATGAGATAAAGGGTTGCTTTTCTCTTTCTTAAAAGTAAAATAGAGCATAGCAGGGGAAGATGACTTCATTCACATCACTCTCATCTTATTTCAGGCTATCTGACTTATAAGCAGTGTTCCCCTTTCCTTTATTTCTCTATTCTTCCATACACCTCTGGACAAACTGGACACCTCAGTCTAAACTGCTGGTGTTCTGCAGTTACATAATTAATGACATTTTAGACTTCAACAGCAATCTGTGATGGAGCAAGTAGCCACAGGAAAACAGTTGTAGGGCTATTGCTGATCAGTAACTAATCAGTTACTTTGTTACATAAAAGAATGTGTAGGAAATTACTAGCGATATCCAATGATCAGTAATTAATTAGCAGTATCTGTTTAACAGGATGGGGGGGAAATATGGTGGAAAAGTTCACGGGAGGACATAAAGACAGGATGCTGGCTTCTTTATTACTCCTCTTCCATTTCAGCAGCATGGGGAGAAGGGGAAGGAGGGGTTGCAGTCAGTCCATAACAGTTCCCCTTTCTAGCTCCTTCCTCCTCACACTTTTTCTGTGCTCCTCCTTTTTCTGGGTCTCCTTCCCATGATCTGCACCTCCAGCTTGGTCTCTCCGCAGGCTGAAACTTCCCTCAGGAAATATCCTCCTGCTCTGGCATAGGGTCCTGCAGCCACCCCACTGCTGCCAAAACCTTGCCACTTAAACCAAGCACAAGTGGAAATAAAATCCTGGGTAAATACTCAGTCACTGAATCATATAATCTTTTTTGCTGTGTTATCAAACATTTACCTTGAAATGAGGTACATTCTTGAGCTTACTAGAGCAGTTGGAGGAGTCCAGGTTTCATGGTACATAAAATTTTGTTAGTATCCAGCTTCAGAGTATTTGCAGTCATTTCATATGCATTTGTTCTAATATTCTTTGGCTCACAGAGCATTATTTCCAGTTCTCAAGTTTGCATTTTTGATATATTTGCTGACAAGAAACATATTCTTTCTTGGTATTGCCTTAACTGAGCTAAACAAGTTCAGGTCATCCTGGGAATTTTTGTCTTCCACTATTCCAACTGCAGTTCATCTTTGACAAACACGACTGAGCAGAATTTTGCATTCTATCATTGAATGTTTCTGTTTGATACCAAAAACTCAGAGTTTTAAACTTTCTCTAAAGCATTCTTTTGTCATGGTCACTTCAGATCAGTAGTTGATGGCCATTTTATAATCAAGTAATACATGCAGATTTTTACCTTCTCTGTCACTTCAAAATAAGGGGATCCTTTGTCCAGCTCACCTTTCCTGTTGTTAGGTTATTTAGACTACTACTGTTTATTGCATCAAAATATTTTATAAAATCCTTGTTATTTCGGTGTTAATATTTACTACAAGGTATTGTCTCAGTACTCACATGAAGAGCTGTGAAGAGAAATTTGTCCATTAGAAGAGTTAAAACAATTGTTTCAAAAATGGTGAAGGGGAAGTAAGGAGAGACATAAACATCCTTGATAAGGCTGTCTGTTAAACTGATACTGATACCCTGTCTGGGTGAGAAGGAAGTTTCAGAAACTCAAATAGGTGGTTAATCTAAATGTAAAATGAATGCAAGATTTGCAAGTACACCATAAAGGAGTATTATTTTCCTGGTTAAATGTCCTAATGTTGCTAATTAAAACAACAAAAGCAAAGCAACGCATACCCCCTTCTTTACATACTGAGTTGTTCTTTTCTTGAATGACCTTCATAGGCTCCACTAAAATATCTGTTTGTCTTTCCTGCCTGACAAGAAGGGAACTGTAAGAACAAAGAGAGAGGACTGTTTCCACTCACAGATCTCAGAAACATTCTGGCATGTTGTTATTGTTATAAACAATACGAAATTGGCACTCAACCACCAAAATGATAACTGCAGAGTGGCAGTCACATATACTGCTTTCATCTTTTTTAATACCCCAAGGTTGTTCCCCTTTCTTTTTTTTTTTTTGTGTCTCCATGGCAACAGCCATTAAAGAAGTTGCCACAGGTGTTTTTATGCTAAAACTTCTTAGATCTGTTAGTTGACCAAATCTATGCACCTGTAGCCTTTCCATTACTGCTTAACTTACTCCTATTTTCTCTCCAACATGCAATTAATTGGGTATTTGAAGCAAATACATGGGCTGCCACCCAAACTTCAATGCACCTAGCTATGCCTGATCAATGTGTTTATTACCTATTTACAGTTGTGAGAGTTTGTGGAGAGTATATCATATGAACCTCCTGCACTACACAAGTTTCTTCCATTCAATTAAATTTCTCTTTAAAGGCATGATTTATAATTTCTGTTGCTTAGTTTTCAAAATTGTAAAATGAGGAGGATAATAATTTATGTAACCTCTGCCTGAATATAGCTCAATCCCTGTGTATTTTAAGCTTTGGTTGTTGATGAGTATAGGAGTTTGCTTTTCATGCAGAAAAGCAGAGGCATAAAGCTGAATTGTTTTAGTGCTTTTCAAATCTGAATGCCTCATCATCTTTGGGTATCCATTTTGTGTTACACACCAGGAGTGATTTTGATAGCAAAGCTTTAATGTAAATCATAAAGCTCCCAAGGCAGCTCTTTTGCAATTTTGTTTTGCTTTTTTCCCCTCACATATTTGCTGCCCAGATTATTTAGGATTTCTTAGATCACAAGGGCCACATTCTGAGTGAAATTGTTTTTTCTCAAGAAATGTTCTTTCTAAAGGAGCAGAGTGTTGTAATTATCTCAGAGCTGATAAAAGCTTGAAGTTGTGGAGACATATTGATTGAAATTTATTACTTTGGGGCTTTGTATGAGACATATAGTGCTTAGGAAGAGCTTATTAACAGAAACAGTGATTATCGCACCATGAAAATGTTTATCTTGGCATATGACTTTGATAGTGCTAGCTCAGATGCCTTACCTTCTTCCATTAATTCTCAGCTAGATATTATAGGGGACAGACTCTAGTGCCAAATGAAGTTAGGGTTCAGACTTGTTTTAATGTAGAATAGATACCACTTCCTCTGAAAGCAATGTTTTGTTCTGCTGACTTAAAAACAAGCACTAGTGGTACCAAACATTTTTTAATATCTTTTTGATGTAATAAACTTTATGTGCAACTTGGTTCATCTTTCAGAACTAAGCAGAATTGACTGGGTTTGCATGCATTTTATACTTAAACTCTTCATAGTTAACTCATGTGTTTCTTATTCAGAGCACAGATCTCAATATCAAAATGCTGGTTGTGAGTTGTAAGAAATGTATAGGAAGACATGTGAAAAAATAGTATCTCTGCCTATTATAAACACAAAATTTCTGATGTCTGCTTCCCAATGAATGTTTCCAAACAATCAAATAACTGGATGATTTTAAAAGTTCAGTTGACAGATGCTTTCATTCAGCTTTCGGTGCTTTTGAGTTACTAATGATACAGTCTGGTCACAGCAGTAGAGTTACACTCCAGATGCCCTAAAATTAGTTAAAGAAGATCTGTCATTAAATCCTGAGAACTGAGAAGAGAAAGTGGCTGTGTTGCTAGTTCTGCCCTAAAACATGCTGTTTGACCAGTGTCTGTTTTGATTTGGGTCCAAGCCTCTGTACTTGGGAAGGACCACAGTCATCAGTCCAAGCTGTTACAGGCAATATTAGTGAGGAGCCAGAACAAAAGGGTTGTGATGGATGATAACATAAGACCCATTCACAGGAAATTGGATTTTTTAAGTGCCAAAGAGAAACATTACAGAACTCAAACACCAGTAAATAGCTGCTTTTTCCATCCTTTACCCTAGAGGAGGCAGCACTAATGTTGCTACAAGCCAGAAGGAATGTTGTTTTAATAATTGAAACTGCACACTTGATTTTGCCACAGATCTTCTGTTTCATTAGACTCGCAGGCAGCTCTGATTCCTAAGTGGTAATTCTTCAGAGAGGCACAGAAATACATACTGAAGAAAATAGTGTACAGACTTTTAAAATGTAGTTACTAAAATGCATCTTTTTGTCTTCATTTGGGTCACTGACATTTTTTTTTCTGATGCTGATTAGGACGATACCCCAAAGGAGAATGAAAACCTGAAATATTTCAATTTCAGACAGCTTTTGGTAAAAGGATCTTTAAGCAAGTGTTAGTTAGATTAGGCTCAAATAATAAATTACCTGATATAGGTAAAGATTGACATGATTCATAGTGTGGTTTTGCAAAATTAGAAACCTTGGTATCTTCTTTAAACTTATGCTATATGCTATTATATTCCTTACTGCACTTAAAACATTCTTGATAAATATTTACTAATTACAGCCTTACTGGAATACTAAACAGCCAGAACCATCCATTATCCAAGTATGTGAAGGTGGAGAAGATGGAAAGAGCCCATCCTCAGGAACTTGTGTATGTGTTTTGCTGGGAGCTCACTCACAGCACTCTACCAGCCTCTTCTGAACCAGGGTTAGTGGTATGAGTTTTTAGTCAGTCTTAATCAGCAGCTATGTTAACATAGACTCAGATAGAGGCACAAGTCCTGCCTCAAAGATATAACAAAAGTCACACCTGAGCGAGCTGAAGCTCCTTGATAGGCTGTACTTAGAGAAGGAAAGACATTTATAATTTTTGGGGGTCATTTGCTCCCCATAAGGAATTGTCACTTACCATAGAAACTAAGGGGGTGATGCTGTCAGGTGGTCATTTATTCTGTTGCCTAGTCTAAGGCTTTAGCCATTTCTGATGAATGTTTTGAAATAACTAAAGCTATATTGAGTCCACAATATGCCTAAGAAATCTGACTGATTATATTAGAATGATTACAAAAAATATCCCAACCCTTACTATATATTTTTTTCTGAAATTTAAGATTATTACATGCTGTTGTGACCCAACAGGCATTAGAAGATACTTCTGGTTTTTGTGACAACTTTGCACAGAGTGAAGATTGTTATATTGTTTCCCTTCAGTCTTATCCTCCTTAGAGGAAAAAAAAAAAAAAAACCTACTTTTCTAACTTCCTTCTATCCGAGGCCATTTCACTCCTGTTGCTCGTTGTTCATTGTGAACTCACTTCTACGGGTCTGTGTCCTTGAAAAACTGTTCCCTGCACTGTTCTAAAGCCATACTTGAAGTTTTATTAATTTTGCCAAGTCATTCTTTCTTCAGGGAGCACTTTGCTCTTGTCTCAACTGAATTTTATTTTATTTTCTGGCTTGTCAAAATCTCTTTGAATTCTAATCCTGTCTCCAGTGTGCTCACAGTTCTTCCCAAACATTTCCTAGATCTTATGATCTGTGAGGTTATTTCATGTAACTTGCAGGTGTTAGGATGTGATTTTCAGGACTAGATTTTGGCCAGAAAATCCTTCTAATCATACAAAGATCAGTCATTTATGCCATATAGAAAGTTATAATTTCCCCCCCTTTTTTGGATATCATCAATATACTCAGCTCAGAAGTATTTACAATAATGATACATAATGAATATTTGGCTTTTTTTTTTTTGCAGTCTTTATTCATCAGCATTTTTCAGCAGAAGTGCCAAAACAAATGCCTGCATTATTATTTGCATAAAAATGCAAATTACTTATCTTGTAAGTGTTATTAAATGACTTGCAAAACTATCTTTCTGGTTATCATGTTTGAACAGCTAAAGCAAAATGTCCACAATGAAAATGTTATTTTATGCATCTTGGAATGCTCTTTTTCTTCCTTTTTTATCCACTGCTTAAGCATGATATAATGCAGTTTCAATTCTCTAAAGTAACTGCATTTTAGCAACCAAATCCAAAGTAGCATAGCCTCGGTAACCTCATTGTAACTGCAGTAGTTCATATCTGCCCAGTGCCTGCACATTTTTTATGCAACTTCTAATTGTTAAGAGTGATTTCAGTCATTTCTGTTACACAGACAAGGATATGTAATAGTGATACCCAGGTGATGCTAATCTACTAAGTCAGTGAAGATGACTCACTCTCCATGTACTTTTATGTGTAACAGGATGTGCTAGTCAATCAGAACAAAGGTCACTTCCACGTGCTCTTCCATATAGTTTCTGTCTACATAATTCAATCTTAGGAATGGCTTCAAATCCACTTGTTCTTGGAGACTATATTGCTTGCTGGAAAATTATACAATTTCATCTGCCATTAGTATTATAAATTTATGATTGCTGATGAATCATTGTTCCTCAATATTTGACATTTTAATCAAATGTTCCCTGGGGCAAATTTTCATTTCAGATCATTAGTGTGATTCTTATTGGAGTACAGAAAGAAATGTAATGGAAAACACCCAGGAGCAATCTGAAAGGCAAATTTTTTCTATAGAGGGTTCAAAGTCTATCAGAGTCCCATTTTGACACTTTAAATGAAATAATTTAGACTAATTTGGTATTCTGACTGTGAAAAGAAACTGTTTTAGGTAAGCATGGAGGATCTTCCAGGATTACATGGGCCTTTTAATTTTAAGTAGTCCAGTACTTCTAATATGTGCATATGACATATAGGTTCTTTCTCTTTCTTTTGGTTGCAACAAAGGGGAAAAAAGGTAAAACATTTTCTTGCTGTGTTTCTTTATGCACAGTGGTGTTACTGAAAAAACACAGCTGCAGGCAGTTTTGATTATTGGACTGCAACTTTCATAAGGGAGATTTAGACTGGAAATGCCTCTGTTCTCAAAACACATTGTGTATTCCAAATAGCCAGCAATAAAAGAGGACCAGGATAGCTTTCCACATACCTCAACAAATATTCCCCTGGATTTGCTATCTGGAAGGAACTAACAGTAAATACAGTAAAGAACATTTCAATAAGATGAGAATCTGTGGCAGCAGATTTCAATGTCTTTCTGAAGAAATATGGATAGATAAATAGTAATGCTGAGTTGACCAGGAAGAGGCTAGAGAATAACATGTCTAACTGGCCTAAATTTCCAGAATATATTTCCTGATGTCTTTCCATTCTTAGGGTCAAAAGGAAGGTTGAGATCTCCCAACCCAGACCTTAATCCTGAAAGGCAATGTGCATTCTGCCCCCAACCCAGCAAGACAATATTTCTGCCTTGTATGAGATTGAATTTATAAAATTCATGTATTTGTTTACTTCTTCAAGAAAGAAAGTATGATCTCATTCTCCCCATCCTTGGCATAATTTTCACTGAGTTTGTCATGAGTGGTCTGGGTAATATTCAGCATTGCTTTTAGCATATATATACACATCTTCTTTGAGTTTTTTAGACATCATTAGATTAATAGTTTCATTAAATCAGTTGAAACATTCTTCAGTTAAATAATTCTTATGTAGAGAACGATGATTATCCTCATAAGGTTTAATTCAGAACTGATTTTTTTTCATCCAAACTATTCCATGAAGGCACAGGACTGCTGCTCCCTTACTGTCTTTCCTGTGTCCACTTCTGTCAAAACTTTCAAACAAATATATCCTGAAGTGTCCTAGGATGGTCTAGCTCTTTTGATTGAGTAGAATCACAACAAACTGGTCAAGAACCTTGTGCTACTTTTGTGAAGAGTGTGAATGTACTCTGAAGGACCATAATGCTAAAGAGTAAATTTTAGCTAAAGAGTAATTCTTTGATATATCTCTTTCATAGTGAAAGCAACTGCCAAATTCTTTCCTTCTTTGCTCATTCATTCATTCATTCATTCATTCCATTTTCCTGCTCTTGCTGCTGTTGGCTTTATGCTCCTGGAATTACTGCTTTTGTTTTTGAGACAACATCATAAGGGAAAGAGCCATGTGTGCTACTTGCAGGTTTTGATTTACTCTTGGATGGTTCTTCATTAAGGTCAGAGCATTGCTACAGACACTTCACACTATGGGAAATTTCAATAAACCCTAACAATATTTCAGAAGATTGTATTAGGCTTGGGCTTCTGTTGTAGCAAGTCTTAAATGTGCCTTCCAAGAGGTGGAATCTTCATCTTTAAGATAAACTTGTGCATAATTTTTTCTCACCTTATTATTTTGAAATAATTACTGACATTATTTTGAAATACAGTATTTTCAGTTGGAACCACCTCTTAAAGAATGCAGTGGAGCCCTTTTAGACACACACTGTGCAGTGAAGACAATTTTAATTAAGCAGTTCTAAGAATTTCATTTATTCAGCTGTAATGAGCCCTGCAGCATATAAGTAAAATGATAAAGTTTTTGCCACTCTGAAAAAGCTCACAATCTAAAAGCTATGAACTAGTAATTCGAGGGAATAAAATAACATTTTTTGCTATTGTTATTAATTCCCTTAGTGTATATTATATCCTAAAGACATTTTAGGAAAGGTTTTGATGCAAGTGATGCAACATCTTGTTTAGTAGCATCATTGTTTGAGGGGATGAGATGAAGATAGCAAATGCCAATTGATATATTTTAGTTACACAAATTTGTATAAGGAATGTTTAGCAACTACAATAAACAATGCTTTTACAAAATCTGTATGTATTAATTCACCTGGTAAATATTTTTAAAAATATTTTAAAGAATATATATATAAAAAAATCACACATAGAAAAATTGCATTCCAACTTAGAAATACATCAGTAAAAAATTTTTCATTTAAAAATAAGCTTTTTTTCCTTTGATACAACTTCCCTGCAGTCATAATTAAAAGCTAAAAATTCTTCTGAACAGGGTGGTTTCAAAAAATCATTGACTCAGAATGAGGAGCAATTAGAAATGAATTTTCTGTATATAAATGTAAACACTTGTTTATTTCAGTGCAAGTATTTTCTATCTGCTAATCAAATCATAGAACTCCTCCAAGAACATTGAGTCCAACCAGCACTGCCAAGTCCAGCACTAAACTGTGTCCCTAAGAGCCACGTTTACATGTCCTAAATCCCTCCAGGGATGGTGACTCCACCACTTCCCTGGGCAGCCTGTTTTAATATTTGACAGCTCCTTTAGTGAAGAAATTAGCACATATCTATTTTAAGTTTATCAGGCAGTGGTACTGTCTGACAAAAGAACCTGTAACAACCCCAATATCAGCTGGACCCTAAAGGCTCAATCACTTCCAGGTACAGCTTTGCCAGCAGGAGAGATTGTTATCCACTGCTTTCTTACAGACATTTTTCACTCTGGGGTGGTTATTGTCCTCTCACATCTATTAGTTCAGTCTCAAAAATAAACCCCACTAATATAAACAGTTTCAATAGTATTTTGTTCACATGTCTGAAGCTATATACATCTTGAGTAATGAGGTTTTATTTCTGAGTTAACTGCCATAATGGTTGTGTTACTGGCTACTCAAGGAGAGAAAGAAAATGGCAGATGCTAATTTGCAATATATTGCACCCTGAAAAATAGCCTGGTTTGATCTCAAGAACACATTAAGCTATACTATAACAGAGTGCTGTAGTAAATTGCTTATTGATTCTGGGATACTGAACAATGGGTCATCAGGTTGCTTTCTCAATGTTCTTTGTCCTGTTCCCTCTTTTTTTTTTATTTAGATAACAATAATAAAAGTTCTATAGATTGCAGAAACAGTATTAAAGAGTCTAAAGATCATCTAAAAATGATTAATTATAAATAAAAATTACACTTTGGAAAAAAATTGTTACATTGCTAAAACAAAAGCGATACCAAATGCCTACAGATTTTTTTTAAAAGCTTAATTAGCTGGCACTAATATAGCCATCATTAATCATTTATTCCGAACAGTCACCAAAAATATTGCTGATGGTTCATTAGGTATCTTTTTTCCTCAGTCAGTCCAAGCGCTTTTATTAGGAGAAGGGATCTCAAAGAAAAATCTTCCTGCTGGCCTCTTCCTGAACCTCAGTAATTTCCTGAAGTTTCAGAGCACAGATTTTCTTTGCAGGTAATTGCAGACAGAATGGTACAAGCCTCTGTGTCATTGTCTAGTGAAGCGCAGCCACTCAAATCAGTTTGACTGTGCAAAGTGACAATTCCCCCAAATCTCTTTTCCCCAAGCCTAAGTGATCTGAAAGAAAATGAAGAGTGAGAACGCTGCTGTACTTTTCTGAGCTGGCTAATAAATCTCCTTGTGGCACAGGTCACCCAAACAGGCATTTTCCGAGAGATTCCTGTCCTATTCACAGGATAAGGCTTTCACACAAACATTCCTGGTATAACAGCCTATGTCCTATGTCACCAATTTAAAAATTCCACTTATATATAGAAAGATCAGCTTGTTTTGTTCAAAATATTTTTTTTCTCTTTCAGTATGTTTATTCTGTCATTTTTATTACTGCTTTTATTGGGTTTTTTTTCTCACTTCTGAAGATGCCAATCTAGTAGAGAGATTTGATTTCTTAATAACAAAATGTGCATGTAAGTAACAAAAATTATCATTAAATACTTATATTAGAAATAATATCTGAAATTATTACTGTTCCTTTTTAAATCAATCTATTTCTTTTTCTCTGTCCCCAGTGTCCTAATTCTATAGGCAAACAAAAATATTTTGTTCTGTATCTCCTAGCAGACCTTTGAAAACTGTTGAATTAGGCATTTTTTTAGAAACTACAAGCTCGTGGTTTTGTGCCTGTTATAATTTTTTTAATACCTAATATAATTTTTTTTCTTTTAAAAAAAAATACTCAGGTGGGTACTTTTATTTAAAAGTAGCTAAGTACAGCCTAGAGAAGCTGTTCTCTTGAAGCCTGTTACCAAAAGAGACAGAAGCTTTTGCAAAAATGCCAAAATTGGGAATTTGCTTTCTAGCTCAATATTATTCTAAATTCGTGGGAAGGAATTTTTATTAATTATGGGTTTCTCTTTTAAATTCTTAGTGTCTGTAAATAAAATTACATTAATTGGATGTACATGGGCTTTTGAGAAGGTATTTAAAAAGAGTCTTTCCCTTCCTACTGCTTCTTTCACCAAATTGCTTTCATTATTCTTAATTCCTATTAGATAAAGTGAGAATTATTGGTCTTCCTGTATTGGTATTGGGAGTGCTCTGTATTAAAAATTCAGAAACATATATAATTTTGTCAATATGCGTTCAAAACTAGAAATGGAAAGATACTTTCTATGCAATGTTTCTCCACTCTGTTATTGTTTTAATTCTACTTCCCAGTCTTTAATAATTGATACTAGTTCTAATGTTTCTCTTCCAAAGCTGTCTCTATAAGTTTTTACAAGCTATCTACTCTATTCATAGCTCATTTCCTGTACTCTGGTTTGCCAAGTCATTGCTTCTTATTTTAGCTCATTTCTAAAATCCACTTCTCATCTATTTTACTTCATTTAAATAGATCAACAGTATCTATTAATTTATCAGCTTCTACATTGGCTCACGAAGTAGAACACCTTGAGACACTCTATTACTGATTTGTGTTTGGACTGTTCAGTGCTTATGGGCTTGTTTAGTTACAGAACTTTCACACAGGAATTAATGTATTTTGTGCTCTACACTAACTAACCATGGTTTGATGACTGACTGGTAGTACAGAACACCAAAGCAAATGGCTTCCAGTAGTGTATTAATATTTTTGAATGTGGATTCTGTTCAACAGAATTCAGGATTTTTTCCATTGAGTTAAAATCACACCATATTCTGTGTAAAACAAGACCTACAATGAACTATATTCTATATTCAGATATTCCCTGAAGTTAAATTCCACAAGCAGAAAGGACTGAAAATTGAACAGCTTACTGCTACTTATATCTTTCTTCCATAGGTTTTCACCACTTAGCTGTTAGGCATTGAGGAACCTTCTCAGAGGAACCTTTTTACTGCGTGAAAATCTAAGGGACATAATAAGTAATGGAGTACTTCTTCTGCTGAAATTACCTTAGGCTAGAAAAATTTAGAGCTTTATTCAAACATAATTGGAAAATTATATGCCAGGGGCTGTAGGTTTATTCTTTCTATTTTGTTCTTTTTAAGAAATTGCTACAGATTTGCATATCTACTTATAATATTTATTTGGTCATGTCTTAATTTGTGTATTACTTAAAAAGTAATAAAATATATGTAGTCATTCCAGATTTTTCTCAGTATGATGTATTTTTTCTGAGAATTTATAAAACTGTATATATATATTTATCCATCTATGAATATGGTTATATCTCTATCTGATCACCTGATTTGAAATTGAGCAACAAATTTTGCAGATATCATTTGAAACAGCAAGGCTCCTGTCTCTAGCCACTGACATTAGACAGCTGTGCCATATGTGTTTGTGCATGCATCTGTAAGAATCCATAATGAATGTCGTTGTTTCTCTTCTTTTTTGTTTTTGCCTTATTTACGTTGTCTGGGACTTATTGGGAAGTCTCCATATTTCACACTTTAAAGAGTTCACTATGGCAATTAATCTGAAGTGATATATTGTAAGGATTCTGAAGAAATAATCTGAAATTATTTCTTTAAAACAAAGCTTCTTTGTGTTCCACTGGGAAAGAAATAATTTGAAGAAGTCTTGAGAACCTAAAAAGGAATTTCAGTTTACTCCTGGCAACAGTTTCCAGATTCCCAAGATGGCCAATATCCATGTGTGGATGGGCTATCGGAAGGCAAGAGAGCAGCTTGAGGACAATTGCCAAACTATAATAATAAAAACGTCCAAGATATTTTATTTAATTGCAGTTGATTGGAAGTGGTTTGGGAAAGAAAACTAAAAAAAAAACCCCAACCACCTATCAGAGCCTTCTGTAAAAAATATAGCAAGTGGATTTGTGTGCTTTTAGGTCTGATAAAAACCAGTATCCAGTAGGGCAATTTATTCTAGCATGTCAAGAGTGTGGTTTTTCAGGATCTCTGGGGAGTCTCTGAACTGAACACAGTTGCCCTGGCAGAACTCCCAAATCAATAACCCTTGCTCTGAAGGGACTTTGCAAATATTTTTCTTTTATTCATGATAGGACCTTTGGGGCAGGTAGTTTCCCTACTGGAAGTTTGCCTCCCCTTGTTCCTGTATGGGAGCATTGCAGCACTCAGTGGTCTTCCTACTTACTCTTTCTCCCACGTTTATTGACGCATCAATTGATGTTCCTTTGGTCACTCCTTTTACCACAAGTTGACACATGTTGTCATACATGGTTTACACTGGTTTAGCTTAAAATTTTGAACACTAGTTAGAAAAGCATTTAGGAATAGGAAATGAAAAAGACATAGGGATTTTATGTATAGCACATAAGTCACAGCTGACTTATACCAGGATCTCTCACGTTCAAAAGTTAGATATATTTCTTTCTGATTGACACCAAGTAAGCAAGAGAAAAATGACATATAGGATCCTCTTCAACAAGATGAATCATAAAATATCCTGAGTTGGAAGGGACCCACAAGGATCATCAAAGTACAACTTGCTTGGAAATAACTGACTCAAAGCACAAGAATTAAGTCCATGAGAGCTGGGGTCCCAGCACTTGTTCTTCCTGTGCCATTGAAAGTTCTGTCAGTCTCAGTGTAAGAATTTGCTTCATGCAGCTCATGACAGAGCACTGCAAAGGCTCTTGGCCTGAAGTTAAAATCAAGAACTTCTTCCTGTTCAGTAGCTGCCACAGGTCTTTCCTTTGTTCTTTCTAGTAATTGTTTCAAGCTCTTGAAAAATACTGTAATTTATAATCATCCTGTATGAGATTATTGCCTAAGGATCAGAGTCAGCTTGGATTTACTAGACTAAGTCTCATGTGAATATAAATTAATGTTCTTGTCCTCCCACGCATACTAGGACCTTGTGACGAGTAGATAGATAAGGAGTCATTGATAAAAGCAGAAATATAATACAAGTAAAATACAAAGCAATACATGCCTTAAATGCCCTTATTCATGTCATTCACAGTTCTTTACTTTTCTCTGAAAACTTGATCTAGTTGTAGCTTAGTGCACAAATCAAAGAGTTTAAAGGGATGGGAAAAAGAACATGGTCCAGTTTTCAATTCCTTGTGCATGCACAGATATGAATAGAAATTCTGAAAGTCTTAGCTAGAAATTCAGAGAATTGGGTGCTGAAAAGCTGAGATTACTAAGAACAAACAAAGACGTCAACCTTATATTAAGGTAACTACTCTAGATGAATTATATATATTTAAAGTGTGGAGAGTTTCCTCAAGATGAGAAAGGAGTATTACTGCTGGAGGAACAATGTGGAGAGACAAGTTTAGAAGAGATGTCTATCCATGTTACAGAGCAGCAAGCATTAATTCCATGTCAGAATGAAACATTTGTGTCAAAGCAGGAATTTTATCTTAGTGGCAGATTTTGAACAGAGTGCAGGAATTACTAGAACTAGGAGTGTAATTAATACACAACGAGTGAGAACTAAATTATGAAGTTTATATGGAGAAACTGAAGCTGCAGGCAAAAGAGAAGAAATTGAGCACTACCAACTTAAAAACATTTCAGCTACAGGAAACTGCATGTTTTAATAGTTACAAAGTCAGGAGGAAGTAATCAAACCCCACTTGTTGCAGCACTTTGTTTCTTTTATCTTGTGTCCTGAATTGCCACAGGGAAGACTTGCTATCAGCATTAGCATGCTGCAGTCAGTGTTTGTGTGTGTGCCTGTGCATGCAATTGTTTGTTCATAGAGAAAAGCCTCTTTAAAGAGCTGTCCAAAACCTAAAAGTTTAAATTCTTGTTCGGTAAGTGATGTTTCTTTTATCTTTCAGTGTTAGTCCTTCTTTATGTCCTTTGCAATGGTTAGCAAAGCATTTCGGATGGAAAGTTTCAGTTGAAACTTTTTTCCTAATGTTTTTTGCAAAGGTTTCAAAGTTCCTTTTTAAGCCAGATTTCACATTTCCTTGTTCAAGGAACTAATTTTATTAGGATTTTTGACTAGTGAAATCCAAAGACCTTTTCTCCAATTGCCCTCATAATGCTCTGTGAATTAACCAATCTTGAAAACATTGTAATTCTTTGGAAAACTAAAAGAAATAGATTTTTGGGGTTTTTTTGTATATTTCACATGTTAGATAAATCTCATTGTTATGACAGTGTATAATCATCTAACATTTTTCAGGCTGTTGCTAGTTAATAATTTCATGGTTTTACTGTACATGGTATCCTTCGGCTGAAATAGAATAGAAATAGATGTAGAAATAGAAATGAAATAGATGTCTTTCAAAACATTCTTGAAAAAGAGGATAATAAGTGCAATTTCTAGTCTCAGAAAGTATCTTAGAATACCCTGACTTTTTTCTTTTGCAAGGATTAGCAGGAAAACATTTTTTTCTCTTCTTTCAATAACACTGCACCTTCTCTCCAGCTCTGTGATGTAGAAAACAAAATCACGTCAGCGTTATGTGAACTTGACAGCAAGGTGGGCTCACACTTGCCCGGGTTAAGCATTTGTTCTCAATCCCACCCAAATACATCACTACTCCAGACATTTAGAAAGAATTTGTTTCAGAGATGTACTCTCAGCTGCATTAGGAAATAAAACCAGTTTTGCAAAGGAAAGGGCTGTTCTTAAGCAGTCAGATGCTGTCATGGGAAACAGTGTAAAGGAAGAGAGGACTAGTTAGGGATCCTCAGCCAGGGATTCAATTGAGTCTGCCATCGAGTCAAAGACTTATTTTTCCTAAGAGGAAAAAATTATGGGTTTTTTAAACTTATTTAAACATTATATCAAAGTGGTGCAAATGCATCATAGTGTATAATATATTAGCAAATACATGACTCCTGATTCTTATGAAACTTTAAACTGCACATGGAATTGTTGTCAGTTATGTTCTTATATTCACCACTTAAAGGATTTTGTTGCTTCAAAGAGACTTCTTTAATTATCTAGTGAAAATATTACAGTATACGATCTCTGCTATCCAGACCATTCAGCCTATCTGAAATTAATTAATCTGAAATAGTCTCAGAATGCAACTGTAGTCAAGATGGATGAGAAGATTGAGTAGAAATTTTGCATTTTGTAGCAAATTACACAATGGTCCTTATGGGGTGGGACTGACAAGAATATATTTTTCACTTCTAGCCAGTATAATTTCAAATCTGTCTTACTAAAATCCATCATGCTCACATGCCAGGTGTTTTTAATTACAGATTAAAAGAACCCACAACCTTGCTGTTATCAGCACCATGCTCTAACCAACTTAGACTGTCATCTGTCGTGTGCCTAGAAGTGGTTTTCAAGATGAAGCTGTACGCACAGTTGTAAAAACTACAAAAGTAGCTGCATCACTCTTAAGGAAACCAGAAAAATCATGAAATAAAACACAGCTCTTACTTTTTTGTTAGTAGGCTATATTGCATCTAACTACATCAAATAATTTATAGTAACTCAGCTCTGTACAAAGGAAACATAAATGTAAACATAATGTTACACTTGGTTTTAAGGCTAGTTGATGAAGAGGAAGGAGTGATACCAATTTCTTCTATTTCTTTTTTATAGTGTTTTTAATGAAGCATTTAATGATTGGCATGATTTTTGTTTTCTTTAGATTTTTTTGCAAAAGTGAAAAGTAACATCTTCATTACTTTTTTCTGCCCCTCTTTTGTCCTAGTCAAAAAGGTAATTTTTTAAAAGCAGGATACAGATTATCAGTGGGAAGTAGAGCACTTTACCTTAAGACTGGCAGCTTAGCAACTGAAAACTCTTAATATGCCAGAAAGGTGTGGTGTCTTCTGTGCAAAGATAGTGTGATGTCACCATCAGCCCCAACCAAAATCAGCTTTACCCAAATCACAAAAATTTGCAGAAAAATATTAGCAATTTAAGCATGGAATATAAAATTTAAGCTCCAGACTAATCCTACAGAATTGTATGGAAAATTTGCTGTTGACTTTGAGAGCAGGCTTGGAAATTACCGATTGCTGACTGACCTAGGTCATAGCTGACACACTGATTAGTTCAGCAGAACTGAAAAGCGTGTACTGGTTTAATTTCACCATTTTGTGGCAGTTCTCTCTAAATTCCTATAAAACATTTAAAAAGCACGTTACAATGACTGCCTGGAGCACTGCAGGTTAATTATTTCCACTCATCTTAATTAGATAATAGTGTGAACACTATGAAGGTATACTCCTCAAATTATTCATTAAAAGTATCTCTCTTTGGTCTTCAACTTTCCTAATGAGTATGAAAAGATTTCCCTCCACAAAATACTGGTGTGATTGTTAAGGGATGCTACAACACGATCCACACACGATTTGGAGGAGACACAGATGCTTCTCCTCCTTGCAGGTGGTACCAGACACATGGGCTGTGAGCTGGGGACCTGCTGCAGCCCCTGGCACTGAGCCTCTCGCTCACCCTGGAGCCTGCTGTAGGTGTTTTTCAGGACATGCACCCAGCACAGTGCCTGGGACTCCCACCCACAGCAGTGAGTGGCACAGAGGGCCCACTAGCTCCAGCCAGAGAGTGACACCACAGACCAGGGACACCTATGGCCCTGGTCTGACTCCAGCTGTTGTCCCTTTGGCAAATATGTCTGAGTCCAGCATTGAACATGTTCACATATGGCATCAACACAGTTTAGATAAGAAGCTAAATTTAGAGGTAATGAATATTTGAAAGGTCTCTTTCTTTTTCATTAAAATTTCTTTACTTTTTCATCCAAATTATTAACTCCTCTTAAGCATTTTTGCTCTTTTTTCTTTTTCTCCTTTCTCTACTGAACTCTTTCATTCCAACTCATCTCATATCACCCATTTTATTTATGTCACTCACTTTTGGTAGACTAATGTTTTTTTGTTTTCAGTTGCTTTCTCTAGTCTTCTTAAAATGGTGTTTTTCCTTTTTTGCTTTCATATTTTACAGCACAGGCACTGTGCCATTGGTTTTTAGCCTCCAGGTTAGAACAGATCCTTCATTTCAGTTGAAGCATCAATTAGTTTTCCTCCACTGCAAAACTCAGTGAATTGCTATTAAACCAGATAAACTCAATCTAGTAATTAGTAGAAATTCAGTCTCTTTAACAGCTTTTCTTTATGGGTCTGTGCTGCTGTTTGTGACCTGCTAAATGCTTGGGGGGGGGGGGCTTTCACTGCCCCCACTGTGCCATCTCTGGTGCCAGCCCTTCAGGCTCTTCACTGACCAGGGACACTACTATAGAGGTGCCCAGAAGTGTCTGCCCAGTGCTAGGACCCATTTCATTGTTACTCAAGTTTCCACCTTCTTCACTCTTTGTATTCAGAAACCACCTGCAATGCATCAGCATCACTTGCTATTTCTCAGCATCACTTGCTATTTCTGTGGCACCAAATTGCTTGTGAAGAGACAGAGAGAATGATCTCTCATCTGTCTTAAAAACCTCTTCCTAATCTGTCTTCTTTCTAGGTCCCCACAAGATAAGTAACTTTCTGTTGATGTAAGTTGTTCTGTGAGCATTTGTATGCACTACAGATAGATAAATACTTCTAATAAACAACAAAAGGGGTGGAGGGAAAAAGGAAGGAAACTGCACAGTTCAGCGCAGCAATAAATCTGATTTATTGTGCAGTATTTCATAGGCTCACATGGTCCACTTCAAGTGAGATTTTTCTAAAGAAAACAAATGAGCTAGTATAAATATGTTTCTTGTCATAGGGGACCAGCTTAGTTTTACACACACTTAGAGAGTGTGTGTGCAAATGCGTTAAGTGGTATTAAATGAATTAAGTCATTTTGACATACTTGTACATTTTCAAGTATTGCACTGAAGAAACTCTCTGCAATTTTCAGTGTTTAGGCACCTGGAGATGTTGATAACAGTTTTAGATAGTGTTTACATTGAACATTTGTATAGAAACTGTTCACAACATAAGCAGTTTTTCAGATTGAAAAGCTGCATATATATCATGGAAAGGCATGGCTGGAATGATAAAGCTGTAGTTGGGAAATTTAATGAAGACTGTCAGGAGAAAAGTATGGCCATTTCTCTGCTTTATCACTTTTATACTTTGATGCTTATCTACTCTATTTCTTCTCTCCAGTGATACTACTTAATCCTCTCTTCTTTCATCCTTTTTCCTTTGACAATCCTACAAATGCCAAACTGTAGCTACTGGTTTTGACAAGATCACTGGTTCTTTGCCCTTCATTTTCAATCAAATCCTGTTGCCTCCAGACTTCCCAGTTGGCTCTGATCTCTAATTTATTGGTAAGAAGTGTAACTATCAATTCCTAATCTGTATCTGCTGTTGGGAGACTGATTTATAACAGTATGTATAAGAGAAATTAAAGTGAAGGAGAGCAATCTGATTAAATTAGAGTTCCAAGATATTCCCTAAAATGCTGCCATCCATTTTTTACCTCAGTACCTTCATGGGTGATCTGATGTGATCTATAGGGTTTTGGTAGTCAGTGAAGTTGATAGGTATATATTGCAATGAAAAAC
The DNA here is from genome assembly GCA_013399945.1 of Ploceus nigricollis. Taxonomy (NCBI): domain Eukaryota; kingdom Metazoa; phylum Chordata; class Aves; order Passeriformes; family Ploceidae; genus Ploceus; species Ploceus nigricollis. The sequence goes on from VXBC01011535.1 coordinate 124,409, forward strand.
AGGAAGCTAGGGTCAGTAGAGGAAGAATCAATAGAATGCATCTGTATAGACAAATGAGATTGTCAAGAGAGTTTTCCTGGCTTGACAATGAATGCTGATGACCTACCACGCAGCCTACTTGACAACTCACACACAGTTCCTCAGCAGGTGCTTCCAAAGAACTGAGGCTGAGACCTATAAATATTTATGTTGTACATAATTTCATTCTATTCCCAAGCTCACTACACAGAAGGCACATGTACCCTGATTTGTCTCTCTTCCACAAGTCCTGAACTGTGAATATGAAATCTGCACTTCATTTTGTCTCCCCTGCCACTCCATCTGTGATGAACCATTAACAGTTTAGTGGGGCTGCCAGCCCTTAAGGCCCTGAGAGAAATTGCATCATACGGCTGAAATTAAGTGTAAATCATCATGTCAAGAAACCCCTTAATGCATTTCCCTTTCAGTTTTCAGTCTTTGTCACTTTTGTCTCAAAATTTTGTATTTAGAAAAACGATCTGTCCAGCCTAGATTTCAGGCCTTATGCTAAGTCTCTTCCAAAAATATCACATCCAGAATTAATATAAAAGAAATTTTTTCCCGTTTTTTGTGGGAAGACATAAAATCCTGTAGGTGAACAAAATCCAAATTCCAGCACTAGTGGGACCTTAGCTGTACTGTTAAGGCATTGGAGGTGGCCCATGGATTATAAATGCTGCTGACTAAAAAGCAGAGTTAGATTTAAACAGTGTGAGCTAACCTTTGCCATGTATAAGAGGGAGACTTTGAGAAGGAAAAAAAAATATCAGAAATAAAAAAGCATGAAGACAAAAAAGAGTAGGGAAAAAACAGAAGTAGTTTACATGTGACTTTTGTCCTTCACTAACAGTCAAGGAAGAAATTGTTGGAAGAACTCTTTCTAGTTTTTGAACTAGAAACATTCTCCTAAACAGGATGATTACCAGCCCCAAAAGCTTTTAGGGACTCAGATTACTGTGCCTTCTGTGTATATTTATCACCTAAATCCTATTACAAAAAGGCAGCAATGAGGCAGGTGGGTACTTCTTTGAACAGAGAATATTTGATGAAAGCAGGAAAGGTGAGCATGGCTTTGGAGGCAAGGGCAGCAACAGCAAGGTCTATCTTCTGCACTTAGTGGGTGTTTAAGATAGACATTCTGATTTATCTGCCACTGCAGCAAAAAGTGGCCTACCTGCCCTTGCTTTCATGCTGACTATAAAGAATTTTCAAAGACGCCAATCACACTTAGAAAGGGAGATATTTTGCCTCTGAAAACTCCTTTCTAGATGGTTTTCCCTGAGGTAGTCTGACCTGTCTCTGTAAAAACAGGGCAATATATAGTATGTACTGTCTTTCTAAAGCTGGGATCATATATCTGAAAAAATTAAGTACACTGAGTTAAGATAGTCTAGGTGTAGATGTATATGATTAGAAATATACAGTCATTTATTAATCACTTATACCTTTCAGCTTATAAAAATTTATATCTTTTTGTATTTTTTCATAACCAGCAGTGTCAATACTGTGATAAAAAAGTGACTAGGTCAGACACATGACAATGACCTGGATGCTTTTGGTGAAGTACAATTTTTAAAAGTAACAATTTGGAAAAAAAATTGTACTGGCAACACTGTATGTGTTGTGCTCTTGATATTAAACCTCGATTAATAAGTTACAGTTCTCTAGTTTAAGCATCTCTACACAGGAGGTTTAGGCCATTGGTGAATTTAACAGCTGCAATTACAGATATAAATCATGCTAAATAGCAGGCACTCCCACAGGATGCTGAGTGCCCCATGTCTGTGCACAGGCAGCAGTAGAGGGCTACCAAGATGTGAGAATATGTGAGCCGTGCTCCAGTTACAGAACTGTTTGTGAAACGTAAGTGCCTCTGGGGACAATTGCCCACAATTCCACATGGTGTCATACAGAGACGAGTTCTAGGGCACTCCCACAGTGAATTCTGGGGAAAAATGTGTCTCACAGTTTAATTTTCATTGCAGGGAAACAGATTATTAAATCCGCAAGCAAGCAGCACCAGTGAACTAACCTTAATTTGAAGAGCCTTCACATCTAGCCCAGAGGAGTTTGTGCCTTACTGGGTTAGGGATAGGAGCTATGACATTTCTACTCAACATATTATTGAGAAAAAAAAAACAAAAACCAAAATTAATCTGGAAAATTCAGTTTCTTATGGATATCTGTTTTCAGGCTAAGAATTACTATTATTCTGTTCTAGAAGATTGAAGGAAATAGCATCAGTCTATCATTATCAGTGTGTTGATGCTTCATAGCTTTTCTGTTCATGACCAGCCACTTTAAGGACTGGTAATAAGAGCTTCCAACTGTGTAAATAATTTTAATCTATTAGATTAATTAGCTTCTTAATGGTCACATTAGAGGTTAAGATTTTTCCTTAACCTGTTTCAAACTGGGCAAATAGGTACAGGATTCACAGAAATTATTAAAATATTTCATCTTCATGATCACCTTGATCACAGTGTGCAGTGTGTTTTCTCTGTATTAAGTATTCTTTTGTTTTAGCTCATGAAAAATCACATTGAAAGTTGCAGTACTGATCAGGAGATCATAAGAGCAGTAGCTGCAGAATAAACTAACTGCAGCCACTGGGAATGAAAAGCTTCCATGCTGTTTTCTCATACTATGAGAAGATAAACCAATCCCCTCACCTGTGCCCTGACCATAGTGTCAAAATTTTAAATTAGCTGTCAGAAGTGAGTACAGAGCTATACTGTTCTCCTCGGTTACTCACTCCTCTGAGATTACTTTCTCCTATATATATTATTTTGGTTTTGACCTTAATCATATTACTGCAAAGCCCATATGGCTTGCATTGAATTCTATGAGCTTTTTGTGTGTTAAAAGTAGCAAAATTGTCTATTTACTCAAGGCTTTTATCTTCAAACCATTTAGAAATAATACATCCCTTTATGTTTTTTAAAGCATTGTATACATCATCAGTAATTACATAGGTGTGGACCTATGTAGTTATGTAAGTGTATAGTAAATTTTGCAAATCTTTTCTCAAACAAATAAAATAGCTGTAGATATTTCTGCATCATATCTATGCTAGAAGAATTCCTAATAAAAAAATCTTTCGGATAAAAAGATTTCTTTCATGCTCAGGTAGATACAGTACAGGCATAGTGTGATACTGCACACACTGCCAGCTGAGACAGCAAGCTACCCATTTAAAGGCTCATGTTTGGTGCTCAAATTAAAAATAATAAGTTTGAGATCCCATCAGATCCCAGATTGCATTTTATTTTATGCATTTATCTGCACTATGTTTCTGAGTTGAGCTGATGGTTAGGTGCTACAGGATAAAAGTGTATTAATTCTTATTATTTGTATTAAAAGGTTTAGACATTTCCTGAGATAGTCATTTAGGTCCATCTGACCTTGTGCTGAAACTGGATTGTTTTGTGTATTCACCAGAGCTGCTGCTCTCTCAGAGGCAGAATTTGTCTGCTGAAAGTTGGTTGATTTTTTCAGGCTGTGGCTGAGTCATCCCTGGTTTTTCTCATTTCTTTTTCATTTCCTTCAATGTTTTACTCATATACAGACTCATATTTTTTCCCTTTTATTTACAAAGTTTAATATCCTTAAAGCTTCTTGCTTGCTGTTCCCAAATACAAGCACATACTTAAGATGGCTTGGGAGCAGTTCTACGTCATGTCTCTAACACCAGGATTCAGTGCAATTGCAGCAGAGGGGATAATCAAAGATTATCCTGGTGCCTGTGCCCTTAGCACAGGACCTGTCAGTTGTGTCTTTCATCTCTTGCCCCATCAGTTTTGCACTCTGGCTGTTGTGGCAAGAGCCATCATAGAGCAGTGTTTGTGTTTCTTTGCACGCAGTCAAGATGAAAAGTGCAGAAGTTGCATAATGTCCTAGCCAAGCTCTGCCTCTGTCAGGAACACAAATCAGGTACTGAGCTGTTTTACAGGTGTTAAGTCTGCTATTTGCAGCAAATATCCACCCAGGCAATGCTTGCTTATATCACTCATTTTTTATAAGATGGTTGGTTCGACCTCACAGGAAGATACTCCTACAGTTTCCATCACAGTAAATAAGGGTGATGCTGTTCACCTGCGTTATAGCACATGAACATTAGCTATTAGCCAAATTAGTCTTTAAAATCAGAGTATAAATAATAGTTATATTTTATACATGTAAAGTCCCAGATATTAAAGGGAGACTGACTACACATCATGGTTGATATTTTACTACTCAGAAAAGGCAAAAGTACCAGACTGGTTATCACAATTGCCGAATTCATTATATGGGAAAGCTCAGCCATGGAATTAGAAGTCTGCCAGAAAGGACAACAAAAGATGTCTTTGAGATTTCATTTCAGTTTGGTTTTGTTTTCCATCTTAAAATTCAAAATGAAATAGACTTTAAAGTCTTTAAAATATTTTAACATTAAAATTTTTTACATGCCTTCTTTTACCTTCTGTTGTTTCAAATTAATAATCTGACACTTCTCTGTTAGATGATTTAAGGCAGGTTATAAGAATATTACAAGAGATGCACACAGACAAACAAATCCCCTGTATTGGAAAGATGCTGGAAAAATACAAAGACAAAACAATTTTGTTGTCCTGTTCAAAAATTCTGGTTGCCCTTTGCGATTCATGATGGCTGCAATCTGTTTGGCCTTTTCCCATCAGGATTCTGCTCTAATGATGAACTCTGCAGCATGTACAGAAATTGTTCTCAAGCCTATGTTAACAGTCCTGATAATATATTTTTTAGGTTTCCTCTACGCTCAGAACAGTACCAAACGCAGCATTAAAGAGCGACTTATGAAGCTCTTGCCCTGCTCGGCTGCCAAAACGACATCTCCTGTTACTCAAAGCAAGTTTTATTTTTCATTTTTTTAATTTGATTTTTTTTTTTTAGGTTTGCATGCATCAAAAGTTATACTTTCATTAACTGCTCATTTGGGAGGCGAGATATCTGCTGAAGATATCATTAGGTTTATCGAGGTTTAAAATCTAGTGATGCACAGATTTGTCTATGCAGAGTAGGATGGCAAGATACCAGTGCCATGGTCTGCCACACTGGAGCTTGGCAATTGCAGCAGAGGGGATAACCAAAGATTATCACTTGGCACTTATGATCTGCAAGTTAGTTGACAAGTGATTCCCTGGTTAAATTTAATACCTCCTCTCCATGTATTTGAAAAGTGGTAACTTTTTTGCATTTTTATGCACGTGTCTGTGTGTGCTTGCTATCCAATACACAGGGGGTACAATCATAACTGGTCTGGGGTGAAAGGAATGGCCCTGCAGGTTTTGAATATAGAACTTCAAACTATTTAGGGAACAGGACTTAAAGTTGTTGTCTGAGAGAAAAAAAAAATAATGAGATTGAAAAGAAAGTATGTGAATGTGGATATACAGTAAAAGCACACTGATGTTATACTGAATGTCTTGATAAAATCTCTCCAGAGTAGGTAACAGGTAAATATAGAGGAGCAGAGGGAGTGAGAGATCAATACATAGATACATATATATTCCTAGATAGAGACTAATTATAGTAATAACACTATAATATCTTCCTATATAAATTGACTCCTGTAGCAGATTTTAAAATAACTCTCTGGATCCAATTCAATCTAGATTAATTTGACTGAATTCTAGGCACTAATATGAGCACCTAAAACCAGAAGCTGAATGGTCCATGTGTTTCCTGTACACTCTTCTGATAAAGCATGTCAATCAATCTTAGGTAAAAAAGGCCTGCAAGAGCAGTTCCCCATGACTAGTGAATCCAGGACAACCAAAGGCAACTTCACTAGTAATACAGGCCCCTACTAAATGTCAGGACTTCACAGGTATAGATCTAGGGTTTCTTTATGCTATCCCCCTTCACTGTCTTTCATATCCTCCCCTGTAGAGAAAACTCTGGTGCTTGCTTTCCTTTAAGTATTTGAGATGAAAAGGGCTAAATTTCTGGATGTACACGATTTATTTTTTTCATGGTGTCTTTAGGTGATATGTCTTAATTGAAAATAAGATAGCTTAAAAACTGCAGTTACTGTTGTGGCACTTGTAATAACTCTTTCTGGATAAGTTTCTTTCAGCTGCATGACCTGGGCAATATAGCCCTAGATGATAAAAGGAATCAGAGAATCACAGGTTTGCTTGAGTTGGAAGAGAAACCTTTAAAATCATCTAGTGCAGTCCTCCTGCACAAGACCAGGTTGCTCAAAGTCCCATCCAACCTGAACACTCCCAGGGATGGGGAATGGAATAGATAAGGAAATAGAACAGAATGAATAGAAAGTTTGATCTGTTTGTTTGAAGTTGGTGGGAGAGTGACACGTCCTTGTTCTTTGCACACTTCTATGTAAGCTCTTCATCTGCACAGGTAACCAAATATATTTGGAGTCAGTCTCAGAAATCTTGACCATGTCAAACTTATATTTTCCTTACTGAAAGTATTCTATAAACCAGAAGAGAAGTTGAATTAAAATTAGTATTAAATATTTCCTATTTGAGAACCAAGCAGTAAATAAGGTGCACTCAATAATTTTCTCTGTAATCCCCTCAATAATTAAGTGCTACATTAAGTAAGAATGTTATATCAAGTGAAAATCTTGAATAAGACTCTCATTGTAGATATACGCTGTTATTATTCCATTTTGACATCATGTGCTATTTCATTTCTGCTAGCATGAAAGTAGCAACATTATAGTGTCCTAGGAATGAAAACAGCACCACTTGCAATAACAATCACTTTTTGTGAATTCCTTAGAAATTATCAGGGAAATATTTTTTAAACAAGTAATTTATTGAAATATACATAGCCTGAATTTGCACTTCTATCAATATATGCTTAGAAAGGTTATCTAAAAATGTAAAATCTTGTTTCAGCATCTGTATTGAACATATTTCAGCATTTCTATTGAAAAAAGCATGTAAAACAACACTTCGTTGTGTGCTCTAGTCTAGTAAGGCTAAACTTAAAACCATCATTCCCTAGATATGTGCATATGCAAGTACACTAGGGTAGGACTACACTCAATGGTTTTGAAAAAGAAAAACATGGTAAATAATTATTAAATAGGGAAGCTATAATGTGGAGTTTGTGCAGGGAAATGCATGTGCACAATTTTTTACAGATATTAATTATTTGAAGAGTACATTTGCTTTTTATAGTGTTTTTACCATCTTGTTCTTTAATGAATAATGAAGGTTCAAAGCATATCTCCTATGACATTTGCATTAAAAATTGTCTTTACTATTTAGCTATAAGAAATATACTAATTCATGAAATCAGTAAGAATATTTTATTCAGTACCTTAATGGAGGATTGTGATCTTGTTTCTGGTTTTCAGTTGACGTGAAATTTCATATCTATGAAAAAAAAATGCATTCCTAACTTACCTAGGTTGAATAAACCAAAGAACTGAAATAACTAATGTCACAGAAATCATTATTGTTTAGGAACAGGTAAAAATACATTTTCACACACTTTCATGCATATTTTAAAGTATAGATTTTTCTTTTCCAGCCTGGTAGCTAAAAGTGTGAAGAAAAAATTTAAAACCTGCAAATGACTCATGAATGCTATGGCATTTTAGTCGTCACAGTTGGTTGATTTTAAGGAAGTTTATGATGATCTTGCATTTTTATTATTTCTATCTATAAGAGCCTAGAGAAGTCAAGTGTAAAGAATGTTATACTGAACCTTTTCATTAACATCATCAGCCTATTGCAGTCTTCTACATGCTCACTGAATCACTAAAACGCAATAAAAATGTTTACTACTAATGATATACCAAATATTGTGCTCAGCACATTGTCTGGCCTTTATCTCTAGGCTCACATTTATTATGTGTATTCATTTAGCTTCCAGAAAAGCTTGTAGACGTCTCTCTAGGTAGCCAGATGTTTTACAAATGGGCACTTAGAGAACTCATTTCAAGTTAAGTCTTGTCTAAAACCAAAGCCCATCTAAATCCCATGTAGCCATTCAAATATAAAATACAAGTGAGCTTTCAACAATATTTATTCTCAGGCTGATTTTTGCCAATTTAGTCTAAGTACCTAGTGTTGAGTTGCGGAGTCATCTGGATCACACTGAGATCATCCTCCTGAGAAGAGTGCTAACAGCATTATATTTTTCACAGGAGAAAGGACAAAGCCCTAAATTTTGTGAAGATTTTTCCAAATAGTTTATATATTATTCAAAATCTCTTTAAAGGTTGTTTATTTTTTGTTTAGCTGAACTCTATCTTCTGATGCCAAATTTCTCCCAAGCAGCTGAAAGCTATTATTTCTGCATTATAGCAGAACAAAAGTATATGAAACTGTAGGCATAATACTACTTTAATCGACTATTCTAATACTCTGTGTTTATGAATATTGAACCAAATGAACTTTATTCTAAGAATAGAGTCCCAGATTCTAATGAAATAAAATATATATCTTCAGCATTGTATAAGTGACAGGCATTTGTACTGTTATATTTCTATAGTTCCTATAACTCTTAAATGAAAATAAGGCAGTAATTTCATTAAATTAATCTGGAGTACTACATAAGTTACGTTTAAGGCTGTCAGTACTTAGAAATGGACACACACATTCGTATTTTTGATCACAAGTGACTGGCACTCTATTGTAAGTTCCTTTAGCTGTTTCATTGAACTTTTGCATTTTAAACTCTACCTAGGACAAAATGCATTGCTAATTCTCATAATTTTGGGTCTACACTCAACTGTAAACCTTGAATGTGTATATCCACATTCTTACCTAAAGAAGAGGTCATAAAGACTATAATGTTTTATCCTATCCCCACTTAGGCTGCTCACCCTCAATAATATTTCTCCTAAAGGGTCAGTTGTGCAATACTCAAAGTAAGACCTACTGCTGGATGTGCAACATCAATTTCACATGCTTTCCAGAGGACAACTTCACAATAAAAATCCCACCCTGATACATTTAATTCACATCCATTATCTAACTGAAGGAAAAATTTCAGTTTTCTGGAGTCACTAAAGTTTTATAAAATTGTTTACTTTGGTCACAGAGTTGTATAAACAGAAAAGTCACACTGAATGTATTATGCATGCTCTTGCAGAATGTTGGCTTTCCAGTTTATTGCTATTACTACTCATGAGATAATATGCAGGATACTGGATCATCACTGCTGTTCACTATTCTTTGCAGCCACAGAAGCAGATGATAGACACCCTTTTCCTATGAGTTCAAAATGGACTCATCATTTGTCATTAAAGCTGCAAAAACAAGTCTTTAAGAGAATGTCTTTTCTTCCTTCCTTCCTTCCTNTTTTTTCTTCTCTGTCTTTTTGAAAGAGTTAAATATTTTTACTTCCTGTATTTCTTGTTGAGCTTTCCTCCTCTGTCTCTTGTATTCTGCAGACACTGTAGAAGATGAAATGGAAATGGCCACAGTACGACATAGACCTGAAGCTCTTGAACTGCTGGAAGCACAGAGTAAATTCACAAAGAAGGAACTTCAGATCTTATATAGAGGTTTCAAGAACGTAAGCACTTCCTTTTTGAATTTGCAATCTGTTTATGGGATGTGCCACTGGAGTCTCATCTGTGTAAGAGTTATTAGCAATGCAGTTCATGAGATTCAGTAGCTAAATCCTGCATATCTGATCAGATGAGGAAACAATCACTCTGAAACAATTGGTCTAAAATCATTAAACTATTTAATGAACAAACCGTGCAGACAAAATAGAAAGCATCAAGGAGAGAATAATTATAACTTAGTAGGAGAAGTTAGTTACTTATTCTTAGTAGAATAAGTATAACTTATATAATAGGATTTTTTTCAAAGACAAATTGAAAGTTGTGTTGAGGTTGTTTGTCTAAGGATGCATTAATGGAAGAGTCCAGAAAAATTTGGTCAGTAAGAAGAAAGATTTTGATTTTTGTATTCGGAGGAGCTGTCACAAGAAGTAATTGATTTCAACTGCACTAGATAACTTTTTTATTTGGTGAACAGCGGTAGATAACTTCATCAGTTCTCACTAGTTCTACAAATCTATAAACTTCTTAGATCCCTTTACTAAGAGTAATTGTGGGGTTTTTTTTTCTGAAAATGTGTGATGTAGTGGCAGGTCCAATGTTTTATTTGGCAGGGATCCCAACTGAGGATGGGGTACACCAACATGGGTGTAGTCTGACTAATTTTCCTGTGTGTACAGCTGCCCTGTAGTGCTGGGCTTGGCTTTGACTTGTGAGGCATGCATGGCTAGTACGGCAAAGAAATAAAACTCAAAAAAGATGTTAGTAAGTAGTATTGAACTCCGTTTTCTTAAAAAATATACTTTTTCTCTATTTATTTTACTATCCTTTATCTGATTAAAAAATATCTGGAATATTGAATGCAGTTAACATTGGATAGAAAATATTAAAGAAATATTATATTAAAAATGAATAACAATTTTTTTAATCATCAATGTTTAATGTTAATCTGTCATTTCAGTTGTAAGTATTGCAACTGTGCAGATGCTATGTCTCCTGCTAAGCTGAAGCTAAAGATGAATTTAATTGCATTTATCACCTTGTATGTATAGTTTTTCTTTCACCCTTCTTGGGTGAAAAGGGACAATCTCTTGCCCATGACATTTACTACTCAGATGAGATAATAAAAAACACAATGAAGCTCCATTATGGAATCAGAGAGGATGTCTTCAATAGCTTGTAAAAGAAGTGTAAATCTTGCAGAGTTTTTTGCTTTCCTGCATTCTGTAAAGAAAGTGAGACATACAAAGGGATGTTTTAAATACATATTTTTATCAAAAGCTTAAAATGCAAGCAAGACAAAGTCACTTACACACAGTCCTGTCTGTATCATTCTCAGTTCCAGAAAGTATATAATGTTGGCATGTTAGTGATTAACAGTGATTGCTCTTAAAAGCTTCTCATTTCCTCAGGGTTCCAGAGAACATTCCCCTGCTAATGACAGTATTCTCCAGGCATTGCAAATCATGATCTAATGTCCCTAATTATCTAAGGCAAAAAGGTACAAAGTATAGTGGATAAAATAAGCCTTCTGTCTGTTTCTCCAAGAATAGTTATTTTTAGAGTTTCTGAAACTAAGAACCTTGATATTTCTTTGCATAAAATGAAGTATGGAGAAAGAGAATAGGTTATAAGGAAGTATTTTAATTGATACCTTTTTTTAGCATTTTCTGAAAAGAGAAATTCCAGCTCTTCATATGCTTTTCTGTTCCAAGATGTAAGTTCCACTTACATCAAAGGAATGTTGATGGTAAGACATGGTAATACATTTTTATCCATATGTTTCATTTCCTTATCAGTACATGATAATTCCAGACATGCATGTATAACATATCTTTTACTAGATAGAGTTAATGGGCATGAACTTCAGTGGTTTTGTGTATAATATCATTGCAAAGTTATCAATTATGATCTAAAATGCTGTAAAGCATGCCCAGGGCTAGTGACTAGTGACTTTATAAAGATAAATCAGTTTAAAGTAGTATTCTTTAGCCCAGGCATTAGATTTCAGAAATGGATGATTTCAAGCTTTTTATTGAGTTGGAGCTTGTTTTATTTCTCATATTAACAGTTTCTACTGCAATATATGGTGCTAGATCACAGTTCTCTAATCACTTCAGAGAACTGGTAGGACAAGTCTACCTCAGTTCTCTGAGCACCTTGTCTATGCTGATTAGTTCACCTTTCCTGTCACATATCTACCTTTTACTGAGTATATCTTGAGTGGCTTTGGTGGGGACTTATCCACAATGGGATTGCAATGTCTCCCATGGTCTGTGCATGGACCATCCCCCCCTTACAGTGCTCCATCATCCTCTTCTGCCTGCCACAGGCCACCTGCCTTCTCATGTTGTCATCCAGCTTAGTGCTATCCTGCCAATATTTCCAAGCATACATAAGCCTGTGTAATTCACACATCTGCTTCGTGTACCAACGTCTCCTGGGTGCCACCCAGCTGGACACTGACTTTGCTTTGTTGGGCATGAGCCAGCAAATGTGTCTGTCTATGCAGAAAAGGCAGTTCTGCTTTAGGTAAGGCATTTCCAGCAAGCTGAGGGAGCCCTGGGAGGCCACACCAGCCCTTCACTGGGCACTGGTGAGGCCACATCTGAAGTGCCGTGGCCTGTTCTGGGCTCTCCAGTAAAAGAAACGTATGGACATACTGGAGAGTGTCCAGCAAAGGGTCACAAACATGTCTAAGGGATTGGAGCACTCTCCTGTGGGGAAAGGCTGGGAAAGCTGAGACTGATTAGTCTGAAGAAGAGAAAGCTCAGCAGGGATCTTACCAGCATATATAAATATCTGAAGGGAGGGTGTAAAGATAGAGCAAGGCTCTTTTCAGTAGTGCCCAGTGCCAGGACCAGAGGCAGTAGGCACAAAGTAAAACACAGGATGTTCCCTCTGTACATCAGGAAACACTGTTTTGCTGTGAGGGTGACTGACCACCAGCCCAGATTGCCCGCTGGGTTTGTGTCATCTTCCTGCTTGAAGATACCCAAAAGTTAGTTCTCTGAACATGGTCCTAGGAATCCTCTCCAGGTGGGCCTGCATATGCACAAGTGTGCAACCACATATCTCCAGAGATCCCTTCCAACCCCAGCCATTCTCTGAGTCCGTGATATTCTGTTTAATCATTCCACTAAGAAGGAAATTACTGAAAAGATTTAATGAAAGACACAGGCATACATATTTAACATGATGTCATCAAAATCTTGTGCAGATCCTACCTCTGTGCTTTATGCTTTTCACCTGATATTTGCCTGTCTTACTATCTCTTCAATAATTTAAGTATATAAAGCAAGATAAATTAAAGCATGAACTTAAATTGCTGTCGTTCTGCTGATGTTGTGGTCCTGTTAGATGAAATTAGCAGCATCCTACAGCACATTAGTACTAATTGAAAAGCTTTTGTCTATAGAATCTCACTTGAGCCTCCTTATTTCCCTGAATCCTTTTGAGTTTTAGGATGTCTCTTCTGAGATAGGGATGAACAGAATTTTTTACAGCTTACCTGCAATTGTTATTTCTGACTTCAAATTGCTTACATGTAGTTCTGACTTCAGATAAGAAAGCAGTAAAATACACCTGCATTTCTGTAGTGTTGATGATTATAAAGTTTGATTTATTATCATCAATTTGATTTTTCACTGAAATTACCTGCAAAATCCAGACAGAAGGAGCACAGGGTCTCACAGAGCATCTTTGTGTGTATGTAAACACCTGAAATCTTCAGGAAGTCTCAGATCACATTGTAATAGAGCTGATGCTCTGAGTAAGCAAGAGCTAGAGTATAATTGCAGGAAATGCTCAAAGATGATTGAAATGCCTTTGGGACAACGGCTGTTTTGGCAGAACTCAAAGTCAACATTTAAAATGAAAGGGGATATACACTTAAGAAAATGTAAGGAGATGGGATAAGCACCTTCAGATGACACAACAACTATTATATGGAAAATAATCAAAGGAGAACTTATGTCTGTATTAGGTAATTTAGCCATTTTTAAGCTTCTATACTATCCTTGAAAAATGAGCTTAATATAAGGCCTAAGCCCTTCTGTGGCTGAAAAGGTTGTCCCCAGCACTCTGGCTTTACAATATTCCTTTGCTGTTGTTGATGAATTGTTGCTCAGCTGTCATCACAGTGGGGCATTTCCAATTTGTATTTGGCTTCCTGTCATCCCATTTCTTGTAAATTGAACTTGTGATTGCTGCAGTCATTAACCTTTCAAACCAATGGCTCTGTGGCAGTCCTAGTATAAGTGGTACTTCACAATAACTTGTACAGACTATCAAGCATAGACTCAACATGTGGTCTTTCTTTCTTTTCTGGCCATTGATAGATCTCACCCAGTTTTAAAAACATCAATTTAAAAAATACCTAGATAATCCTTTTGCTGCACAAAAGATGCTCCTGTACTAAATTTAAATGTTAATAATCTTTTCATTTTGGTTGATTATTCCTGTAAAAATTTTTGTAGAGCTCTCTGTTGGGAAACTCCCAGGCTTTTCCAGAAAACTGGAAGGAATTTTCATGAATCTTTTATCTTACCGGGCTGTATGTCAGAGAAAATGTAAATTGAAGTAATAAATGCATAAAAATGTCTGGGAACACATACTGGTGCTTTAAATAGACAGCTCCACACTTTTGATATTTATTGGGAATTTTTAAGGCACTTTCTAAGACACTTTTCTTCCCCTTTGCAAATGAGACAAAGAACGATCGTAAGAAAATAATCTGACAGTGTTACAGCTCAAAGATTGGTTCCCTCATCACACTCCCCATCTATGTGCATAAGTTGAAATAAGATAATTTATTCTGAGATTATTTCAGTTATGATTTGATGGAAGCATTGTATTACTGTATGTTGCATTTGTGATTCTCACAGAAAGTTTAATGGAAGCTAGTTTCAGAGGTGATAAAGCTTATTTATTGACTGAAGCATTTGAGTTTTGTATTTGAACATTTTCCCATTTAATCAGAGTTTTAAAAAACAAAAGAGAAATTATCAATTTTGTGAAAGTAATTGACATTTAGAAGAGCAGAATTGAATTAGTACATGGAGTACAAATAATTTTCACTGTGTAAATAATTTTTCTACTCCTGCAATTTTTTGCTTAATAATGGAGATGAAAGTTGGGTGTATAATGTGCATTTTGCGGGATATGCACTAACTTGTGCAAAAGCTGAAACACCTCAATGTAATTTTGAGTACCATAGTTAAAGTTTTCAGAATGATTAAACTTTTCTTAAATATTTGTATGCATGATATTCTTGGAACACTATATACATTTGTTTTTTCACTGCAATTGGAACCTACTTGGTAGAAAAGAAGATATGAGAAATGTATCTCAGTGTCCTACACATGTATGGCTTTTACCTTTTTGGCCGTGCTATTTGCACAGCCTCTGACCTATGGCTAATAGAGATGTGCAGTTCTGTATTTCACTTCTGTCTTTCAAATGTAGTTTCTAAGATAATCAATGTCTTGATTAGAAATTATTTAGTATGAACTAAAATCTTGTACTGACAGGGGACATAGACATTTGACTATTAAAGAGACGAAAAAATGGGCATTGCAAAGAGTTAAAATACCTCTGTGATGATCCAAAACAGAGATTTTGAACCTCCATTCCATTTTCCTTGCTTTCTTACTTAACCTTTTCCACCTGTTCTAAAGCATGACAAGAGACAATGACAACATAATCCTCTTAGTTTATATCTCTGGAACATTGAATATTATGAAACAGAGGCTTTCATGCTACAAGAAGTAATATTTTAGCTTGGATCAGCTTTCTCTGAACTGGCTGTGTCACCTATCTCACAGAGACAATAGGATTGTTCAGTTCAGTTCAGTTCAGATTGATCTTCAGTTTGTTGTGATCACCTTCAGTTCTATACTGAACCTGTATGTTTGTATTGCAATGAGAGTAAATGCAGATTCAAGATTAATACAGACCAGAACAGAGAGGGAAAACCCAAAACTGAACATGAGTGGAAATGGCATTAATGCAAGACTATTTTGCCCCTGACATCAGTCCTCCTAAGCTTGTTCTTGTAGGTGAAGTAGCTTAGAGCTTAAATATGCTTTTCACCCTCCCATGTGGAGCCTTGGACAGCAAGGAAGATTTTCCATTTGACCAGCAGTCGGTGCAGTTGCTTTTCCTTAAGATTTGATGGCTGTCTGTACAAGTCTTAGGGCTTCACAGCATGCAGTCTTAGCAAGATCTTTCCAGATGCAGAATTTCTGACCCAGCAGAAGAGAGCCTAGAAGAAAAATATAGATCAGTTAAAGGTTTCTACCTGGTTTCCTTGGCTAACATGAATCAATACTAAAACCATTTGAGCTATATCCCTCTGTGACTCTGAATATCAAACAGGGGATGCTCTACTGGGCATCAGTGCATGAGACATTCCCATTGTGCTGAAAGCTTTTGCAGAGGTGCTGACCCCTCTGCACAAAGCAGTGTTTGAACACCAGTGTTGTGGACATGCAGAGGTTGTACATACAAAGTACCAACAACTTGTCTTTTCAGATAGACATAGTGATGACAGCTGAACAGGTTGTGCCTCAAGCATATAAACCTGCTGAACTTTGAGCATAGAAATGCCAATAAAATGGGAAAAAAGTAAATGGAAGTTCTAAATCTTACAAGAAAATCAGATAGTAGTAATTCAAACTGAAAATTAACATTCCCCTATGTTAGAAAACTCCTATGACTTGTTTGTCTTAATAAACTAAACAATAGACAACAGCATAATGAAGCTGAAGAAAGTAAACCTAGAAGCTAGATACCTTGTGTGCTGCCAATAGACAGATTTCTGTAAATCTTCTTTTTCTCTCTAAGGCTTCAGTAGACATGTATAATGCACATAGCTCAAATCTCTCTTTTTAAAATTTGAGTTCTTGTTTTCCAGTTGTGCCTCAGATCAATTGTTTTATCAACTTTAGATGACTGAAGAATAACTTTAAAATAACCAGTCCTTGCCAAAGAAGAATTTTGTTATTAATTCATTTGACATTCATTTGTTAGGGACTTAGAGGGAGCTCCTCCATATTTCAAATAAGGCTATGTGAAAATCTTTTAACTATCTGAGCAATAAACAATTCTTACATTCATCATATATTTCCTTTGAGTGTTAGTAACAAGACTTGAAACATTTCAAAAAGTTTTCAAGTAAAATGATTTGGAAGTAGAATTTGACAGACCTAGAGTATAGTTGTCAGTTGTCACAAATATACAGATCTTAGTGTGTTCAGCAGAGATATTTGTTTCAATTAGTCTCACAGTTACTAGCAGAGATTGAAACCTTCTTTCTGAAAGTTAATAATGACCTCAGTCCCTACACTTCTATTCATCTCACGGCTTGCATGAGACACTTCACGTCGTGCTCACTAGGGAAAAAATGTCATCTGGCTTACCGAGGACTGTCTTCATAATAGTGGCTCTTGCTCATGAATTATCTCTGAAAAAGGTAGGTGCCAAATCTCTAATTAAGAATTTGAGATTCTTAATTAGAATACAAAAAGTCACATACAAAAAGACTGTGACTTAAATACACAATAGTAGTAGTAGTCCAGAGCACCAAATAAAGTTCTTCTTTGTAAAAAAAAAAAANAGAGAGAGAGGAAAAAGGTCCACATTAGATTTTAGTGGAATTTTATTGTTCTATATGCTTGTGAGCCCCTCCTATTTGGAATTGGCAATACCCTGTCCTGTGCTCTGGTGTGCTCTCCCTGGAGCTCACAAATGCCAGGCTGACACTTGAAGCACAGTGCAGACCTTCTGCTTTACCAGACAGATGCTCAGTATAACTCATCTGCTGGAAGAGCTGTTTTCTACCACATGAGCTTTTATGTGCATCAGTTTGGAATATAAATGTTTATGTACTAGAATACGAGCGGCCAAATGTTGTCTTTGGCTACAGCTCACTGCAGTTACTTTTTTGCACCATCTGGGCTAAGCACTACAGAGCTTGGTATTTGAGTTAGGTGCAGTGGTTGGATTTTGGTTTCTGGGTAATCACTAACATTAGAGAAGTAGCTTTTGGTGCAATGCAGCTCTGATGATGTTGTAATTTAAAAATTTAGTAAGGAGACACCTCTTACTCTCCTTTCTCTGCCCATCCCTTTTTCTTCATGAGCTGCAATGCATATTAACTGTAACTGCTATAAACATTGTACTTTATAACAAACACACAGCTTAACATAAAATTGTTCTGTGAGAATATTTATTAGTTGAAACAGCAGCATTCAAAAATCCCTCTACCTGGCTTTCTTGCTACCAGTTTCCTTACTTTCAAAGAATTCGTGTACAAATGTTATAATTCTTTATTTAATCTTGTATTAAGTTGTCTCTCTGTTTCCCTCCTATTTGGATGCACCATGTGGACACACATATTTTCAGGTGGGGATCCTAAGCCCGCAAAATGAGGGAAGAGGGAATAAATATACCTTCTGGTGAAACTTCTTGATGGTGCAGTTCAACCTTTTGGGCTCTATGGACTTGATAGATAAATCTTACTTGTGCTGGACTCAGGTATCTGTCATGGATCCCAGGAATTTCCAAATGATTTTGGATCTTTATATTTTTCTCTAATTTAAATTTCTGATCAATGTGGACAAAATTAGCAACATACAGGTTTCGTCAGAAATAAGTGAAACAGTCCTTTCTTTATTTCAACAGGATTAATTTCTGTTTACAAATGTCTTTAGATCAACATCTCTGCTAAAAATAAACACTGGTAAATCTTCAAATGAAATAGCAAATCACAAGTGACAAAGCCTCAAGGTCAAGTCATTCAGCGTCAGGGAAGTTTATTACAAGTCTTGGGTCAACCTGCATTTACCTTTGAGTGAAAGTGTCTGACAGCCCGTATTCTTTAGATCAGCTGGACATTTGTGCAATTGCACTTCAGTTATGTGAATGATTCTCATATTAGCTTTCAAGTAATGGAATTTATTCAACCCAATGAATTCCATTGTGAAATATTCTTAAAAGATCTTAGATACGGTGAGTGTCAGAGAAGAAATAGGAGCCAATAACTCGGAAGACAGCATGATTCAGTAAACACAGCATGAAACTAGAACTCTAAAGACTCCAACCTTTTGGCTCTCTGGCTGGCTTATTAACTGCTACACACCTTTAAAAGCCTTAACTATCACGCTAAAAAAGCCTTCTGGGTTGCCTGAGACCATTATACCAGTGCTTCAGGGCCTGCGTGGGCTCCACATTGACAGCTGCCTAATTTAGTGTCTCTGGTCTGACAGCCAAAACCTTTCAGAGGGTCCCTGGCTATCTGAGAGATTGCTTCTCAGCCATTGATCAAAGCCTCCTCAAACACATCTTGGGAACAAAGTGGGGAGTACCAGTGGGGGGGCTGGTGGCTGTGGGAAACTGAACTTTCCCAGGAGCTGGAGATAGCAAAGTTCATCCCTAGAGGAGAGGAAAATGAACACTGAATTCCTCGGTGTTAAGAGCGAAATGTGTGGGCAGTGTATTTGAGGGAGATACTTTGCCCCTCAATGGCCAAGCTCCATATCTGTCAAGTAGAAATCACAGTAAACTCACGCCTGAAAAAACACTGATTTAGGAAGCACTTTATGTGCACTTTATGTATTTCTAACAATTATTTACTTGCTCCATTTATGCATCTCTGACACTGTGATCAGCTTCACAGTGGCCTCACAAAAAAGAAGTGCCAAGAACAACTTTTCAAAGTTAACTCAGTGACTGGATGTAGCCGTCTTTGTATCTGACATACTATCTACAAGCAATTACAAATATCAGAACAACAACATGATTATGATTTTTCTGGTGATTTAAAATGTCACCATTAAGCACTGTATTTAGATGCACAGGCTACCAAGTCAATAGTCTACTTCACTGAAAAAGAGGCATTGTACCACCCCTGTAATGGAGCATAACAGTTGTAATTTCTTATTTTTTTCTCAAAATCGGTGGTTATGGAAAAAAGACAAATTTAATGTGCCATAAACTTAAAAGTCTGTGCAAGAAGTTTTTATGTCCAGCAATTTCAGCCTCATTGTATGTCCATAAGGAATGGTACAACTATGAGAAACAAAATCTATTTTTAGGCCTAAACTGATTGACAGATTACTTTTTTAGATGTATCTGATTCTCTAGTTATCTCTTTTTATTCTTATTGTTACCTGTTTTAACTGAGAAATGCCTTCTCCTTTTTTATTTCTCTATGCTGTTCATGTTTTCATGAAAATATGCCAGCAAATATCAATCACCACTTATATCGGTTTATTTAAGTATTCAGTTCCAATGATTTGACTTATGCTACAAATTTTAGATATGCTGCCAAAAGCAATGTATTGAGTATCCACATATGAGGAAAGAGAAGCTCCAGAACAGTCTGAAGGATATTCATATAGTTCATTTAGATATTTTGTTGTGCTAAAAGAATTATCAGTTCATATGCCTTGCTAAACTTCAAATTCCATTCTGATGCTTTTCTCATTTGAATTATAGGAATAATATCTCCTTTATAAGAAGTAATAGTACATCCTCCCTTGTCTTATGGAACCGTTCACCCTCCTTCTCAAAAGGATTTAGATGTATGGCCCCAAAGCCCACTCTGGTCCTTCCATGATCACCATAGAGCCCTTGTGGTCAAGTGTCTTTTCCTTATCAAGGACCTGCACTCTGGAGAGACCTTTGGGCAGCATAATAAAAGTGTCAGTGTGCTGTGCTGGTGGACTGGGTGAGCACAGAAATGACAGTGAGGTTTTGATACATGGGGAGGGGACCCTGTCTCAGACACTGAGTGCCAGAGTTCCTCTAGGATGAGGCACTGCCCTCACTGTGTGGACAGGGAAGAGGCATTTCTTCCCACAGGCCACATATCTCTCTCACCCACAGCAGCCTCAGTTCGCATCATTGCCTCAATTGTGTCTGATTTTCCCCACTGTACTTGGTGAATCAGCTCCAACTTATGCTAATGTCAGGCTCAGTTTTATAAATATTTATGCAGGTAAGCACACTTGTTCTTCTGTTTGCACTGCTGGGGCCCTTCTCCTGAG
Source organism: Ploceus nigricollis (assembly GCA_013399945.1). Lineage (NCBI taxonomy): Eukaryota > Metazoa > Chordata > Aves > Passeriformes > Ploceidae > Ploceus > Ploceus nigricollis. The sequence goes on from VXBC01011535.1 coordinate 144,998, forward strand.
ACAAAGTGTTGTTAGTAGTGGAGAAAGCAAAAACCTTTGTTAAAGGGTAAATGTATTACCATATAAAATATAAATAATGAGCACAGTGTTTGATTTTCAGTGTCTAAACCAGTCCCCATTGAATTTTATGTTCTTTGCCATTTCTGCAAGCTGGCAGGAGGCTGTAGGTGGTGAAATTCCGTGGTATTTTCATTGTATTTAGCACTAACCAAATATTGACCTGTCTGCTTTTACCATTGCACATCTTTGAAAGAAACAAAGAACAACCGCTCTGAAAAATACTGGAATAGCATGACTCAGGACACACTTTCAGCCTGACTATCTTTCATTCAGTCATGTGTCTCAGGAAGGCAAAACTGAGTGTTCTTACTTCATTATTAAAATGAAAATTTGGTTTGATGTCAGTACTTAGTATCAAGATCCAGTTGATTGACAAGCATTTAAGACAGGATACAGAATATTTTTTCACCCTGACATGCTGTTTCTGCTTCATAAATACCTTGAGCTATATTCAGGCTTTTCCATTTTCTGGTATGGCCGTGGTGCAAGTCCACTAACATTTAGCAGAAGCTTGTTAGCACAGTTTCTTCCTCAGTGAATCTTCCACTCTTCAAGGATACAAGGAGCTTCTAGAATAAACAAAACCACCCTCATGTAGGAAAAACAAAATAAATGCCTCCATGGTTTTAAAGAATGGAATTGACCTACCTTAAAATATTGCTTTTAGGGATTGGTAATATTCTCCATTCTGCTCAAGAGAATCACTTGAGTGGGTCTAATGGAGTACACCTAAGGGACCAGCACTTGCTAATATAGAGCTGTTCCTTCTCCTGTCACCTAGGATTTTGTTGCATCGCTCTGGGGAATGGTTTCTCCCCCCACCCAGAGATCCCTGTAGCTGTAACCATGTTAGTTTAACCCTTCCTTCCTTTCTGTACCCTATTGGCTTGGAGCCAAGTATCCCGTCCCGAACAGGAGTCTAGATAATGCCCTGTCCTTTCCTGGTTCACTCTCTTTCCCTTTTCCCTCTTCCTCCATCTGGGAACCTCCAGGAATAAAGCCTTGGACCACATCGGGGGTTAGAGCCTCTTTTTGAAATCTTTTGCCTTAACCCTAATATATTTCCCTCAACGCTCTCAGATCTGAGCTAGTCTACTAACTTCACGGGGGCTGAGTGGGACATACATGAGGATTTCAGCTGATTTGAAAGGACTTGATTAAAAGAGCTTACTTGGGAATATGTTCAAGGCAAGTCACTGAAGCAGTGCTCACCTAAATGCAGCTTTTCCCAAGAGAGTGAGCACCTTGTGTTTGCCAGAGTGTTTACAACAAGCTGCACTGCTGAAGTATGGGTTCTGCTGCACTTAGTTTAATTATATTTCCCGTTTATTTGTCAAGTCAGGATTGTAAAATGCCATCCTGCAGTGACAAGTGAGGGCAGAAACACTAAGCACCACTCAGATGCCTGGGACTCATCCATGAAGTTTGGTGTATCAAGCTTTCGGGTGAGCTTTTAAGTTCAAATCTTTAGTTGTGTTGTTTAGTGTTGTTTTACTGCCAGTGCTAATAATAACAAACTGAAAATTTCACTAGTTAGTAGGCATTACTAAACAAAGAATGGCTCTGATTAAAAGCATTTGCTGGCACCTCGCCTGCTGAGTTGTGGAAGCAGGCAAAGTGTTGATTGTTATTTACTGTGTGAAGCCACACATGCTGGATGTGAGCCAGTTCCTTTATTTCTGCTTGTTTTCCTCTGAAACTGCCTTAGCAAGTAGGGGGTGGAAAGAAGCTTTTGTTCATTAGAGTATCCTCCAGTGGGAGGCTTAAAATGTGGTACATCTTTGCTGTGCCACAGGGAAACATTATTGTATCTCTTCTACAGGTGGCTAAGTAGAAGCAAGTTTTGCATTTTACCTGATGAGACAAAGCTTGAAAAGAGTTTTACATGTATTCATTAATGGATGTCAATGGAGATGCTGTCAAATCAAAACTGCCGCAACATTCCTAGAAAGGTAGACTATTGCCACTGAGCTATAAAAGGAGTTTACAGCTCCTGTGACAGAAATGAAAATGCAACAACCTGAGGTGTTCCCTCTGTGAGTCTTAGCTGAAGTAATCCTACTGTACTTTAAGTTAAAGAAGAAAGATCGGAAGTGAAGTTGTCCCTTTAGACCCAATAACTAGTGCTCTCTGTTTGGGTCTGCTTTCTTTCTTTTGAGTCTTATAAAATAGCTTAAGCTTTACAATGGTAACCAAATAGACAATTTCATCGGAAGATTTAAGAGTAGGGAACAAAAGACTTTGTGAGATAACTGTCCTGAACTGTTCCTAACCATTTCCCTAACCATTATTTGTATGTCTTTCCTCCCATGCAGCTTCTATAAAGACTGGAGAAAACATTTCTTTCCCACCATCACTATTAGCTCTCTAGGCTCACAGCTATATTCAAGGAAGCAAGACTAGAATAAGTTTTTTTTTGTTCTGATCTATAAGGATTGATTCTGCAATAAATGAAAAGAAGAGCAAACTGTCTTAGGGAGATATATGGGCCCTCTTGAAGTAACTAAATCTGATCCAAGATATAATTTTTGTTACACATATTTCATCATTCATCACTTTTTTTGTTACAACATCTTTCTATATGATGGCATGGAAATTATTTCTAAGAATGCAAAGCAAATATTGTTTTCAATAAAGAAGAGGTGCTGTGAAAGTGATTTTCTATATCCCACTCCTGAGAAAACTAGCATGAGAAATCAAATTTAAAAAAAAAAGAAAACCAAGAGCTAATTCAATTTCAATAGACAGGAGGTTAAATTAATGGCTGTCCCTTTCCTGATAACACGAAATCTAGAAGTGAAAATTGAAGTTAAAAACACCAGTGGTTTTCAATATAATTGAGTTGAACATAGGTCCTTTATTAGAGAAAATGAGTGAAAATCTATTCAACTAGAAATAGATCATTATAAATCTATTCATATGTAGAATGTATATTGTTATACATAGTAGGAACAATATTCCACAGATGAAAAGCATGTTAATTTGGGTCTTAAATTTTTCATAAAAACTAATTTCCAGTAGTGTAATAAATAAAAATTTGAAACCCTCACACCACCTTTTATTTTGAGCTTTTACAATTTCTGCTCTGCGAGTATCTTCATCTATCTTACACATGTTAATATACTGGGACTCAACTCTCTATGAAGTAGGAAAGGCTTTGAGCCAGTACTCTTGACTGGGCACCCAATGCACATGTGTTCAAAATTGTCCTTTACCCATCCCTTCCACGGCAGTCTCTGCTCTTCTTGTCTCTACAGGTTTCTTGGTAATGAACAGAGCTCCTTCAGCAGCCTTTCAGAAGAAAGGCAGGTAAGGTCTGGACTTGTTCCATTATAGCATAGGCCTGGGCAGAACCCAAAATTATAGGTATAAAAATAGAATAAAACAAATTGTCATCCTTTGTGAGCAGTTTGAGACACTGTCCTGCCAATCATCCTCCCAGTGCTTTGACAAACTGGCTTTTACAGTAGGCAAACAGCAAAGCTCAAGGAGAACACAGCAAAGCTCAAGAATGTAACTCAAGTTACATTATTGGGTGAATAATGTAACTGCCTGCTCCAAAGAGCCAAGGCAGATATCTCTTCTGTAGTCACTGCAATCACCTCATATGTGCACTGGTTTCCTAAAACCTTCCTCAAAGCTCCCATTTGATGTGCTGACATGTTGAATGATAAATATATACAAAGGAAGCTAAATGTTTCTGTCCTTCAGGTAGTTTAAAAAAGAGGTGTTTAAATGCAGGAGCCCAAATACTGACAATGCAGCAGTCCAGAAGGCACCAGTTCAAAGAAGCTGATCAGAGAAATTACTGTCTAGAATAGAATACAAAGACATGGGGCTTATCCTTTTAGGTCATAGTTGAAGCAACCACTTGGAATTTTGCCAAAACCTAATGGACGATACTTAGCTTGTATTTCCACCTCTGCAAATTTGTTGCTCTCTTGGGGACATCTAGGGCAGAAAAACACCGTCTCTCTTCTCCCTACATAATCTTTTGTTATTTGTTCTTCTAGAAGTACTTAAAGAAAAAGAAAAGAAAAAAGAAAAGGAGCAGAAATATGTATGTCTGTGATATCTTAAAATCTGTATTAATAAGAAAAAGTCTTTTGAACTGTCTGACTATTCCCAGATTTTTTCCAGTCATAATTTCTAGTGCTTTGTTCAGCCACATTTCAAATATTTCAAGAGAGAGATTTTTCTCTGAATTAGGTTTCTGAGACTGCTTCACAGGCTAGTGCATGGCATCTCTTTTAAGCATATCTTTTGAGATATTTTTTATACTACACTTGTTTTCTTTTTAACAACTTCAAAACCTTCTCTCCCCCAGACACCTCATTTTGTTTGCATCATCTGCTTTGAAGTTCTGCTAGAGTAAGTTCACTTTTATTAGCTGCTGCAGGATTTTTACCCCGCTCTTGGTGTTTCTTCTATGTTGGCCAGTAGTGTGATCAGCACTCCACAAATGCCACAAAGATAATTTCTGATATGTGTTCTGTGTTTTTTTATGAAATAATCCAGTACCAAAAGTGAACCCTGTATTCTAAGAGTACTCTCAGGACAGAAAATTAATCACACTTGCTCTCACTTCAAAATAAAGAGGCGATTTAGGCAAAATCTATTCCTGTTGAATATAGCATGGACAAGTTTATTTAAATTTACTACCAGGAAACTAGTTACAAAACTACAAATTTATTTGGTTTTTAATTTACAGTAAATTACAAATTTATTTATTCTTGGCATGCAGCTCTAAGGCAGTTCAAAATTTCAGCTTAGCCCTGTTGGTATTTAGTAAATACATCTTTAATTCTAAAAGTATTCCCAAGTAAAATGGCTACAGTACTCATGAATGAATGTATTGAATTATAGAAACTTATTAAATCAAATGAATGTAATAATTACATTTCTTAGGGGGAAGTATCTGGTCAGATTCAACAGCATGAACGAGAAGGAGGCTGAAGGAGTATTCCTAGAAGGCACATGCACATAGAACATATAAGTACATGCAAAAAGAGAAGATATTTAAATCAATGGATGTGAACATGTATCTAAAATGAAGCAGTATGAAAACTGAATCAGCAGATGCCTCATGAGATGGGACATTTGTCATGCAAAATTCTATAACTGAAAGATATTCAAAGTTGCCAAAACTCCAGCTTTATCCATCATTCAAAATTGTTATGCAGACAAAAGTCTGAGCTTTGAGTTTGTTTCTCCTTCATTCTCTTTTCTACATTTCACTATTTCTCTGGTTTTGTGTCTTCTTGATTTGCCTCTTTTCTGAAAAGGATGTTGATTAGGTAGTAAAAAAGAATCACCTACTGCAGTATTTTAAAAAATACTGAAGGAGAGTTGTCTTAAGACAGTATGAGGCTAAATAATTTACAGGGTTTGGAGTGGTTCATAAGACCATGTGCTGGAGGTGTAATTTCTCAGCAGCAAAATTGCAAGCAAGAGAAATCATCAAAAGGCAGAATCATATTTATTATTCTCTGGCTGTTTGTCAGTTTGTATTATTTTCTCTTTTAAAAGAGAGAGAACTGGATTCAGTTCAAGTTGAACATTCCCTCCTTTTTATTCTCCAGAAGGAAAATCTAATACATTAATGCAATTTTAAAAGATTGTCAAACAGAAATCTGCTGTAACAAAATAAATTATATTCAGATCAAGGAAAGAAAGAATATAGGAAATTGTTTAAATAAGCCTCACATTTTTCTTTCAAACTATTTAATTATTTCACTCTTTTATAAGAGTTTAATGAAAGGTTAGATAGATTTTTTTAATTATAGTTGGTACAGTGGAAGAAGTCAGCAATAGCTTGACATAAAACCTTGGGGCATACTTAACAATTACAATATTTAATCTCTTTCCCTGGACTGCACAAATCTCCTGATAAACACAATAAAGCCAGATTTATGAGTCAAGAAAAGTACAGTCATGGAGGTAAATCATGTTGGCCACCTATATTTTTAGAATGAAATTATTCAAGATCAGAAGTGTTCCATGTCATGTAGAGTGTCAGAGGAAAGATGTGTGCTAAAGAAAGAAAAGTTTGAGCTGATATTTCTGGTAAATGTAATTGGCTAACATCTCAGATTTTTAACGACTGTCCCTTAGGACACCATTTCTACAGACCTTCAAGGATGGAAAAGGTAAAATGTTACTGGCAATGCTGTGGCAAAGAACAGAGGAAACTACAGAGGGACAAGCTAGAGAAACTCAAAATGTCATTCCTGGCTCTGCTAATATATAACTCTCTGAAATATAGAATTCTCTGAACCTGAAAGTAGGTTGCCTTTTCAAGCAATGATTCTTTCAAACAGTGTGGGGAAACCAGAGCTTATTAAGCAACAGAAAAAAAAGAAGGACTGCCTTTAAAGGAGGTATGTAGATCATGTATTTGTCTAATAACAAAGGCTGCCAGCTTATTTTGAACTAAAAAATAATAAATCGTATAGATTTTTGCAGAGTAGCCTTAATTCTCTTCTAACATCACAACATTTAAATGCAGTCAGGAAATGGGACTCTCAGTCTTCAGAGCTTCAGACTAAGGACTCACAGAGTTGGAGTTGACACTTCCTGTAAAAAAGGGGAGTGCATTCTTTCCAGAATTAGTATAGTTTGAATGTCTTTGTCAGCCAAGTAAAAGGGAAAAAATTCTTTTGCATGTTAATAAGCCATAGGGTTAGATGAATTTAAATGTGCATTTTGTCATTTATTAAACTTCTCAAGAAAAAAAAAAAAGGCAACATCTGACCTGTACAAATTTAAAAATACAGGTTTTCTCTCTAATTCCTTCAAAATGTGCCTAGCTCTTTTTTTCTTGTCTGAAAAAAATTACCTGCAGAGCAGAAAGAAGCTACTGCTTCTTTTTCTAAATCTTGAAATGCTGCATTGTTTTTTCACACTTACACCCATTTCAGGGTAAAGGCTGTTTATTCTTCCTCCTGTAGGCCTCGGGGCGACATAGATCTTAAACTATTATATGCTTGGAAGAGGAGGTTGTAAAATACTTTTGTTGCATTTTCTACATTGAATAACTGTAATGTTATTTCAATGAGTATCTGAAGAATTCACTGATGTTTTCTTTATTGTGCTTTGAATCCAAGTAAAAATACTACTCTTTTTCATGCTCTTATACAACTCCAGAAGGCTTCCCAAAGACAAGCAGCATAGCAGAATCATAACATCATAGAATCTTCAAGGTTGAAAAGATGTCTGAGGTCATCGAGTCCAGCCATTAACCCAGTACTGCCAAATCCACAAATAAACCATGTCCCCAAGTGCCACACCTACACGCTTTTAAATGTCTTCGGGGATGGTGACTCAAGCACTTCCCTGTGCAGCCTGTTCCAATGCTTGATAACCCTTTCAGTGAAGAAATTTTCCCTATATCCAATCTGAACCTCCCGTGCAGCAACTTGAGGCCATTTCCTCTTGACCATTGCTTGTTACTTGCAAACCTGCTAGAAACCATAGAGACAGTGGCCTAGCTGACTAAGAGTCTTTTTGGATAGCTGGTGAGAGAGAGAGAGATGTTTTAGAGTGCCCTCATACCCAAAGATGTGACAGACAGAGAGATGCCTCCTCAATTATGGATTGCTCCTTACCTAAGGAAGGGTGGAGGTTCATTTCACTGTTCCTCCCATTCCCCAAAGGCTTTGGTTCCAAAGGCAATGTGGCCCAGCAGTCAGTATTTATTTCATCTTATTGAGACCTGAGCTCTAGCTCTGCCTTCATCAGTGACAGCCTCTGTGCCCAAGGACAAATAATTTTGTATGTGTATCTCTGACACTGATGTTTGTTTCTGTTTTTTTGATTAAACAGAATTCTTTCTTGCTATATGTTTGCATGTGCTTAGTTATGATAACCTGATTTAGCTAAGGATAATTGACATAAAAGCATGATAATCCTAGAACTAAAGATCTGACATGCATTTCTCAGACCATGCATTTGGCACTCAATTAGAGATTACACTATTTGTTTCTTAGCAGATGGTGACAGAACTATGAATATCTCAGTGGTTTTTATTTGATCTAATTGGAATACTATTTTTTCTCACAGGAAAAGTTGTTGTTACACTGGTAAAAGATGTTACACTACTCTTGATCTCCACTTCCAGCTATTAGTTTTCCTGAGTTTAGGACTAGGAGCACATATGTTTGAGTCCTCAGTCCAAATAGCATGATAATAGTCAAAAATAAATGTATGAACCTTAAAACTTAATTTGCTTTTTTTTCCTTTATTTCTAAAAGTCCTTTTCTTTTACAGAGCATACCTGGCTTTTTACCCCCTTTTTGCATTAAAGAAGGAATTAAGGCTTAAAAAGAATTAAGTATATTGCCCAAAGTCTTCTGCTCAGTCTGGCAAAATCAGGACTAGAAATCAGCTCTCTGGTCTTGGGTATTTATGCTTGACTTAGTAAACAATTACAGTATTCTTTCTGCTTTTCCTACCTCTTTGCATAAGTCATTGGTTTAACCATCTTTATTCTTCTCCTTCACTTCCTTTCATTTTCTTTGTAGTCACTCTATTCAGAAACTTCCTACATATTCTGTGTTATATATTTAAATTTATGAGAAAGACGTAAAGAGGCAAAAGGATCTGCAAGGTTTGAATAAGATCTTCAGAGGCAGGGTCTTTTGAATTCATTGAATAGAACTCTTCCAGTAGACTATGACTGCATGTTCTATCAGTAATACCTAAGTGTTTACATTCCTGCTTGATTTCCATGCCACACAAATGCTGATTGCAGCTGAGGGAGTGACCACTCTTGGCCCACAGGTGACACAACAGCTCCACTCACTGCAGGACTGTAGCTGCTGCCCATGTGTATCGCTCAGGTGTCAAATGAAGTTGAGACCCATGGCACAGAAGGAGTTTTTGTCTCCTGGGAATTCTTTAGGAAGATACTTCAGTGTGATAATGTGCATTAATATTTGGTTGAAAATGCAAAGTCACACGTTTTAATGTGTCAGTCACACACATGTTGTGGACGGTCTCCTGAACACATCAGCTGAGTGGACCAGATTGGATGGCATTCAATTCTTGTCATTTACTTTTTTCCAGGAATGCCCCAGTGGTGTTGTCAATGAAGAAACCTTCAAAGAGATTTACTCTCAGTTCTTTCCACAGGGAGGTAAGTACTTGGCAGACACAATTAGTACTGCAGTATGTCTGTTAGTTCCCAAGTCTGACAAAAGAGACTCTTGTTCAAATTAACAAGATTGTTCCCTCAAGCTCTGTCTGAACTCACGGGGTACTTCCTTGATAGCTGGACACATTTTTAAGTCTGTATTTCTGAATGAAATGCAATGGTATCTACATGAAGTCAGTCTTCTGTTATGAAGTTAGTACCTGTGCTTGGGTACCATTAAAAACCAAGTTTCTCTGAGTAGGTTATTTTTCTATAAGCTTTCTAAAAATTCTTGCCCATTCTCTTTTAAATCAAAAAAAACCCTTTCACAGTAGGAGGAACTTTAGGAGGCACTGCAGGAACCCTCTCATATCAATAGCAAAACCCCCCCTTTAATTCTATGAGATTTCTTTTCTTAAGTGCTAACCTTGATTCCAATTAATTGATTTCTAGGAGTTTTGCTAATTTTTATTTCCATTATCTTTTAGTGCAATGAAGGTAATACAAAAATGTGTAACAGTTTAGGTTTTTTTTTTCCTTGAACCTCAGATTTCTTTCAATTTGAATTTTTTTCCTCTCTTTTCTTCCTCTTGCATTTGCTATTCAGTTACCCCTCTTCATATTCTCCTACAACCCTTCAATCCCATCTTTTCAGCTTCTCCCAGAGCTCTTGAGATTTGTGTATTTCTCTGCAACTGTTCGAACTCCTGCTTTTCATTTTTTATTTAACAACCCATATTAATTGGTAGGAACAAAATATCTCCCCATTAGTTTTATTTTGAATAAAGACCTAGAAGGTAAAGAGCAGCATTCAGTGCAGACTACCATCTCTGAAATCATTAAGAAGTGAAATAGAAATGAACAAAAGGCTAGCAGGGTTGACCTGCTTACTGATTGTTTCTCTATGTAAACTTTTAGACCAAGCTAACAATTACAGTTTGAAATATTATATTTTGTAGTTACCCTTGGGTAGTGAAAACAATTCTCTCTATGTGATTTACTACACCTTTACTACACTTAATTAAAAAAAAATCTATCATATTTCCTATTGTTACACTCAGAATTTTTTATGGGCAAAGAGAAAGCAAACCTGTTCTAAAAGTGAAGTCAAAAGATATTGTGAGAGTAAATGTAATCTTAAAAGACTAATTTTTATTAGTTCAGATCTAGTTGTTACAGAGAAGAAAACCTATTAATGTAGTTAAAATAGATAAATATGGAATGTCTAATTTCTACCCCTGTTCCTGGTGTTAATGTGATCCTTCTGCTCCTCTGGCATTTAGGGCAGTGGCATCCTTTGGAGGAGGAGGTGAGAACTGCAGTGGAATGTCTAGTTAAGAAACCAGACTGAGTTCTTAAATTTTCGAATGTCATGTCAAAATAATGTGTCCAGCTGAGGCTTTTAAATAATGATTTTATGTATGTCCCAGTATTAAAGAGGAAAAAAGAATCTTGAAAGTTTTCCCCAAATTAAAACATGTAGGTCTGTGCTCCAATTGTCTGTGTGATGAAAAACCAGGTACAACACCATGTATCATTATGACAATTCATATATTCAATACATAATTCATATCTGAACAAACAAAATTATGTCTATAAGATTTTAAGCTTCAGGGAAACCAAAGAAATTTTTCAATGTCATCCAGCAAGTCACTTCCTCAAGAAACTTCCAAGACTGTCCAGGACAAGGTACAGGAGGATTACAAATAGGACAAGGTGTTACGAGAGTAACAAAGGAAAAGAAATGACACTGGATTGCAGCAAAAGCAATGTATTTTAAAAGGCAAAAAGTAGCTTTCTAAAAAGCTCTCCATGCCAGAAAGGACACTCCAGGAGCTTCTTTTTAGATTCACTGCCATACAGGTGAATGAATATACCCCCCTGAATTTTTGCAGTGGATCACCTGAAATGAAAGTTGGGATTTTTCTTCAGCCAAGTATGTCATGGATAAGAATCCACACACTGAATAATTATTACACTTCTTCATCACTTCTGAACAAATTAGATTTTGCTTGTAGTTTGATAAGTCATACTCTTCCATGGGTAATGATTACTGTTTTTTGCCTCTGATATTTAAAATGCTTTGATGGTGTTTTTCAAGGGAATTCTGATTTAAGAGCTGTTCCTATCTCAACCTGTTAAAATAGCAAGTTTGCCTACTAGTTATGATATCAGATCCTTGGAAAGAAATTGTATTTAATGTTAAAAGTTAAAATTTTGTCTAAAATTAATAATGTTCAAGATTTAGGGGGGAAAGGGGGAAATTCGACTAAGTAGCTCTAATTAAAAGACTAGCGTGCCTCACCCTGCTGTGGTTTTGAAGGCAAAATTTTGGACCAGAATTGCTTGAGCAAGCAACTCTGAAAAAGGCTTTTGATTTATTTTTTTCTGGGGGGTTACCAGAAAAAATATTTTTCAGCTAGGGACTTTTTTTTTTTTCATATACCATCATACAAAAAAAAAGTAGTATATTGTATCATGTATGGGCAACAAAAGTAAAATCCCTTTGTGTTTTCTGTACATCTACAGAAAATAACTAGGAATATTTCAGATGTTTTTAAGAAATGGGTGCCAAGTGAATAGGAAGATATTTAAAATTCCTTTTACAGTAATTATACCTCTATAACACATTTTTTCCCAGAAGATGATTTGCATAATATATTCTGTTGCGCAACAGAAGTCTCAGTAGATTAGGGAAAATATGACTATTAAAATGCTAAATATAACCTGTAGTCAACAAATTTACATTTTTCAGCTAAAGTGTGAATGTATCTGCCAAGCTGTGCTTAAGCAATTACAGTGGTTACTGGACACATGGAAGAATGAATGACTCTCTCAAATAGTGGTGGTGGGGATTTAATTCTCTGAAAACGTGTTAACAGATGGGTTTTAAAGATTGCAGTTTTTTCTTGTTATTATTATTTCACATAATAAAAAATAAACATGTCGAAGTAAGACTAGAGAATTTTCTTACAAATATCAGGTCTGTATCTGTGAAGCACAAAGCTTTGAGTTTTGTTATATTTGGTTCCTCCGAGTCAAGGTGGCATTTCAGCTGAGTGTCGCAAGACTATTGCTCACTTCAGTACAAAACAGTAATTTGGGCTGTGAAAAATAAGGGTTGGCAGGATTGCAAAGGTAAAATGGTTTAGTGCCAAGAAATCAGAAATGGCATTTCAACATTGATCGGGTTTTTCCATGAGAGAGAGAAGTTTCTTCTGCAAAGGGGACACTGATTTCATAACACTCTGCCCTTTATTAATAATTTGTGAGATTAATGCTAATTAGCCTAAAATTATTGTAAACATATGAGGTAGAAAGGGAAAAGAGAGTATTAAAAGTCATCCTTCATTAATTTGCACAATTTTGAGGGAAGGAAAAACACTGATGACAGCTGACTTCCCTTAACCTCAGCAGCTTCTACCTCACATCCAGAGGGCTGTCTCTGGATAAGTGCTCTCCTCACAATATATTACTCCTGGAGCAGGTTGTGCCTTTTAGAAGGCATTCAGTGGAAATAGAAGGATGGATATTTACAAAAGTTACAGTCTTGACAGATTTATATTCATGCTGTCTTGTGTTTCTGAAATGAGTCAATATGCACTGGGGAGGAGGTTTGGAAAGTATGCAAATAGTGAATGGATCATTTGTTTAAGGTCATCTTTCAGAGTCTTACTGACCATTTAGTGAGTCACAGCCAATTTTTCCAAGCCCTAATGCCACGATCATGGGAATTCAGCAGCAAAGCAGCTTTAAGAATCTGCTTCTCAGGAGAGGGTTTCCTCTCAGCTGTGGGTGAGCACAGGACCTGATAGCAGCAGCAGCTTTCTGACAAGATCAGCTTCAACCTGGGGAACAGATCTGTGTGCAGAGCAAAACCAGCACACGTGGTGCAGTGAGGGCAGTGTCTGCTTCCCTCATTTAGCGGGAACAAATGAGCACATTCTTCACTGTGAGCATACGAGATGGATCCCTGTCACAGTCAGTGTTCCTGCTGAAACAGGTTGTTTCAGAGTACAATAATATTTCATCTTTTCTATTTGCTCAGGTATCAGTGATTAGCAAACACAAGCAAAAAAATGAATAGAGATATTCCAGAAGAGAATTTTTCATTTTTTGGTTTCTCTGCACTTATAACTTATCCCTCCTTTCCTGCTGGAAAGGAAGTTTAAATTTCATTGAAAATCTAGTCTTGTTATGAAATTTTGGTATCAAAATATATCTCAGTATCAAAGAGTTTTAATGGAATTAAATTGAATTTTATGAAATAAGATGTACTTACTGTGAATTTTTTTTCTGCTTTAAATTTTAGATTCCACAACATATGCACATTTTCTGTTTAATGCATTTGACACTGATCACAATGGATCTGTAAGTTTTGAGGTAAGTGATGCCATTGCTTATTTCTATAAAATTGAATACTTTGCCATTCCTTGCAATGAAGTCCAGTTTGGTGGCTGGCTCACATTAGGGAACATTTAGCTGATGTGACTCAAGTTTCAAGTTTTTCCAATGTAATAACAAAAGTCCTTACTTTACAGCTGTATATTCCATAATGGTAACTCAGACTGTGCTACTACATAATATTTTTAAAAATCTGTCAATTTAAAAGGTAACCCAATTCATACACAAGTTACTTAAAATAGTTCTTCCTTTCTGCCTTTGCAAGATGAGATCTCTGAACTACAACTAATGTTACGGGGATGACTCAGCCAAAATCAGATTTTTCATACTTAGTTTCCAGAAAGTTCTAGAAAAAGTCTTTAAAGCAAATGTTTTTAAAAGCACAAGAGTTGGAAATTTGTTCTTCCTCCACTTAACTGCCCAATTTTTTCCCCAGTCCTATCTTTCCCTGGTAAGGCTGATATCATCCACACAATATAATATGGAAAAAAGAGACCTTACTGCAATACTGTAGATGAGAACAGGGTGTACGAAATACTGCAAAGGAGATAATATTTTAAGCTATAGACCTATAGAATTAGAAAAAAAAAAAAGACAGTTCATTTGCAAAAAAGGATATGTTTGTTTTGTCATGTTTTCTTTGGTTTTGATTATAATGAACTAATTTCCTTACAACTTTTGATTGGATTGTGATAAATGCACTCCAAATTTATTGAAATGTCCTGTACATTTTTTTATGATATATTTTAGTGAATGATGTTGTGAAGTTAATACAGATTTTTTTAATAAAAATAATTCATTGATGTAGTAGGAAGAAGACTTGCGAATCAGGTGCACTGTGATCAGAAATCTATACCCTAAACTAAGACTATAATTAGATTTGTTTTTATCATTATTTGCCTTTGTTTAAAAAAATACATGAACCCTATCTACCTTTTTCCAGGCAGATGAAGTCAGTGGAATCTATGTGAAACTAGAAGCAGGAATGGAGGATTAATTAATGTCTTCTGTACAGAGGCTAAATATGCAAAGATTCTTCTGAACTAATCAGAGAATGGTTTGCATTGGAAAAGATCTTAAAGATCACCCAGTTCCAAACCCCTTGCCAAGGTCAGGGACACCTCCCAGTAGACCAAGTTGCCTCATCTAACCTGGCCTTGAGCACTTCCAGGGATGGGAGATCCACAACTTCTCTGGGCAACCTGTGCCAGTGCCTCACCACCCTCCCAGTAAAGAATTTCTTTTGTATATCTAACTTAAACTTCCCCCCTTTCAATTAAAGCAACAGCAGGCACATTGAGAAAAATTATTTTTAGAATGAGTAGTTGAAAAGTATTTCTGCAATTATCATTAAAAAGAATGGGAACGAAAAATATATTGTACCTTTTTTGGTCAATTTGTTGACACTTGTATTTCAGGCAGAAAGTCTTAAGAAATGTACTAGATTTAGAGCACTTTGATTATCTCAGAGTGCAGGTTTATGCATGAAAAAAGGGCTTTGGAGTAAAATAAATCAGGAAAATAAAAGCAGAGGTGCTGAACTTTTGTTCAATATCAAGGCAGACATGAGTGATCCAGACTGATATTATTTGCACTATTTGAATCCAGCATAACTCTACTGCTGTCAAAACTCTTGCTTCTGTGTCCTTGTAGCAGCATTATACTTACAAACTGCATGATAGCCATTCTAAAAGCATCCTCCTGAAGTTAAAAATGTGTGGGGTTTTTTTTCTAATCACAGGAAAATAGCTGCAAAATGTGGAAGAAGATATTGTGAAATGTGCAAAATACAATCATTTCATTTTTCTCCCACTCCTTTTAATTCTAGGTGCAGCTGTGCCATTTTCTGTCTATTCCAATCTTTATATTAGTTTTCTAATTTCCATTAGAAAAACAACAAAAGTAAACAGCTCAAAAGGTAGAGAGGGAATAGTTTAAAAGTTTCGAGAGAAATAATCATTCTTTCCAAAGTACTTTCTATATCAAAATGTAGGAGTAAATACAATTTAATATAATTACCTATGGTGAAAACGCTGGCTATCTTCTGTGTAAAAAATGATTATCAAAATCTGAAATGGCAGCAAAATTCTTTTGTTGATAAAAATTACTTTTTTTTTTTGTGTTTCACTCTCACATTCCCATGAAGCAGTGGTAGCTGGAGTTGCAGCTTCAAAAGGAGAGAATTTGCTTTAGCTTTTTGCTCTTTTTTCCTCAAATTTTCAACCATCAACAATGAAATGTTGGATCTGAGCACAACTTAAATGTACACCTCGATTGACATTTATTGGTGAGATTGCTTGGTGTGATTGTGTCCTTAGAGTTTTGTCATCCCGAAATCTGTATGCTCTTTGGTAATGAGCCAGGATCTCTAAGTGAAGGATTTATGTAGCATAAAAACCAAACTTATAAAATTAGGTGCTTGAACTTATCTCTCCTTATCCCATGATTGTATTAATTTTGAGACTAGTTTATTTCATTAGTTTTGTGAACTAGTTTTGTTTTAATATGACAGAGTTTCTGAAGACCCAGTGATCCAGCTATTGGAGGGCTCTTTGGGCATGTCAGTGAAGTTCTTTTTTCCATTAGACAGAGACAGATATAAAAGCGAGGTTTTCATTTGCTGCATGTATATTGTCACTGAATCAAAATGAAGATCTGGCTCAAAGCTATTTACACAGTCAGAGAAATGGAGGCTAATTAACTTTAGATTTATTGTCAAAGTGAAGCTCATTGCACACACATGCAAATATACAAATCAGTATCCTTCATTTGTCGTAGATGCAGATTAAGGTTATTCTAAATGTGACCTTGCTGAAAGTCATTCAATAATCACACAAATTCTCAGTGTCTTAAAGCACAATGCTATGCCTGAACACAATGGAGATGTTTAAAGATTTCTGTCATATTTAATCAAAACCAAACTTATATTGGTTAATAAATTAGCAGGCATGCTAACTCACTTCCATAGAGGAGTACAGTTCTCAAGATCAAACACAACTTCGTATTTCACTAATAATAAAAGTAGTGTCCAAGGCAGTATAATGAAGGCAGCAGTTAAATAAGTCATAGAATCATAGAATGCCTTGGATTGGAAGTGACCTTGAAGATCATCTCATTCCTCTAGTGGGACAGCTCCCACTAGACCACGTTGCTTGAAGCCCCATCCAACATGACCTTAAACACTTTCAGGGATAGGCCATTCACAGCTTCTCTGGGAAGCCTGTTCCAGTGCCTCACCATCCTCACAGTGAAGAATTTCTTCCTCATAGTTAATTTAAACCTACTCCCTGTCAGTTTAAAGCCATTTCCCCTTGTCCTGTTCCTACATATCTGTGTGCAGAGTCCCTCCCCAGCTCTCTTGTAGGCCCTCTTTAGGTAATGGGAGGTGCTCTAAGGTGTCCCTGGAGTCTTCTCTTCTTCAGGCTGAACAAGCCCAACTCTCAGCCTGTCTTCATAGCAGAGGTGCTCCAGTCCTCTGGACTTGTTCCAGCAGGTCCATGTCATTCAGCCCCTGAGCTGGATGAAGTATTCCAGGTGAGGCCTCATAAGGGCAGAGAAGAGGGGCAGAATCACCTTCCTTGACCTTGTGGTCACATTTCTTTTGATGCAGCCCAGGTCCTGGTTGGCTTTCTGGGCTGCAAGCACACATCACTGGTTCATGTTGAGTTTGTCATCAACCAACATCCCCAAGTACTTTTCCTCAGGGCTGCTCTAAATCCGTTGCCTACCCTGTATTTCAGCTTGGGATTGTCCTGATCCAGGTGCAGGACTTTGAACTTGGCCTCATTGAATTTCATGAGGTTCACAAGCATGATTCTGTGGGTTCAACACAAAAAGGTTTGTCCGTGTCATGTAGGAAATGAGCTCATTTTTTTTAATACAATGGTGATCTCATAACACCATGTGATTTAAAGTAGCTACAAAGAAATGCATTTCCTTTTAGGAGCAGTTCCTTCTCTGTGACCTTTGTTTTACATACACCAGGCCTCCACCCCTCCTGTGACATCACTTGATTCCTTTTCAAAATCTTAAAATCTAAATTTAAAAATGGATTAAGGTCCCTGCATACCTACTTCTGGCCTTGAAAAAGATATAAAGGAACATGTGACCAGGTGGAATAATTTTAAGCTTTCCTATGGATTTAAGACAGCACACTAATAAGCTTGTTAATTAATTTGTTAATGAACTAATTATCCCCAAAGATTTACTGAGAGATAAAGCAATCAGAAAATCATCAACAACCTTGCTAGGAGATAATTAATCACTGCTGAAAAAAACCACACAAATACAAATTCATCCCAGATCACAACCAGACATTCTCTACAGCTCTACAGCTGTATTGCAGAGCAGAAATGTCAGCAGGCTCTGAGTACACAGAGGCTCTGGTACAGGTGCAATGACGCTGCATTTTGCAACCCTTCAGTGAGACATCCCCCTTTCTTGAAGAATCAAAATTAGGCACAGAAGGAGGTCTTAACAGGTATTAGCATGCTCTGCAGGAAACTGGCAAGTTACAAACAGGAAGCTGTGGAGAGGAATAAAGGCAAGTACCAAGGCAGAGACTTTTGTGTTTCTAACTTCACTGTCACAGACTGAAGAAAGACCCGACCTAGAGCTGTGTCTCAGCCCAGACTTCCTGTTTTAGGCTCCTTTGTCACCCTAGATGAGATGCACCTCTCCCCATTAGGTGCTCAGCTGAGCAGGACCATTCCTTTCAGTGGGCAGTGACAGCATTTTCAGAGGATGTATATATCCAAGTATGGTGAAAGTTTCTTAAAAAAAAAAACAGGTTCTAACAGTAGAATTCCTCTCTCACTAGAAATTACATGTCTAAACCAGGACAGAAAACAGCATCTGGGTGCTCTAATACTATAATGGGGACTTGTATTGATGCTCTTTGCTAAATAGTGTGACTGATTTGTGCATCACTGAGTTGTTGGTTACTTTCATAAAGATGGGCAGCTGCTCCCTGAGTTTAGCTGCTTCCCTCTGCACTGCTGCTTTACTGTGGCTTTCTGCACTGGATTATTAGCTTTACAGCTAGAATGGCTGCACTGCTCCTGACACACACATTGCCTTCCACCGTGCAGAGCATTTTCCTGTTCAAGGCTCTAGCCCAAAATACCCTGTGGATTTGGCCTGTATCCACTGAATCAGATACTCTATTTCTGTGTGATTCTATTACTGTGTTCTTCAATTGCTTGAAAGTATGTAGAAAAGGCATCCTATCCTAGCTGGTCCTTATCCAGCTCATCACAACTCCTTATTATGAAAAATCCTTTCTGTTGTTCCTGAGATTACTCCTGCACAACACTCAGACAAAGGTAATGCACCTGAACTATGTGTGATAAAAACATGTTGATGCAATAGGGAAGGAGATGACTCACTGCTGCAACGTTTAGAGCCCATACCCAGAAGGTTTTTGAGTTGTCTCTGCTTTTTAAGAACACCCAATCCCATGAAAAACAGCAGAAAGTCAAGGGATTTTTTTAAAACTGATGACAGAAGGGTAACCTTGGAAATGGGGGTAGAAATGATTCCGGGAAGCCAGCTAACACAGGTGGTGCATCGCAGAAAGTAAGAAAGAGAATTGAACAAGAAAAAAAAATTGATTTATTTTAGATAAAATAATTTTTTAAAAAATGTTGCTGTGCCAAAATAAAAATAAATTCACAATTCTTACATATAATCTAAGAAAATAATGCAACTGGGGACCTTCACAAAGGACTTAAGGAGAAGCTACGTCAAGAATGTAAAACTGTGCAGAAAAGATTTGAAGACGTGGTACTGAATTAAAAAGGTTAATTACTAATGCTGTAATGTGATCAAATGGGTTCTGAATTTCTTGAACATTTTAATGTTTGATAGTACATTGTTAAAGAACTCTTTGGAGATTTAACCCTGTGACCCTCAATTAGTCATTGAGATGTAGACAAGATGAGCAAAATTCTTTCAAGATTCATGTATCCATTTACCCCAAAGGGCACATATATCAATAAGACAGAAATTTTTGACAGACTAAGAAAACCCAGAGCACGTCAATTGAATTGTTAAAAAGACTGAAGCTGTCAGAAGAGCTGTCTGTGCCTACTAGACAACCTGAGTCCATGATATCTGTGTATACTTCAGTGTATCAGGTATATTTATTTGACTTTGTGGTACACCAGACCTTTTAAATTTATGTCTAACCTCAGTGCAGTGTTTTCCATTGTTCCTGCATTAGGCAAAATGCAAAACCTTGCTGGTGCAAATAAGAAATATTTTGGCTTTTATTGTCTCTAATGTTACTCTAACACTTCCTGTATGTCATTGCGAGCAATGTAGACACATTTAAATGTACACACTTGCCATATTCTGCTCAACCTATTATGAAGGCAGTTCCACTAATGTATGTGTTCATATGTTTATCAAATAAAAAGAGGTAGAGGAGATGGTTAGGGAAAAAAAAAAGCTACTGTTTAGGAAATATTAACATGCTGAGAAATACAGAAGAGAGGTGGTGGGAGTTGATATTTTCTCCAATCTGGATGATGCTCACTAAATGTAAATGAGGTTTGTGCTGTCAAATGAGTATTTATTATGAAACAAAAATCTATAACCAAATACTACATTATAAATAATCTCAAAAGCCTTCTGATTCATTTCTGTGGAATAGTTCTGTAGCAATAGAGCATTGGTCGGTCACAAGAACTTTAAAATGGTACATGGACATGTAATATATTTATTATTCCCTATCATACTTCAAATAAAAGTAATAAGAATTGAGGTGTGCAGTATCATACATGAAGTTTGAAATATTGACTGCAGCAGATTGATCTAAGAGATCTGGGAACCACATATTCCACTTTAACAAGGTACAGATTTAACAAGAATTTAATGTTCCTTAGTACATAGTTCTTCCCAAATTGGTCTCCTGTGCTTAGATTAATCTATCATTTAAGCTTTTCTTGGACCATTAAACCATGGGGATGGCTTTTTCCTGGTATTCACTTCAATGGGAACTGCTTATGTGAGACATTAGGCTTTTCAGAGGATACAACCACTAACAGAAAATTATGTTTACTTTATAGAAAATTACTCAATTTACTTATTAATTTTGAGTGTAGGAAATAGTGCCTAGATTGTCAATCCAGAAATCATTAGCACTCACAGTGAAGCAAAAAAATTTGAAACAACACATCTTTTTGTGCTTCTGACAAATGCCTTATTCTGGATTTCTGAGTTTTTGAGGAAAACTGCTCATTTCCAAACTGACCAAGACATTTTGTCTATTTAGGATTTTGTTATGGGTCTCTCAATTTTACTCCGAGGGACAGTACAGGAGAAACTGAACTGGGCTTTCAATTTGTATGATATAAATAAGGATGGATATATAACTAAAGAGGTAAGATCTACTTCTTACTGTAATCACCAAAAGTAAAGGTTGTTTCCTAAGTCCTGCATTCAGAGAAGAATGGTTTCATTGTCAAATTGAATGTGTTAACAAGTTATCAGGTATTACAAAGCTAGACATGCTAAAAACTAAAGTAACTGTCTCATTTTAAAGGCATATATGAACTTTGAAAAGGGAAAATCTTTACAGAAATTGCAGAAGTTCAGAATTCTTCAGAAATTATGTTTCTGAGCATAACAGGTGCAGAAATAGTTGGCTTCAACTTATGCCTACATATTTGCCCATACAGTTCCTAGAATAGATTGGTAGGATACTTGGACAAAAATTAAGTATGTGGTCAATAATTGTTATTTATTTTATGAATCTACTTCTAATAATTTTTACTTGAAACAGGATTTATAAAGAAAGATTCCTACATCTTTTATTCTGCAAGGATTCAAACACATGCTTAAAATAAGTGGGACTATCATCAAAATATATGGAGGTTTTTTTTAAGTGGGGTTTATGCAAATATATAAATTACACTTATAATTTTACACTTTTAGAAAACACTTCCGGTTCATTATAAAAGAGTAATGTATAAAATAATTTCTTAGCATACTACAGATGACTTGTTTTTATAATTATTAAAATTTTCACAAGCCTCTCAAAATTAAAAGATTTTGATATAAAAGGAGGACTCTGCATAAGTGCAGGTGTGTGCATGGGTATTTTCATTTTCTTTAGGGAAAATTAGTTGTAAGAAGGTGATGTGCTTTGGTCATTCACTTATTGTTACAGAACTTCTTTTCCCTTTTATTTTTATTCATAAGATATTGGGAGATTCTTCCCACAATCCATGAACTTGCACATATTATAAATCATTTAAAATTGAACTCATACATCTATGAAAGCTGAAATCAGATGCTAGAATTTCTAGGAATTAAGTAGTTCCTTCTTGAAGCTGTTCAGTCAAAAAAAAAAAAAAAACAACAGGCAAATTCCAACATTTTATTCTAAAATGCAAATCCTAAAAAATATTTATGTTCTGAATTAAAGCAGTGTCTACAATGTAGTATCACATTGCAGAAACATATTTTTTCCTCTTCAGGAAATGCTTGATATCATGAAAGCAATATACGATATGATGGGGAAATGCACCTATCCTGTTCTCAAAGAAGATGCACCTAGACAACATGTGGAAACATTTTTCCAGGTAGGTCACATAACATAGAAGCTGAAAAGACTGCTCTGTGAGCAGATAAAGATTTTCATTTTTATAACATAACCTTCCAATTCTGTAATATTTTCTATTCTCTGTGCTTCCATTCCAAGTTTCCCAGACCTACTCATCATACCCTGTTTTTTCAACAACAGGCTCTCTAAGCATAGTCCACTAACTCTGACTTCTGGACTGGTTGTTCCTAGGCTGACATATAACTGAAATGAGCAATGAAAAGGACTTATTTCACACAGGAATTCGGGAGGAGAAACATACTGTAGTGGGTTGACCCTGTCTGGATGCCAGGCACCCACCAAAGCCTCTCTCTCTCACTCCCTCACTCAAATGAACGGGGAGAGAAAATCTAACAAAAAGCTGAAGAGGTTATCATTCCTGATTGCTCAGCCTTGGCCAGCAGCACGTCCTGGAGCTGGCTGGCATTGGCTCTGCTGCACATGGGGGAAGTTTCTGGCAGCTTCTCACAGAAGCCAGCCCTGTAGCTCTCCTGCTACCAAAGCTTGGCCACACAAACACAATTTTCATACTTTTTTTTTCTTTTTCTTTTTTTTTCCCATACAGAAAATGGACAAGAACAAAGATGGAGTAGTTACCATAGATGAATTCATTGAGAGCTGCCAGAAAGTAAGTATTCAGTATTAAGCACTGAATGTGTATCTGTTGTCTATTTCTATCATAGCTCTTCACAGATTTCTGGAGTGTCAGTGAGACACTCCAGAGACAGCATTTTCCCAAGGCAGAGTATCTATGTACACCATGTCACAGAAACACTGAACAGTGTAATAAATTTGTGGCCTGAATCTGCAGAAGAGCTATTACATGCAAGCTGTCATTGCTTATTAGACAGCTGTACCAATATCCTTTCTCTCTTTAATAGTGTATTGTTTGCACTTGGTAGAAAAAAGTTTCTTTACATTCAGCTAAATATTTGTTTCTGTCTTCTGCCCATGCTGGGTCACACAGTTCTGTCACAACTGGCATATAATAATGGCAATAATAATATTGCCTGAAAATTTATCATCTATGGGTGAGTTTCTCAGTGAGTTGTGATGTCCTTATAAGCAGTGAAGCCTTAAAAAAAGAAAGTGTAAGGGGCTTGCAAAGTGTTGGATTGCAAGAGTTAAAACAGACAAGTTTTCTCAAGGCAAGAGTGTGAACTGATTGTGATTATCAGCCACAAGCCTTTATGCTACCCAAGTGGCTGTCAATTTCTTGACAGCAATAAAATTCTTCCAGCAGCTCCTGGCCCCTAGAGCCGGGATGGAGAACTTCTGAAGCAGGAGTTACAGACTGTTTTCACTCCTCTGCTCTTCAGAAACCAGCTTGTTCTCAGACCAGTAGATGATATGAAGAAAGATAAGTTGCATTTTCATAAATTTAAGGAAATCCTGTTAATTTTTCAGTTAAAAATGGCAAGAAAAAGAAACATGATAGAGTATAAAATAAGAATGACTAGTCTTTGGCATGATAAGAGGTTCATAGAATTATAGAATATTATAGAATATGCTCAGTTGGAAGGCACCCACCAGGATAATCGAGTCCAATTCTTGGCTCACAGGACACCCCAAGATCAAGGTTGTTGTGTATAGTAAAGCATCACATTAGACATATGAATATGATAGGCCTGATTACATTATGTAAATTGATGTGGCAAATAAGCCTGATACTATTTGTTACAGTGACAAATTTAAGAAGTCATAGTAGTGGTCTACTGATACCTTGCCCAGCAGACTGATTAATACAAAGCTGATAGAGACCAGCAATATAACCCCTGTTTATTGATTCTTATCTTCTGTATCAAGAACAGAGTAATAAAGAGACAGACGATAACAAGACTATCAAGATAAATGCATTTAATGCATTTTTTAGTTTTTTAACTATCTGGAATAGAGAAATCTCTGGATGCTCAAAGATGCTCTAGAAGCAGTCTATTTTCATATGCATCTGTAGCTATTCGTTGGAGTTGCTTTTTTGAGCACAGCTATCTAGTAAGCGATACTTTGATTTTAATCCACTGATTTTGGGGGATGAAAGACAGCCAAGAGCTCTGCTAACTGTGGCTGTTCTGTGTATCCTTAGCAACGGGCACTGGGCAGTGTCTCATCTGTCAGCAGTGCTCTGTTTCACTGACCATGGTTCCAGCCTGTCAGTCTTGTTCAATACCAACGAAAGTCATTTCCTCTGCTAACACTGCGTGATCATCAGAAACAGAGATGAGATTCATTTCCCAGCTGAAGTCTGTATCATTCTGGAAGTTAAATGACACATTAATCTGTATATGATAGCAATCATGGTGATGGGCTGAATGATTCATTTACAAAGAAAATTAATACCTTTAGTAAGGAATTGCCTGGTCTCCTTATCCCATGCAATTCAGCCTCTCAAGTCTGTTAGAAGATGTATTTTCCTGTTTAAGTATTCAGAATACATATGAGAGAGATGCTCTCTAAACTGGGACATGATGGAGACACAATGAATGCTACAGAATGCTACAATTGTCATCATGCTACTTATCTCACCTTCCCTTGCTTTTAACTTAAGTGGTGGCTATGGTTTTTTGACACAAAAAGTATCTTGCTACCTAAATTTTTGTCTCTCTGCCAATTAAGAACTGTCCTTCTTTTAAGACTACTGTGCTTCAAAGCATGTAATTCATGTTTATATCGAGATTTGGTTTTAGAAATGAAGTTTGGGGTTAGGATTCACAGAATCATAGAATATACTGAGTTAGAAGAGACCCGTCAGGAAAATGTTCAATTCCCGGCCCTGTGCAGGACACCCCAAGAGTCACACCATGTGCCTGAGCACATTGTCTAAATGCTTCTTGAACTCTGTCAGGCTTGGTGCTGTGACCACTGCCCTGGGGAGCCTGTTCCAGTGCTCAACCACCCTCTGGGTGAAGAACCTTTTCCTAAACTTCCCTGACACATTTCCACAAGACCATTCCCTCAGGTCTTGTCACTGGCCACCACAGAGAAGAGATCAGTGTCTGCTGCTCCTCTTCCCCTCACAAGGAAATTGTAACTGCAATGAGGTCTCCCCTCAGTCTCCTCTTCTCCAGGCTGAATAGACCAAGTGACTTCAGCTGCTCCTCATACAGCTTCCTTCCAGAGCCTTCACCATCCTCATGGGCTCCTTTGGATGTTCTCTAATAGCTTTATGTCTTTCTTACATCGTGGCACCCAAAACTGCAATTTTCAAGGTGAGGCTGTCCCAGCTCAGAGCAGAGCAGGACAATCCCCTGCTTTGCCTGGCTGGCCATGCTGTGCCTGATGCCCCCCAGGACAGGGATGGCCCTCCTGGCTGCCAGGGCACTGCTAACTCATGTTCAACTTTCCATTGACCAGGACACCCAGGTCCCTTTCCACAGTGCAGGTCTCCAGCTTCACGTTCCCCAGTGGGAACACAAGCAGGATTGCTCCATTCCAGGGGCAGATTCCAGGACTGGTCCTTGTTAAACTTCATATGGTTGGTGATTGTGTTACCTTTTGCCCAACCTGGAAATGAAACTCGAGATAATTTTAGTAAAGGAGGTAATATAAAAGGGGATCTTTATTTGAAGACCTTCAGGAGCAGTTATGGAAAGATGTCCACAAAGCCCTACCCCCCCAGGGGTGAGTACGTTTTTATAGGTTTTAGGAAGTTAGCATAATTGATAAAAGGCACCAATGAGGAGGACAAGTGGTGAAGCAATTCCTCCCAGGTCAAGCCCCTTCTCTGGAGCCCCCCTTCAGCACTAGCTGTACTTTGTCCATGAGAGTTGTTCTCAACCTTGATTCCCAGGAAGAACCAAGATAGGATAAGGACCTTGTACCCCCCAGGGCTTGGAGCTCTGGAATTTGTTTTGTCTTTCTGCTTAGGGAAAGGCCATGGAAAAGTACTGGGAAAACTAGTCACTTATACAATAGACTACAGAGCTACAAATAAATGTGTGAAGAATACAGAGAACATAGAAGGAAAGGCAAAACCTAAACGGCGTCATTCGCACATCTCTCTGTTTTGTCCAGGTCTCTCTGCAGGGCCTCCCTGACCTTGAGTGAATTGAGAGTTCCTCCTAGTTTAGTGCTGTCCATAAATTTACTTAGTATTCCTTTGAGTCCTGCATCCAGGTCATTAATGAAGAGAATTGGTTGAGGATGAGCCCTCCATAACCCCACTAATGACTGGGTTTCAATCAAAGTCCTTCAAGAAACTCAGTTCAGGAGTTAATGTGGCTTCGCTCTTTTCAGGATTACACATTTTACAAATGAACATGGCTGCTGCTTTTAAAATACAGCTGCAGGAAAACCTTTTGTTAACATTCTGATAGGTATGAGATCTAAAAAGGTAAGGTCTGAATCTTTAAATAAACCTGAAGTGTGTTCTGCCAGGGAAAGGCTGCAGGAGCCTCTTCTTTGAAGGTTATCTCAGGCAAGATTTGCCAGTCTCTGAGAACTGGCATTCCTCTACTTTGAGTTGGAAGCCAGCTTAGTGAGTTGCAGAAGTATATCCCTTTTGCTCCTGTTTTTCATTAACTAAAGGAAATGTGGCATGCTTACTTTACAAGCAAGAAGGAACACAGCAAAACATATTAGAACAGAGGTTCTACTTCAGGTTCCTGGGGTATGTTCCTGAGATTTTTTTTGTAGCATCGAGACTCTGGTGTGTTCTTAAACACTCATTTTACACATATGTGCCTTTTTAAAAATTTGTGCTCTTGTGCTGAGCACTTGTTTGGCACAACTATCAGTGCAGTGGCACTGTACAGCCTGAGGTATACAGGTGGTTCAAGGCTCTTAATTCACAGTCCCATTGCAAAGAATGGCCTGTCCATTCAAAAAATGTTGAAACAGTTATGTAGGGAATTATAAAGCATTCAGGCTTTGAGCGTTGTCTTCTCTGGACACTGGGTAGAAGGATCTGAGTAGAATGGTGCTTCCCCTCATCCTCCCTCTATCTTACACAGGGAATGTGTATGATCTCAATTCCCTGCTCTCTCTACCCCACATGCATTTGAATGTCAGTCTGCCATCCAGACTCCAGCAGTCTCTCTGCTCCCACAGGAGAAATGGACTATGCTGCCCTCGATACGCCGGACTGAGTTCAGAAAGTGGTGGCTGTTTGTCTGGCTTCATATAAATTACCAAAGAGAGATCTAGGTCTTGAGAAATAGGAGTGGGGGTACCTCAAGAGCTAAGCACTTCCAGTTCCTTACCTGCCTTCTTTCACTGATTGGTGCCAGTGGGAAATGGTCTGACTCAGGCATTGCCTCGTATCGACAGCAGCACCACGAAGAGCAGAGTCAAGGACAAAGGCATGCACAGTGCATAGGTGACTGTCAGGGCAAGTGACATAGGTCCCTCTGATAATGGGAGAAAGGCTTCTGGCACAGGTGTTTCCTGCAGGAGTAACCCTTTCCATACACAGTGTTGATGGTTTGGGCTATCCTGAAAACAGCAAAGAAACCATTTCAAACCTATGAAAAACTGCCTTAAAGGTAGGTCAGGCCTGCCAAAGTTCATTCATCCAAGTTTGTGCTTCATATGGACAATGCTTCATATGCATTAACACCTCCTTTTGTCTTGAATTAGGAACTGTTTAACATGTCTAATATGAAAGTTTGTATAGGAAATGTACTGAGAAAAGAAGCACATGAAAAAGATACACTTGCCAAAGAATTCCAATGCAAGCATCTGGGGTTTTTCTGGGGTTTTTTGGTATTTTTTTTTTAAGATGGCAAAAAAAAGCTACTAAAACTTATCATGTTCTAAATATTATGACAAGCCTGTATTTTCTTGTGAAGACTCTTCTAATTTGACTGACTAAGGGAGTGGCATTGGAAGTCTTCTGTAAAGAAACAGCTAGCCTCAGAAATATGGAATTGATTTTAGAAAACTACCAGTTTAATTCATGATAATATATATGTAGTAAAATTGGTAGGAAGTGTCAAAACAATTCGCAGATTCAGAGCATGTTGTTTGCTTGCACATTAACTGAGCTTAATTGCTAATGTAAGTACCAAAAACATTTGTACCAATTATATGACAAGTGACTTAAACCAAACTGTTAACCGTACATCAGTGACATTCACTAGTTTATTGATGTTTCAAAGCAATGCAATGAGGAAAAGGATCGTTTATTTTAACTGTCAGTAATTTAATACAGTAGCTTTGCTATACAAAATTTTTAAGCATTAGCCAATATAGTGTATTTTTGAAATTACATATCATTGCTTCTATCATTGCTTCCATAAGTTATTTTATTGTACAAAATAGCACACAGATCATTCCTTACAGCAGCATCACTTGAGATGACATACAGAATAATAGATTAAAAACCCCACTGTGCATGTTTCATAACATAAATTAAGCTAATTACTCAGACTTGTCATTTTCTACAAAGCAAATCACCCACTAGACTGAACAGTGACTAATTTAACTGGAAATTGATACTGAACCACGTGTTACTGGAAGATTAATGTACAGAAATCTCACATACTTATCAGCAGTGGAGAATACTATTGAGATAACCTTTCTAAGAAGTGGGGTTTTGATGCACATCTTTCATTAAACATCGAAAAATAATCTATAATTCAGTCTTTTTATTCATTAAAATTAAAGATGGCTACATCATCTCTGAAGAAAGTACTAAAGAGAGGGATCATTACAGTGGAGAGCGGCAAATGCTAAATGAGCATGTAATAAGGTCTTATATTTTGTATATATATTGTTTTGTGCTAGCAACTGTTCATCCAGAAGTGCCAACAAAAATGGGCTACTGCAAGTAACTCTTTCTTCTATACACTGAAAGGTAAAGCTTACAAAGAAAAATATTTTTTTGCTGACTGCTGTGCTGAGAGTTGCCTATTGATAAAATCTGGAGCACAGAGTGATGCATCAGTATAATACACAAAGGGAAAGATGAATATTTTGTTAAAAAATTACCTAATGCAAAGCAATCAAAAAGCAGAAGTAGCATTTAGAAGCAGTCATCATTTTTCAGTGTGAACACACAGAAAATCTGAATTGAGGAGCTCAAGAGTGCTGTGGTGATACTTGTCAAACTGACTGATTTTGGCTCAGCAGTGGTGCACACTTCAGCCTATTTTTCTTAGTCATCCCTAACTATGAAGCAGAAGCCCTAGGATTGCAAAAAGGATCCTGTGTACTGTGCACAGGACAAGCAATCACATTGCAGATGCACACTTGATGCAACTATTCCAAGAGTATTTATTGTCTAAGTGTACTCTGTTATCCTGAATATAAACTGATAACCTCAGAAATGTTACAGACCTAATTTTCTTAATATGCTATTGTATTCTTGACAGAGTAGTTTTGGTTTCATTAGCATACAGAAAAACTTATTTAAACATGGATCCATTAACAACTTTTTCTACTAACCATTTCTCCAAACAAGCTGAAAAAAATGTTGCAATTAACTAAAATGTTCTACCACATTTCAGTATAGATATCCACCAACTACATTTGTAATGGTGTGTGATTTTTGGTTATGTGTTGTCTTTTTTTACAGGATGAGAATATAATGCGATCCATGCAGCTCTTTGAAAATGTGATTTAATGAAGACTTTAGGTCTACAACTAATGGACAAATATGAGCTATTCTGCACCATTATCTAAAAAATGGATTTCCCACTTTATCATAAATAAAGTTACTCAGCTTTACACTGAGACATGTATTATGCAAGTAAATTTTTTATTATAAACCCTTCCCAACAAAAAACCCTTTCTAAATTATACAATCTAGCACTTCCACAGTGGCTATTTAGGTAATAGGACTCTACTGAAAAATCAGGTTCTTACTACAAACTCAAACAAAATACAACTGTCCACCTTTATTATCATTCCAACCCCTAGTTAAAATAGATACAATCACACGGAGATTAAATAAATATTCTTAGTTTTGCTACTCATTTGCACTGGACTAAGCTCCAGGTGTTAAAGCGTACTTCTTAAATCTCTAGCTGCTAATTTATACAGAGGCATTACAATTTATTTTCTTCTCATATTTCTATAGTGTAGTCTCATTTTTGAATAATATTTTGAGTTAAAATGCTATAATAAATGTGCGATGCACACCTTGCTATAATTGCCTTCCAACTTTGACTTGTTTTTCTCTTCAGAAAACCCCCCCCAAAACCCACACATAACTAAACAGGTAACTTGAGAGCAAGAACTGCTATAAAACAAAACAAACAAACAAGTTGCTTATGGGTATTCTTATTCCCTAAAAAATATAAGTAAGCTCCTCTCAATCTCACCTAATAAGTCTGCACTTAATTTATCATGACATGAATATCAGAAGTCCTACATACTGTATTTTTAATTCTTCTTGGATGTGTATGCAAAGTTCTTTGCTTAAAATTAAGGATCTTCTGACTTCCAATTTTTCATGAAGAAACCTTAACTGGATCCTAACACTGCTTTCCTAAATATGTGTCTTTCTGCCTTTAATGAAGAAAAAGGCATGAACTTTTGAAAACTGCCATCCCACTTTAGTGCTGAGAATGAACATCACTACATAGTAACCTCTACTAATAATGACTGCTAGAGGCTAACATCTATTTCATCATTTTGTAATACCTTTGAGACAGAACCAGGAAAACAATGAAAACGTTAGCTATATATCATCTATATGTGATAAATGCTTTACATTTTTTAAGATAATTTCTTCATTAAGATTGGAGCTACTTAATTCTGAACCTAGAAAGATTCTTCTAAGAAAGTATGCATATAAAATATAACACTGCCCCTCCATCCATGTAATTTTTAAGAAATATTGTCCACAGAGTCTACGCCAATACTTCAAAATAGGTGAAATGCTATCAGAGATAGGCCAACTTTCATTGTGACATTGCTGCAGAAAGTGTGAAAGAGGATTAATGAAGTAGAAAGAAGGTTACAAGAATTATTTTGTAAAAATAAATCAGGTATCTATTCTGGTGTAGAGATGGGATGTTAGAGGCATGTTGAAGGCTGCTCTGCTATCACCAGTGTAGGATAAGAGTAGTACAATACATGTACACCTGAAATCTGCTGTAGCGTGTTTGTGTAAACTAAATGTGCATTTTGTAAAAAAAAAGAAAATAAAGTAAACATGAAGAAAAAAAGGACCATGATCAATTTTTTGAGTTGTTAAATACCTGCTGGCAAAAATGCATATTGAAGAAATACTTTTTTTTTAAAACCATAAATACATTTATCTTGACTTAGCACAGTTCTGATCTCAGCAGAGATTGGTCCTGAAGTGAATTTTAGTCAGGCTGTGGTAATTTAAAAAAAACTTCTGAAATTGCTTTCACATGACAGACTTTTATTAATACTCTATGCATCAGCATCTTCTTATGACAAAAAACATCTCTTCCAACAACTTTAAATGCCAGAATTGAATATTCCTCAGGGGAAAACATTCTGTGCAAATTTTGTTACTTCAGTTAATTCTCCCTGACAGTGTACACAAATATAACATGTCCCTGAACAGTATTTATTATAAGAACCAATTGGGAATTATTTTGCAATCAAATTCAAATACATTAATGGACAAATGCTGTACCCTCCAAAGCTTGACAGCCAGGTAAGCTGGCTTGTACAGTCTTCTTTTTGTCTTTAACTTATATTTTTCATAGCTTCCATGTTCAGAAGTTCATTAACTTGTCTGGACCTGAATTCACAAGCAAATCCCAAGCATATCTGTAACATTACTGAACTCAATGCAAAGGGAGCACAGTGTAACTATGCCAAAGTTGCTTCCTCCATGCAGCTCTCATTCAGTAGGCTCAAAGCTAACAGGAACTAATTAGCTGAGCAAAACCTCAGCTGTGGCTCTGTGGAGCAACCTGATGCCTCTACACTGTATTCTCCAGAGCCTCTCCAGGCTCTCAAAACAACATGCTGAAAATGCACTAAGTTCAGCTTTGGACCGTATGCTGCCTGTTTACTGGGTTCAGTGTCACGCCTTTAAAAGCTGACTCTGAAGAAGTCTGTGAGGGCTCACAGTTCTGTGTCTAACCTAGTCCTGATGAACCTAAATGTGTCCATCTGTGCTGTGTCACAAAAGAGTTATGTATTTCAAAAGCAGCTATACACATGTGATTTAGCACCAAGTTAGATTTTATTTAAGTAATTACAACCAAATTATTTTGCATCACACAAATACACAAAACATATTAAGCACTGCAGATACAATAAATGAAATTGAAATTAAAAACTAAATAGGAATCAATATTTATTCTGCTTTTGAAATAATAGCACATTAATCAGTGTCATTGTAAGCCCAATGCATATACAAATATACAAAGAGAAGTCTTCCATAATTACATATTCACAAACTGATAAGACTCCTGCTCTCCATCATATTGAGGAATAATTATTATTTTAAGAGAATATACGATACCCCAAATAAGTGTCAGTGATATTTACAGACAATTTCTTTCCAAACTTCACCTTACAGTATAAATCATTACAGTTTCCTTGTTCAAGAGTAGATAGAACAATAGGTTGGAATTTTAGATTTGATTATCGCCACAGTTGCCTGTTGAAGAAAGCAAAACAAATTTAAACAAAATAAGGGGCATTGGCATTACATATGACAGTACTCACATAGTCTCTATAAATTGCATGATTCAACACTTTTACTTAGTTATCTTTGCTATTATCAAACAGTAGAAAGCTAAAAAGTTAATATTTGCTGAGAAATTTACTGTCAAAAGGGCTGAAAATAATGAACTGAGAAAATGCACCATTGTGATAACTAATGCTAGGAAGTAAACATCCAAAATAAGGGACATGTAAACTCACACCTAAAAGGGGGTGCAAATATAGACAAGAAATAATAAGGATTTTTATGTAGAGGAGTGATCTTCTGGAAGGGATTTCCAACAAAAGTAAGAATCATATGCTTTATAACTTATTTAGAAAATAAATTTGATAAATTAATTGGTTGGATTATATAATATTGCTTGTAACCACAACTTAGTAGTTTGTTTCCAGGTTTTTTTGCTTTATCTTATTATGGTCTTTTTAAAAGATATACAGAAAGATCTACTCACAAAGCAGGTAAGACTACAAGAAATCAGGGGACTGACAGAGGAATCAGAGGTTAATGACTCACTGGATTAATTATATTATCTAGATCTAAATTTTCAGAACATTAAGACAAGCCATAATTTTCCTTTTCTTGTCTCACTTCATATAAATAAGGAACTCTCATCCTCCTTCATTTTTTGTGACATTTTTCAAGTCTGTAATACAAACACTGCTACTGCTTTTAAATGAACATGAGCATACACACAAAAATGAAGAGGCAACTACTGATTATTTGGGCACTTACTGGCTAAGGCACACAAGTTCAGTACTGCTAGGCCTGCCTGTATGGTCCCAGCTCCTCAGGTTATTCCTATTCTTTACGAATAACCATTTAATATAACACATACAACTGTTCATAGGGTCAAGAAAGGAAGTATTTTCTCTTCTTAGATGAACATCTAAGTCAGTACTCATCATTTTTTCTCCTTTTCTCCTTTGTGCACAATGTACAGCACAGCATTTGTCAAAAGAATGTCCAACAGAAGAAACCTCTGCCATCTATTACTTAAAGCCATTGATTTATAGCCATTGCAGATCCAAACTCTGTGTTAACCAGGGTGGGCTGGAATGTGAGTGTCACATTCCCTCAGGAAATAGCATTAACAATAAACTATTAGTGGGAACAGGCAGGCATCATCAATAACAGCAAAAAGTAACTTTTTGCAAGAGTAAATCTTGTTGAGAAACATATTTAGTCCCAGAAAATGGAACACCAAGCATGTATCCCAGCCATACTGAAGCAAGAACATGGCAACAAAACCAGAGATGAAAGCTGTTCTGACAAAATTGTATTCAAAAGTGTAGATTACTGAATAAACATCTGATCAACTCACCTTTCCACCACAGTGCTCCAACTTTTGTAAAGCAACAGTAACTTCTTCTCTATATTTCTTGTCCATTAATCTCTTTAAAAGCTATTGGAAAAGTAAAATAAAAAGATTTATTGTGCAATATAGTACAATATATGCAAAGAGGCGATAATAACATATTTTGTTACTTTATTCCATCTTACCTTTGCAAAATTAAAGCCACAAAGAAACATTACTTTATAACTTGTAACTGATGTCGAAGTATGGAACTCAAGAAAAGCAAATGGAATAAAAAGTTAACTAAAGAGAAACTTAAATTCGAAGAAAACTGATCTGTTAACCCACAAAAATATTTTTTTCTTTTACCAAACAAATTTGAAAGAAATATCCCCCTTAAAAAAAGTCATTCTTAAAAGAATTGTCCACATGAAAAGTTAACTTTTTTTCCATGTGCATTGAAAGAGATTTGTAGTAGAAATACTTAAAAAAAAACCTGCTGTAATTTCTCTTCTGTATTGATTGTCAAAAAAAGGTCCTTTTATTTTGCTGTAAAAGTGAACTTTGCAAGCAGGTTAAAAGAAACCAGAAACCATGAAAAGCCCATCTGACAGAGGAAGGATGTCCTCAGAATAACTTGGTATAAAAATAATTCTCATAATCCCACTCAAAGCTTATTTAATGATAACTTAATTTCCATCTGAAAGGAATGGGAATATTTGCTTCTGCTATATTGAAACGTTCATGGTTTTGCTAAGATATTCAGACTTAAAATTAAAAACTCATTTTGCAATAATTTTTTCTCCAAAATAAAGCGTCTGGATGTTTTCATACATAGTAGGGAGAAGACTTCCATTATTCTCCACTTTACATTAACAACAGTTTTTGGACCTTGCTAGAACTTTTTAAGTCACCATATTATAAAAGAACAAAGGACTCACACTGGGGACTGTATGAAATAATGCTTTTCATGGAACAGCTGAGTCCTCCATTGTATCTGTGCGGATAGTATAGTAACATCTCAACAAGAATGCCAAAAAAATACAAATTATTTTTTATTACAGCATAAAAAACTTACATTTGTGAGTAGAAGTTTAAGATGATCATTAAGAGATGGGCCAACAACAGCACTCACTTGCACTAAAGCATCCAATCCCCTTCCAAATACTTCATCATCTGCATGGGCCTTCAGAAGGGGAAGAAAGAAAAAAATCCTATGAGTAAGTTTCAGACAAAGTAAGTTTTTCTAAACTGCAGTCTCTGCATTATGATTGTATGGAGTAGTTTTAAACACTAAAACTACTGTGCAATTGCTAATTACTATAATGATACAAGTTTAGAAATAGAGTACAATATGACTGAATATTAGTCTCTAGAGGCCAAATTTAAAGCCAAGGCATATTTTTAAAGTGGAAACCAAAAGCATCCATGAAATGTCCACAAAACTCTTACATTTTTTCTGAGACAACAAAACTAATAATTTACTATTGCTGAAATAAAAAATGTGGCATGCAGAACAGCTTGCTACACTAATAATTTCAGTATTCCACAGCATATTCGAAATAACCTTTCAAATGCTGATATCTTGAAACTGAGACACACCATTTTAGTTAAAAATTGAATGAATTCTGGTAATTTCTATGTAATTCATAACAATAACTTTCTTTGTTGGAGAAACAGAGAAGCCAATGACTTTCTGCCTCAATTAATTTAGTCCCCTGCCAACTACACCTGCCAGCAGTTATCAGGCTCTTATTTACTTCTATGGTTCTTTGTCATCTTTATTTCTCCCATGGGAAGGTTCTTCTATACCTGACTTCTCTAATGGTTTAGTTATGCTGCTTTTCCTTAAGCAGAGAAATAGACTCATAACAACTTATTTTAGTCTCATACTAAATTATAAGTTTATTTAAACAACTATTTTTCCTCTCCAGCATCCAGGCCCTGAACATTTTCTTTTTAACTAGAAATCATGGACTGCTTGTCTAGTAGAAGATTTAACAAGACATAATACCAAAACAGTGCAACAATAAAAATTATCAGAAAAGTAATATTCATTGGAGGAATAGACAAGAATAATTTTTCTAATTTTGCCTTTAAGCTAAACCAAAGATAGTGATAACACACAATTCTGAACTTCTGTTACATCTCTGATTTGAGATTGCAATTAATTTTCAAACTTTAAGCCATCTCTGTTAAATCAGAACTGAAACACAGCTACATTAAGGGACAGCTACTTACAAAACCAGAAAAGGGCTCTCAAAGACATGAAAAAGATACAAGAGATAACCTTCAAAGACAATATCTCACTTTATTTTCTGATGGTGCAGAAGAAAGTAGTGGTGTACAAGTTAAAACATTTTTTTAAATGAAGAATATGACCTCAAACACTCTAAATGTATTCTTCCTTTTTCCTCATTGACATATTCTGGAGATGATGCTGTGCAGGGTTGGGCGTTGGACCCAATGATCCTTGTGGGTCTCTTATTTTGTGATTCTGTTTTACCTTTCTAGCATGTTTTGAATTGTTACATGTAATAGATGAGTATTTATTCCTGCATATCCATTTTACTTCACCTAGTTTTTATTTTTTGTGTGTTATTGTGTGGACATATAAAAAAGCCCACAAATATATGTATTTATTTCTGCTTATATTAAAACCTTTAAGAGAACAGTTTCGTAAAATTTTCCCATAGCTACTGTCATATAGTTATACAAGGAGTTGCCCATCTTAATTTATATTTACAGACATATTTAGCTAATAAACGAAGGCAGGGTTAACAACAGAAAGATAAATCATTCCTACCCACCAAACCAAAAGCCCATGCGATAGATTTATTACATTAATATTACCCATGTAGTTCCCACCAGCAAAAGAAAAAAAAATATCAAACCCATTAAAATCTCTTCATGAAGAGTAAGACATACCAATGCAGCCTTTAAGACTGGAACTAGACGAGGCAACAAGGGAATAGCTTTTTCAGCAGCACCTTCAACCAGAAGTAATTCTTTAAAACCCTCCTTAGAAACAAAAGTATAAGGATGTTTTGTCTCTCTTAGTCCCTGTTGCAAATGTAAAACATGATTTTCTTAATACTGAGACTTCTTTTAAACAAAAACACATTTTAAAAGTTCCACACACAGCAAGACCATGTTTAGCTTTTGTCAGATCAGTTCAAAACATAAAGTACACTAACTCCACCATGTGGAGCCACTGGGTACAACTCTGCTCACAGAATATTCTAATTCATTTTTCTTTTAGAATATTGAATATTAAAACTCACATTATGAATACTGCCAATTCAATCAATATTTGCACCTCACTACCTTTAATCTAACAACCCAAGGTATTTTTTCAATGAGACCATGAACTAGAACAGGCCATATTTGAATAGGGGTTTGCACCTGAAGGGTAAAAGGAAGAGAAGGTGAACTATGGAAGGAAAGACACCCCGCACCACATACCCCTCTATGCAACACTAAAAACTTGTAGATAGCACAAAGATGCACATCTAGTGAAGGTCTGACTGGCAAAACTCAAAGATTTAAAGCCATGTGTCTGAAGCCTTTTTTCTTAACATAAGAGAAGTTTTATGTTACCTTAGGAATTGACAGTTTTGTTTAGTATTAAAAAAAAAGAAGAAAAAAACAAAGGGAGAAAAGAAACAAAGAAAATAAAAAGGAAAAACAGGGGGAAAAAAGGAAAATAGAAAAAAGAATGTAAGCCACCTCAGTATATGCACTTTATTCTACCTGCAACATTGGATTCAGCATTTATTTAGGCACCTGGAACATATTTGGTGACAAGTGTCACAGATGGTTCTGAGAAAACAGAAGCCTCAACATAATGTATAGCATTTCTCTTCCACTTATTTACAGGATCCTATTTCCACTGTACTAATTCATTCTATTGAGGAGAGCATTCTTACTTCATAAGGTAGGTGCTATATACAAAAATAAGCAAAACAATTCCGTTTACAAAAGAATCTGCAAAACCACAAATTTCATTCAACAGTTGGGCATCTGAGATGCGGTTTTGCATTTGATCAGTATCTTGAAGATTAAACAGCTTGACCTAGCTCTCCCAGAAAGCTCTAACTAAAGAACTACAAATAGCGATGTTCTTCACCATTTTCATTCATACAATATCCTCACAAGTGGGTTTTTTTTAATATTTCTCTAGTAGCTGAGCTTAAACTAGCTAACTTAGATTGTTAAAAAATGACATATGCAAATAGGAAATGGTTGTGTGCTTAATGTTGCAAGAAATTGAGTTTACCTCTGCCAATGTTAAAAGAAGAGGATCAAAGGGAACAGTTTCAGGAGGGCATTCCCACTGCAGTTTGTGCTTTACTGATCCATGCACTAACCTATATAAAGAATAGTTTTAACAAAATAATATATATAATACATAATTTATTGCTAACACTATTTGCTTTAAATGTATCACCAATTAGTTTGTTGTATTCCTACATTACATACACAATCTCAATATATAATGCTCGCCTTAGTGAAATTATAGGATCACAGAATCAACTAAGTTGGCAAAGACCTCTGGGATCATGGAGTGTAACCTGTGTATATGTATAATGTTTAACAGTGCAATTATACTAAATTCCCAAAATATGTCAGTTTTCAAAATTCTGCTCCTAATCACACAGAAATCATAAGATAGAAGCTATAAAAATTACAGATGCTTCTCATGCCAACACAGAAGATACTCCTTTTCTAAAGTTACTTATTTTGATATCAAGAAACATTTTCCTCAAATAGCAATGGGTAAGGGAAAGCAGTTGAAACTGATGGAAGATCATATTGGAATTTACTATTTACTCCTAAGATACAAATAAATGTATTAATACAATGTATTAATGATTATTTTATACAATTATATACATGTACATCTTATTAATGATGGCTTATATTTTTGTAATTCTGCATCCATGTGACAAAACACCA
This sequence comes from Ploceus nigricollis, assembly GCA_013399945.1. Classification (NCBI taxonomy): domain Eukaryota; kingdom Metazoa; phylum Chordata; class Aves; order Passeriformes; family Ploceidae; genus Ploceus; species Ploceus nigricollis. The sequence goes on from VXBC01011535.1 coordinate 184,053, forward strand.
GAACGTTTATTGTCTAGACAAATATATAACTAAGTAACTTAAAATACCCTAAATTTACTTGTGAGTAGTTTTGTTAATATTTCATATGCCTGAAAACTACAGAATAGGAAATTCAATAACATGTTGTCATACTACTAAGGCTGTGAAAGGTCTACTTATTAAAATGGCACTAATTTTATTATCTTTGTTAGTAGGGATAAGTAAATACAATTACCTGAAAATATAATTTGTGAAAGACGGTTAGGAAACCAAGTGTGCACATACTTAACTATTCTTTAAAAATGTGGCTTTGTTATTAATACAGCATAAAAAAAGAACCAAAAGAAGACAATTTCAAAGGCATGGGAAGTTGCTTTCTGCTCTGAAAAGAGTTAAGTATTAGAAATTTTTCCAGAATTGAATGGAATCAAACAACCTAACTAAAAGAATATAAAATATATTTAGTAAAAATAAGAAGCAACCCCAACATACCTGCACGGAATGCCACCTCTAGCATATGTAGCAGCAAATGCAGATGGTGGTTGTGAATAAGCACGAAACTGTGAGGACAGAAAAAAAAGCATTATTTATTTATAAGAGTAATGTTTTATAGCTATTAGGAATATGTTAAAACAGAAGTTTACCAAAAAATGATCTTAATCATATGATTCTAAAATAAATTTAAAAAAAGAACTGCAGCTATGCAGTGGAAAACATGTAAGTGATACACTTATGTGAAAACTACTGTTAAGACTCATCAGTCTGGGGAGTTGTTAAAATGAATAAAAATGTACAATCAGTGGTCTCCTGATGGAATCACTTTATTTTTCTATTTTTTTTCTTGCAAATGGTAATATTCAAGTCTTACAGGCTCTTTCCTAAGCACAGCAAGAAGCTCCCACTTCCCTGAAGCTCTTGTTATACTGGTAACATGCAGAAGGCGGTTTTACTGCAATTCCATCTCGATCTGAGTAAAGACAAAAGTATATGGTGGCAAGATGTGGGAGAAACCCCAAATATTGGGCAAGATGGTGAGAGGGCACTGCAAATGCACAGGAAAGTTCATACTGGGTGAGAATCTAGGAAAGACACACTGGAGAAGGAAACTAGGACCTTCATGCAAGGAAAAGCTGCACAAATTTGGTTTTTATAACATACATGCTTCTTATGCATATGAACTATTATATTATTTATTAGCATGATCATTTAATGCTGCTTCCCAGATAATACACCTTATCACAAAGCATTCAGAAGGAAATACCATGAAATCTCAATTTTCATCTTTTGTGTGTTTAAACCTACATTAAGATTAGTAAAATTGTGTTCACAGCTTAATTTTGGTCATTGTGCTACTCGCAAAGAGATTTCAAGTAAAAAAGATGCCCACATTAAAGTATTCAGCCTCTATTTATTAGTAAAGTACCTCTGCATTTCATTCACTTCCCAAAAAGCTTGTGACATTACTAATTGCCCAATTATATGGCCCAGTGGTGAACTATAATTTATGCATTCAATGCTAGTTCTCCAGGCATGGGACTGCCAGGAAATAAACAACTCCCTTCATTACTACTCTCCCAAGAACACAAATTTTTCCTGAAGGATTACATAGTCACAGTAACTGTGAGTTTCAAATAATGCTCACCAGCAATTAATTTGCCAGATTTTATGAAGCCTTGAATACCTTCAATATGCCACCTGATTCTTGGTTTCATTGCATAACAGAAATAAGTTTCTCTAAAGCAGCAGGTGCCAAAGCTTAGAAGTAAGAAAAAACCAATCTTTTTTAATGTTTAGTGCAATAGTACATAAAAAATAACAGTTACGATCCAAGCCACAACTGTACCAAAATACATTTTTATAGAAATGTAATAAACAATGTTATATACCCTTAGGCACTTGAGCTTAGAAGATAAGGTATGTATGATTAATAACAAAAGTTTAATTTCAGCTTAAAAAATAGGACCAGAAGAAGCATGTCCTGCATGCAATTTCATAAAGTAAGGAACACTCTTCAAACCACAGATGGATTTTAACCAAACAAAACCACCACCACCTACACATACTGGATCAATAGTTTTAGGATTCAGCTTGGCACTAGGCTTTGGCTGTGATTCTGGAGAACATGTCTTGCTTTTCTGGGCTGCAGACTTTTTTTTTATTTGGATGCCTGATGACATTCTTAGAACATTGCTTCCTACAAAAAAAAATTAAAAACATAAAATAATTTTCATTCCTATATGACAGAATATGAAGAGTTAGAATCCCCAGGCCCAAAGACTGACATGAACAAACAACCAAGTAAATCTGAGTAAGTGTACTAGGAAACAGATGCTTATTCTTATTATATCAGACACAGTGCATGGGGCAACTGTAATAGTCCTGTCACTCCATATTTCAAATGCACACATTTCCTAATCTGCTCCTCTTTACTTGTATTCTTTGAGACCTGCAGCAAAAGTGAATTAGATACAGTCTGCTTTTAGGGTAGCCTACAAAAATATGAGCAGCAGTACAGGCCTCAGCAGAAGAGCCCAGAGTCAAATGGGTACAGTTACACGAGAAGAAAGCAACAATTTGAGGAACGTCCAGGATAAAGGAATGAAGCAAGTACATTCAGGACACAAAACCCAAACCACAATCAGTGAGAGATGAGAATGGAGGTGTGAGGCAGAAAAAAAAAAAAAAAAAAAAAAAAAAAAAAAAAAAAAAAAGAACACAGAAAATGAATTCCAATTCCACTAAGAATGAAAGTACTTTTTTAAAAAGACTGCAAAAATAACTTTGTCTACATCATTTAATACTGTTAATACTGATTTAAGTACACTTATCTTCTGTAAGTCAGTGCACCAGCTACACATCACTACAAATGTATGTAATTGGGTTGAAGTGTCCCTAATAAAAATAATAGTTCTCTACTTATTTAACATACCAAGTCTGATATTCTGATGAATAATATAAATTATTCCTGGGAGATTACAAGATTTCAAATATTAATAAAATTATAAATAGTGAAAACCCTGGTTTTGAATATTATAATGTTCAGTAATTTTGGCTATGGTGTATTCTACATGGAAAAAAAAATTTAGTAAATAAGACATTACATTCCTATTGTGAAAAAGCAATTACACCATATAGAGATGAAAATAATAGGAAGCCACACACAGAAACAAACATTGCCTCAGGGATAAGCAGTGTGCTTCATGTCCAGTCATCACCTTGATGACACCTGTTTTTGTTAAAAATATGATTAAATGCCAAATACTGAGAACAGGATGAATGAGAGACAGAATTGCCATGCTACTCTCTCGCCCTCAGCTTTATCAGCCACGTGCCCTAGTCTCTGCCAGACTCTTGCACGTGCACTCCTTGTTTAGCTTGGCTATTCTAATTCTTCCCTCTGAACAGGATTTCCAGTCAGGTACCTTTGTCATCATCTACATTATGAAATCTTTAGGATTGCTTCTGTTTCTGGTAACTGATAAGGTCCCAGCACGTGTGTAGATATGCTGTCTCTATGACTTGTGAAAAGAATTAAATGAAGTGCCCAAGTTTTACTGAATGCTGTGAAACAATATATAGTAATGATTAGCAAATCAGCTAAAATACAAAGCAAAACTAAAATTGAAAGTTTAAATCAATATTTGACTGATGATTTAATCAGAACTAGTGATTCAAATCAGTTCACCTATTGTACATTTTGTTTTCTCTTTCCTGTCATTTCCAGATTGTGGCCTGTCTCCACTGAAGGTTTTTTTAAAAGAAATAATACACCACAATTAGTCAATTATATCTCTTCAGAACTCACAGAAATTTACATGACACTTATGAGAACTATTCTGTTTGTAAAATGGAAGTCAAATGGAAAACATTAATACAGACATAAATCTACTGATTTTGTATGTCCACTTATTATCATAAAGTTCTAATCACATTAGTGTTAGAGCACAGATTTTTAACTGTCAGAAAATTAAGAATCAAAATCGTTTCATACTAAAAAAGCACCAGATAAGTTCTTGACAGTAGCAGCATGTATCACAAAACAGTGCTACCCGTATCACACTTTGAAATGTACAAATAACACAGTCAGCTTGCTAATACCTATATAAATATTTTTCTCAGAAAAGTATTTAGAAGTAATTGAGATGTTTTTAATTTTTTTCTATTTTCCAAGTGATGAAAATACATGCTAAGGTACATTAGGCAGCACTGACCAGAAAAAGTACTTTTCACAAGGAGGTCTCACTCTTCAGAGATGAATGCTCTCGTGTACTGAGGAGCTGGAAGGGTCACACGTTTTTGTAGAGAGATCAGACAGGTGAAGCACAGCCGTGAATCAAACAAGCGAGGTTTGATACAGAAGTGACCCATCTACTGGCAGATGACAGATTTCAAATAAAGGAGCGACACTTTAAACAGAAATAGCAAAAGCACTTTTAAGAGACATCTTTCAAAGGAGGAAAAGCGCAGCCTGGAGTTCGGGATCTAGAAGTCACTGAAGGCAGGCAGAATTGAAGTCAGTAGGATCTGAAAGGCGAGGTTGCTCCCTTACCCTGCTGAGTGCCAAGTCTCCCGGAGTGCAGAGGCAGAAACGCAAGAGAGGCTTCGAGCGCCGTCACCGCCGAGAGGCTCAGGCAGAGAAGCTCCGGGGGGTTCCCACAGAGCCCCCGGCCCGGCCCTCCTCAGCCCCGTGGGACATCCAGGGACCCCGCAGGAGCACGAGGGGGCCGCCCCGCTGCCCTGGGCCCCTGTCCCGCCCCGGCTCCCGCTGCTTGGGCACGCCGGGCTCAGGGCGCTCCGGGCACGCCGGGCTCCGGACAGCGCCGTCCCCGCTCCCCGCGGGCCCCGCGGCGCCGCCGACGCTTCCTGCCGGTTGCCAGGGGAACTACGGGCCGCCGGCAGCCCAAACTTCCTCCGTGCAGACGGAGCTACAAGGAGATTAAAAGATCGATTTTGTTGGGGTTTTTTTCAGCCTATCTTGTATCCTGCAATTAAAATAAAAACGGTGAAAAATTTTCAGGTGACATCGCCACTCGGTTTTATCCACTTTTTAAATACCTTCCCAGGTATATAATCCCTTCATACAATACTGAAAGTTCCACTGGAAATACAGCATCACACCTCAGTGTGGTAAATGCGCTTCTGGGTGAAAGGCTGCTTTCTAACTTGACCACGAGAGTGCTTTCTTGCTTTCTTCAAGAAATGTATATGTTCATTCATGCACACAAAAATAAATCTTCAAGCAAAATGTTTCCTTGGTTTGCTTAAACTGGTTGGGATAGAAGCTTTCCACCATTACATTCTTTCTCACTTCTGTCATTTCTACGGCATAACTGAATGTGGATAAGCGAGACGATTCTCATAATTTTCCACAGGAAAAAAAATTGCACTGACAGTGGTGAAAAGTAGTCATAGACTATTTGAAAAATGCCATTGGCATTAGATTTTGGGCAATGAAGGCATTCATAATTGCTTTTAACCAACATAAATACCTTGTATCTGCCAATAATGGAGAGTCAAAAGTGAGGACATTTGCAGAGTTAAAATAGGACTGCATAACTGAGTGCCACTGAAATGCATTAGTGCAAGAGACTATTTGGAAATACAGAAAGAAAATATCTATAAATAAGATCGGAGAAGGGAAGATTTCTTTTTTTTCTAAGTGTTTTTAACTAAAGTCCAGAGACATTATAGTACTTTAAAAGAATTATTTTACTGTTCCTCAATACTGAAAGCAATAGAAAAATTGACGTCTTTTTATTCAAAAATTTTATGGACTGATAAATGATCTCAGAAAAAATCCAATATTGTAAAGCAGACCATGAAATCTTTGAAAATCACACTAAAAAATGCAAACCAACATGATCATTTCCAGGATGAGAAAAAAATCCACTCTTTTTTTTTTGATCAAGGTTTATTTTTAGTTCAGTGTTTTAGTATCATTTTATCCATGGATCTGTAATGGCTGTTTTGTGAGTACAGAACAGACCACAGCTATGGAAGGAAGTAGTAGTACAATTCCTAAGTCAGTAGGAGGTGTGTAGCATGAAGCAAAACCCCACTGATCGGCTCCGTGGAGTCAGCAGCTCCCACGGAGCTCACGGCGGCACAGAAACAGGGTTGTAAAAGGACAAGGAACACTCCAGGCTCTGTGCAAGAGAAGGGCTTAGTTCAGAGTTCAATCATTTTCCTGAAATTGCAAAACAAGAGAGTGTCGGGGTCCTGCAGTGTGTATGGTACCACGGGGAGCCCTGCTGTTCTTGGGGCGTTGAATGTGTGGCAAGGCTCAGCCACCTGAGTGCAGGCAGCCTGGTGCTCTGGGCGGGCTTGATCCTCCCACACGGCAGAAATACCGACTAAAATGATCCTCAATTCCTGGAGTAGAATGGGATGAAACTGTATCCTTATATATTTTTTTCTAACTGACATGATATTTTAAGAGTTAGGGAAACAAAAGTCCTAGGGTTAAACACACACTCAGTCCCTTCTGATTCCTACAGTATGATCTTAAAATGGTGTTTATTACACTTGTTCTATCCATTTGCAGAGCCCCTGCTCCTTAAGTAGCTTCTTCATTATTATAACTGGCCTTGGATTTTCTCATTTAATATAGATGTAATATAAGTTATAAAATAATTTGTGCTAAAAGAAATTAAAACCACAGCATTTTGTGTACCAAAGCCAGTGTCGGTCAACAAGCAGCAATATGCTGAGTGATAAGGATGGAGATTCAAAGACCAGGAGGATGACTGTCTCCAGAGATGTGTATTTCAAGGGATTTTTCATCTGACAAGACCCCAGCAGAATGCATTTGATAGGCATCATCGATAAGATAATATTTATTGCCAGAAGTTTATCCCAGAAGATTCTCACCTGACAAGATTTTAGCAATTATTCTTCGGTTCCGAGAAACGTGGCAGCAAGAAAGAAAAACTACCATAATATGCTAAAGAAGTCCCCCCTTCCCAAGCCCAAAAGCCTGTATAAAACAAACTCCTTAGAAATGATATTCGGAGACCCACGGGGACTTCGGTGCGATAGAAGCCAAATCCTGCACTTCCCCGACTCTGATCGCCTGGCTCAGAGTCGAATTGCTTGTGGCTTTTTCCAAATTTATACTTTAATTATTTAATAAATTTCTTTAACTATTAAATTGGTGTATTCATTTATAACATAGACATGGGGAATATGGGTCAAAATACTTATAATAAGACATATTTATTTAACATAAAATGCTTTTCATACTGTGTCTTACTGTTTTTGATAGTTGTAAAAGGAACTAGTCTGTGACATTTTAAACATACTTGGTGGATGGACAGTTTAGGAGGAAAAATACTGTATGATCACAGTATGGATCAACATGACAAATTTTAGCATTTTTCTTCATCGTGATGATACCAATTTGTAATGTTGAATAGGGTATAATGACCCACTATTTATTTCTATATATTTGTGTAGCATCAGCTCCAGTTATTATGAGTTTCTTCTTTATGCATTTTAAGGTTTTTTTAAATTTAACTGCCATAAACCTTCCTAAATGCTTGAAAATAACTAAAGACAAAAATATGAATAATTTCCAAAGAGTATTTATCATGAAAAGAAACTTTTATATTTCTGAGTGTGTTCAGTTAAGCATATAGAACATGAAAATGAAAGCTAACTCAGCACTGATTACTTTTTCATAATAATACTCAACCAGTTTAAATAGAACCAATGATTAATTAATTATCTATAACTTCTGATAAAACCAATATGCAATTTGACTTCTTTTTTTCATTAGTCACAGCTAAATAGTTAATTACTGAGGGGGAGGAGAATTCACCAATGCCAAATGAATTCTGAGGCTTATGAAGTTAAAACTGAGGCTTATTGGAATTTGGCTAATTGAAAGAACATCACATAAAACAGTCACATGTTAGATCTTTTTTTCTGAGCATATTTACACCTTTGTTAAGCTAATTCATTTGGCATGGTTTAGACTTGGCATGTTGCCAGAGCCAGTTGAGAAATTGTGGGGAGAATATTTCTTGACAAGTGTGGGCTTTTGAATGTGGAAGAAAGGGAGCTGATGCTTTATTTTTTGTCATAATTTAATTAATTTGCATTGTCAATGTTTCCCTCTCTATTTGTAGCAGCTTTTCTGTTAGAAAATAGGTGGTTTATGCTGATTTGTTTGTTATATTTTTCTAAATATAAGAAAGAGATTGACAACAGACTTAAAAATTGACTCATTTTACATCTTACTACAGTCCTAAATATTCATGCAATAACACACAAACATATATTTTCATTTGAGATTATTTTAGAAGTTAATAAACCGAGTGCAATTTTAACCATAGCTGAGGGCCAACGACTTGCAACCTAGTAAGAGCAGTAAAAGAACAAAACATGTTTCTGCAATGTATATGATAATTCCTTTCATTTCTCCAGAAAATTTAGAAATTCTTTCTGGTCTCTCAAAAAGTACAAGTTTAAACTGAATTCCAGGAGTGTGTTACTTAGATAGTCTTCAAATATCATTCCACAAAGCTTTTATCCTGACTTAACCACTCTGCCCCTTTATAAATAGTCCTCTATAAAAGAGGAGTTACTTTACAGTGTTTGGCAATAAATGTGAGCTACAGAAGAGATTGTAGACACCTAATTGTAGTTTTCAGGTTTGTCTGCGAAGATTGAGTGCTCCAGGGGCTTTCATTGAGAAGCGTTGAATCAGATGATTAGTTCAGTGCCTGTCAAGTTGTTGGACCTGTGAATCTACCTTTTTATCTTCAGTGAAAATTGGTGTGAAACAGCGTCACTTCAGTTGAACAATTCTGGATAACAGCCCATTGATTCTACTGGATTGCTTACTCTTTTTCTGTAATACACCAGAAGTTATTTGGTTGCCTATTATTAAGTGCTAAGATGTTATAAGGATGTTGGATTAGCAGATCAAAGTCCTGCATAAAACTCAGAGCCAAGGTCCCAAGAAACAGACTGACACACAGGAACTTTCAGGTTTTGATGTTTCAGAGTAACAAAAATTCATACAGGTATGGCACCCAAATGTACAAACCTAATGAGATTCCTAGTGGGTATCACAGAGTACAGGGTACAGAGTGCTGTCAGTGTGCAGACATGCTGCTTTGGGTATGATTTGTGAATGAAGATACAAGGCTGGGTGCAATCAAGTAGTTTCATGGACAACTGCAATTAAATTCCACACCAGGTTTTTTGATTGCTCTCAAGGATATCCTGCTGATCTGAAATTATTAGGAAACTCATGTTTTTCCATGAACAAGAGTACTTGAGTGAGTCAGAGAAATTTATGTCCATATAGATACAAAGATGCTGACTCATCATTGCTCAACTTTTCTTTACGTATTGAAGTGTTTAAAGCTGCTCTGCAATGATTCAGTTACACTTGTATTCATCTTTTACCCATAGCCACACAGAACCTATGGTCCTGTCTCCTGTAGACAGGTAGTACTACCAGGAGCCAAAGCAGACCACTTATACCCATCCTTCAGCGAACTGTACTACCTTAAAAATGAAATTAGGATTAAAATGAGACATATCAGGATTTGGGTTTTTCACGATTCTTCTAACTTTTCATATCACCATCAATAATAGCAGTTTGAATTTGCTTTTTCTGGTGATGCCACTTTCTGGTGATGCCAATTGCTCAGGAAGAACAGTTTATTCCATTCCATCACCCAGATGCTGGCAAAATCACAGCTACTTCTGTAAAAGTACATTGCTTTTTTACATGAGAGATCCATTCCCACAAGTATAGTCAAAAAATAAAGAATTAGGAATCCCCATTTCTTTGTCTCTAAATTTGAGTTTTATGATACTTGATTTCCTACCTCCCTGCTGTTCACTGGAATCTTCATTCCTAATTTTTCTCAGGAGCCTTAAACAGAGCATTTCCATAGTTAAACAGCTAAGATGAAGATTCAAAAAAAATACCAAAGATGACCTGGTGATGACCACCACTAACTCATGAAAATGTTTAGGAAAAATCTACCGTTTCAGAGAAAAGTAGTTGACAAACAACTGGGGAAAGACAAGGGGGAGTTGGATATATATTTATGAATTCTTCTCTGAATTTCACAATTGTCAAAGTTTTTAAAGCTAACAAAAGGTTTTGAAAGCGATGCTAGAAGGCTTACCGGGTTTTGGAAAGTCTTCTTTTGCCTGATTTGTACAGACTTGAACCCAGGCTCTGCTGCCTCTCAAACTTGACAAACACATTGTGATATATCCAAGTATTATTCTCAATTGCTTTAGGGCATAGCAATGATATTCCAAATTTTCCCAGAGTACAAATTTTTATTAACTATTTTCTTCACTAAACAGTGGAAGTATTTGTAAGTAGAAACAGAATGAACGTATCTGTGAGCACAGTAATCCTGAAGATGAAGTAGTACCCAATATCACAGAAAAAGTGAAAGAACTAGAAAAAACAGGTTCTCATTATAAATCAGAATCTACCTTTAAAAAATGGACTGGGTATTAAAAGATTACTACTTTATCACAACTTTGGGAGCATTGAGAAATGTTCACCACTATTTTATATTGCAGGTATTTTTATCTAATATGATACATGTCACTCCATGCAAATAAAAAAGATATTGATAGTGTGGCCTTTCTCTTTGCCCTGCAGAGCATGCCATTATTCTCTTCCTGCGGATTTTTGTGAACTTGGAATTTGATTTTAAGAAAAATAAAAAATGTTCTCATTGAATAATGTTATTTAAATGCAAGACAGACATGAATGAGCTCTAACTGTAGTCACTAGATGACTTTTCTATAATTATTTGAAAAAAAACCCCTTCCTACTAAATTTCTAAGGCAGGATAAATATACTTTAAATTCTGCTGAGGGAAATAATTAAGCAAAGTTGAAAACTTGCACCTAATTTTCAGGGTGCTGCTGTGAGGGCTGATTGACATGTTTTTCTCAGCAGAGTTGAATAGAGAAAAAACCCCAAACTAGTTGAGGCACACGCTGCAGTTTTGTGTTTTCCCACTCGGTGGCAATGATTCCCTCTCTTTCCTTCCCAGTTCTGTGCCTCCTCTCAGATAGCTGCTGCTCTGCATTCTGCAGCCTCCATTCAGAGGAACAAACAAGGGAAAAATCATGGTTTTCCTTTACTTCAAATATCAAAGATGGCAAAAAAGAGGAGTTTGTTAAGTGAAAATGTATTTTGCAGTTCACTTGTCAGAGAAAATGTGTTCTTTGATAGGAAGTTTTTTACCAATTTTATCCCACTCTAGGGCACAGATCAGTAGCAGTACATAAAGTATTAACTATGAGCAAGTTTAGCAAGTTTACTGGACTTTATAGCCCTTGACAGAAAAACGCAAATAATAATAAATACAAAAAAGTCTTCAGGAAATTTACAAGGTATCACAAGAGTGTTTCTACCCTTAATTGTCTTCTATTTTCTTTCTTCCTTTTTGTTTGTTTGTTTGTTTGTTTTCTTCTTCCCAACAGCAGGAATAAACCTATGTACTTGGTACTACTTGCTCTGCAGAGAACGTACTGTGGAAGAGGTCTAACTGTGCTGGCCCACCAAATGTATCTCTACAGAACCTGTAGCTAGGTGCAACATGGTCTTTCATAACATTTACAGACCTTTCAGCTTCTTCCAGAGTCCGTGAGGTTCCCTTTGCTGGATCAGACATAGCAGAGAGCTGCAGAGGGCATCAGGCTCTTCTCTGAGGCACACACATCTTGGGAGCACTGCATCACAAAAGCATTTCATGTCTCCCACACAGCAAGCACAGCTGGCACTTGAGATAACAAGTCCAGGCATGGTAGGAAAAATATCTTTGCTTAAGACATAGAAAAGGTTTGATAGACAGGCTTAAGGTTCATAAGACTCAATTCAAGTTGGTGTCTCAGAACTAGTAACAGCCTAGAAGTACTGGCTGTAGTGATGGTGGTGAGATGTGACACCAGTCATGACTAAATAATAAAGTCGTGGTGATGGTAGCAACAGTTTTCATGTTTTCTCCTTTTAGAAAGTGGTTCAGCAACATCCCCTCTATCCTTGCCCACACAGGAGTAGCAAGTGGGGGAGGAAGGCTGCCCTGCTGTTCCTTGCTCTGCCAATGGATTTTGGAGGACGATGAATTGAAACATCTTTGTAAAAGAAAAAAAAAATATAGGCGGTGGGGGGAGGAGAGGAAACAGTGGGGACAGTGCACTGGAGCTGCAGTGAGAAAGAATGCAGAGAATGTAGAAGGTGGGGGGGAATTAAAAATGAGGATATTGGAGGTGACATGCAAGCAGAGCACAGCAATATTTTCAAACTCATGTCTTTTAGACTTCATCTGTTTGTGGATTGTAGACATCAGATATCATTTTGGTTTTCCATAGTTCTACTTTTTGATATGAGAAGAGACTGGGTAAGAGAAGCTAGAGGCTATAGAAACTACATAATTAACTAGAGGAAAAGAGGGGCAAGGGGAAAGGGAGGGAAGCTTTTGCTCAACTTAGTACACTTCTGCAGTCTGTATTTGAAACCATAGAATATGAGCATGTGTATTTTTGAGGAAGAGAAAGGAAAGGATGGGAAGGGAAAATGTGGGGAATGAGTACCTCACTGCACTGTTCAGCTACAGGCTGCCCTGCTGTTGCTGGATGTCAGCATAGGTAGTGCCCCCTGTGTGGGTTGGCTGGAGAATCTCAAGCTGATGCCCTTGTGGATGTGAAACTAATCTCAAGAGTGGGTTGAAAAGAGTAGTAGTGTTGTCAGAAAGGCTAAGAATGCAGGAGCCTGGAAACTTGGTAGATTCTGTAGGATAAACACTAACAGATACACACAATGGGAGGCAAAGAGGAAACTTCCCAAGAGCCTGCCAGATCAGTTATTTGCAAAGAAACAAGGTATGGACAAGGGGCAAGCACAACATTTCCTCTCAGCTTCAAGTCTGAAAGGTAATTCTGTTCACAAAAGAACTGTGTATTTAAATACTGTGAACTTGCCATCTCACAAAAAAGATAATTTCAAAACTATTGCACATTCTGTCTAACTTTTTTGAATTGAACACTGGGGAAATCAAAGATTAATGCATCGTATTGTTTATTCATTGAATGCTCAGTCTGTGAGAGCTGAAGAGGGTGTCCAGGGAAGACTACATGAAATGAGGCAACTGTACATAACACTTCTCATGAGTATTCTCCCAGCTTTCAGCCTTTTGCCATTCAGTAACATCCTGAGCTAGGGATGACTGTGGCATATTCAGAAGCTTTCAATAGAATTCTGTCATGGGGTGTTCTCCTGCTGAACCTCAGGAGACTATAAGTATTCACAGTAGCCTGAAAAGGAGTCTTGCAGCTCACCCTCATCTTTTTATGTTGGTTGAGTATTTGCTATGAGCTAATTTCATTTCTTGTCAATTAATTCTTCTGCTCAGGATTTTTCGAGGTTGCATCATGAGCAGCACAAGTTTATGTCATCCCACATATTTTAGCTTTTTTTGACCAGATAATGAAAAGTACAATGTCACTTCTCAGAATCTCAATACCATCTCTTTGTTCTTAAAACCCCAAACTTCTCTAGGTTTTAACTTTTCTAGACATTCTGTAAAACTGCAATTAGTTTAAATTGTGGCAATTTTTCTATTTGCTTTGTAATGCAAAGCCCTTCATTCTGCAGTGGGCCAGAATCTGCTTTATAATTGCCAGCTGATTCACATTATACATGGAAATTTTACTGCACATGGAAGACCCCACAGTGTTTTCTCCTGTTATCCTCCTTCATTACTATTTCCTTTATTTATTTACTTCTTTTCCTACTCTGAAAATAGGTGCAAGTTTTGGCCAGGCAATTTCAGTCTGTTTCCTGCTCTAGGCTGACTCTTGAATGCTCCCATCAGCCACTGGTTGTGTAGATTTCCATCCACAAAACTGAAATGTCACCATATCCCTTACCAGCCCAATCCAGGAAGTGCAGTGCTCCACTGAATATATTGGTATAATATATTCCTGAGAGCAATGCAGACTCAGTCCTGCAGTATTATTCCTTTCTGTGCATCCATCTATTTTATTTAGCATATATACCATGAATGCAGTTCTGAAAGGATCCCATGAGCACTTCTAGTGTGGAATTCAGTCTTTCAATCTAGTACAGTGTTCTAAAGATGACTTGAGAAAACAGTGGTGTTATAATTTTGGAAAGCAAAACAATCAATGAGGGACAAATAGTGGTAAATACACTGGTGTCCTTGCACAGTCCCAAAAGGACTATATCTGTTAGGACAAATATTGTGTGCATTCCCCAAGCAGTGGAGAAAAGTTGTGGGAAAAGATTAGGTCAACAACTGGAGGTTTTTTGGTTGGTTGGCTTTTTTTGTTTATTCTGATTAGATACATTCTAGTTTGAATAAATATTTTAATGCTCTGTGGATTTTGCTGAATACTAATTATCCATCAAGGGCAATGAGTGCTGCATGAGAGGCTATTCAGAACTTACATTATTTCTTTGACGCAAATAATAATATTTTATGCCAACCTTCTTCACTAAAGTGTGATTTTGTACTCAATTGTTTTAATGTTTTGGCTTCAGATAGTGACAGTAGTAGTTAGGAATTTATTTAATAGTTTGTTCTTAAATTGAAAAGGGAATGACCATTTAAACCTACTCTTTAGTTTTTGTTGTTTTACTGGTATTTTACTTACAACAACATATCAGCCAGTAATATTTCGTTTCTTAGTACTCTCAGACACTGGACCTTGTCACAAGGAAAATGAAAAAAGATTAGTCCACTGTTTTGACAAGCAAGCACCAGATCTTTTATATGAGGTGAAGAGAGATAGAAGGAAATAGAAAAAAGTGGGGGGATTAAGTAGAAAGATATCATCATTCATTGATCCAGACAGTGGATTGGTCTTCTTCTGTTCTTCTTAGTGGTGAGGATGATGAGGTCACTCAAAACTTCTCCCCACTTATAAATTTTAGCAAACAAAGGAATTAATTCTCATTGGGTACACAGTTCTCTTTTTCTATTGGTTAAATGATTCCCTTGTTTCCAATGCTAATTAGTCCCATGCTCAGTCTTCCTCTTCTTTTGAGTCATTGGGCCGTGTCCTCTCCCTGCTGGACTCAATCTGAGCTGATTTCAGCACAGTTGCTGAGTTGGCTTTCTTTGTGGATTCTTTATGTTCATTATCAGTGCTCCCCCAGCTTGTTTATCTCTTCCTAATTTGAGTTAATCAGACAATGGTCCCAGGTTTATCTCATCTCAAGTTCCAGTCAGGTAGCTCAACTTAATGCCCAAAAATCCAGGAATTCACTGAGATATATTCAGAATGGGGTGTGTTTGGTGGTCACAGATGAGCAGCTGCCTTTTTATACAGTTTGTCATAGTGGGCAAAGTCCTTCGGTGATCTTAACACTGAGGCAATTATGACCTTTTCAGTCTTACAGCTGCTTCCTGACCACTTAGTAGAGCAAACCCTGGGAGATGGGTTTTGAGCATCAGCTGTGCTTGGGAGCCTGTGAAATTGGGCATAGAGCAACTACAAATGTCATAGTGCTTCTAGATCCAACATGGGTCCAGAGGCACTGTGTGCCTGCACTGCCCTGAGCAGGAGCTCTGGTGTTAATAAGGCCTGTGGACTCATGCCAGCAACTACACAACATGGCACCCCTGGACCTGAAATGATTAAAAAAAGGATGGCAAGAAAGCTGCATGGTGCCACACAGTCAGCAAGAAGCTGTAGGAGTTCATTAGCTCTCATCAAGGTCTGACTGGGCTTATTAACTGCAGCTCAGCACCGCATTTCTTCAGTTCCTGGTGTGTGGGCTGTAGGTACAAGAAATCCTCTGCAATCTGAAAGTTCAATAGTTATTTTAATAAGAGAAAATTCTTATTTTTGCAAGATCCTGAGATATTTCAGACTTAAAATCACACTATATTGTATGAGGCGTTCCCAAATTAATTCCAGCTGAGCTGGTATGTCTTCACAGCATAACCTTTTTGCTAATCCCTACAGTGATACCTCTGCTCCAGCAATGTTCACCCAGCCTCTCAGTTTGTGAAGTTTGTAAGACTCCACATGATGCCCTATTTCCCCAGGTGCCTGGTTGGTGCATAAACAAAACATGTGAAGATACCATAATCACCAACAAAACTGTGAGAGGTTCACCATGCTGAAGAGGTGTAAGGCCCAAATGCACATGTACAGGCATTTTAACTATAAATGTGGCAACAGCTTCACTGTGAAAAATAGAAGCACCAAAAAGGCAGAAGTGACAATCAAATCTTCAGTTACAATCTGTTGGTGACAAGACATTGGAAACACATCATGTCCATAAGATTTAGAAAAACAAAACAGGAAGTACCATTTCCAACAGGTCTCTTTGGAGTGTTGTTAATCATTTGGAAAATGAAATTGGGATTCAGACAAGAGTTGTGAAAAGTGCTTATACTGGAAATATGAGCCACAAAAGTGGCTAGAGCAAAAGAAAAAGAGGAGTTTTAGATTATAAAAGGAAAGGTTCAAGGCAGTATTAAGTACAGATGTTTGGATATACCTCTCAACTACAAAGTAATTTACAATAACAAGACTGAACTTGAGCAGGCTGAAAAATGTCATGTGACAATTTTACTGAAAGAATTGTTTCTGCACAGTAGAATACAATAAAACTGATTCAGCCAGTCCCAATTCAATGCTGTTATGTGCCCTTAAGGCACCATTTATACTCCAATAATGGGAATTTGTGCATTGAAAATTATTATGTCCTTAAATCACAAAAATCCCCTGCATTTTGTACTTGCAAAGCTACAAAATGACTAATTCAAGACTCTTCCACAGAAAGTTTAGCAGTTAGTATTTTTCCCTCTCATCCCAAGGATGTGTTGCTGGGTTGGGATTTTTTATTTCAGATCTTTGCGAGAGAAAGACCTTTGAGGTAATGAAAGATCATTTATCAAAACAAAAGAAGTCTTTAATGGGTTACTCTTTAGCTCTATTGTAAATGTAGTGGCCCATTCCAGATCAGTCAACTTCTTCATCAGTTTAAAAAGAAATTTCAAACAGGGCAAATCCCAGATTCTGCCAAAACTCCATTTGTTTGTTTATTTTTTCTTATTTTGACTTGCCAAGGGTTTGTGTTTGACTTGTTACCACCAATAAAACTATTCCTCTTTCAACAATGGGCTCTCTGGGAATGGTGTGGGAAAGCTAATCCCATTACATGGCTCCAAAGTTCCCACTCAGTGGTGACCCAGGACAGGCAGCTTATCAGGCACTTAGCAGAGCTGTCAGCTGGTCAGCTCAAGTGGGATATTCTTCTCTGTGAAGTGAAGCAGACCAGCAGGAGCAGTAGTAGGGGTTTGTTTGTTTGAAGTACATAGAACAACAGGAAACTTCTACATCCTTGACCTGAAAGTCATGTTCTGTAAATAGAAGACATAAATGGTAGAGCATAGAACAGTGTAATTAACACACTGGTCAGATGTGTTAATTAATTTATAATCCACAGATGAGAGAAGTCTCCCCAAGACGCTGGGTCTCGTGCCATTTCCTGTGACTCTCTCTTTCCAGTAGTTCAGATTATCCAAGTCCTTTTCTAGGTGTCTCTTAATAGAGTAGTTTTCCTTCAAGGGACGTTGTTTTCAGATTCAGTGATGCTTTCACAATTTTGCTCCTAGTGGTGGGCATCTTGTGATACCTCTAGCCACATGGCCAAGGCCTCCTGATGATATTGAAGGAAAAATAAATACCTGGAGAACAAGTTCTCTTTTTTTTTGCTAAAGTGGAAACAGTGGCAGTGCTGCCTGAGGACAGGGCCTTGCTTTGCAGTAATGAGGTGAGAATTTGCTGGAGAGGGACACGTTTATCCATAGAAGCATTAAAAAATGCATGGGAAAACATGTAAGAGTATCTTGGTTTTGGGGAGGGCAAGATTAATACAGAAGAGAAAAATGTGATTTTTTTAGTGTAACTGTGCCTTTGACTTATGAAGCCGTCTCTGCGTGAAGGGGAGGCTGCATCTGGAAAACTACTGCTTTCCAGAAGCCCAAGCACTGCAGACTGAAATAGAATAGAGTGTCAGATTGAGCCTAACTCCAATCTTACTAGTGATGGTGTCTTAACTGATTGTCCTAATTGTTCAATTAAAGCAAAATATTATCTGGTTGCGGCTAGAAGATACCACACTGTATCAGAACTCAGAAAAATTTGGATTCTGGCTATGGTGCATCTTGTGGAAATATTTTTGTGTGCAGTTCTTGTCATTATTTCCCTGATATTCTCAGTATTTCTCTTTTACCTCAATGTAAGTATAGTGCTCGTATTCAGGAGACATAAACCAAACTGTGCTCATGAGAGTTTTGAATGGCCCAGTGATGACAGCCTAACCAGAGAGTATAGTGGTTTAAAGTGTCATTTAGAGAATGGCCCTCTTAAATTCTTCTGTAAGAGTCAATGCATTATTTATTTCTTTTTTAATCTCCTTTATTTTAAGCAATTATATTACTTCAGAGCAGCTCCCATTCCCTAATGTACTTCTCAAGACGAGCCAATCTTGAAAGCTACGGGGTGTCATCAGTTCCCAGTGCCAGTGATGACACTGAGTAAGCTCAGTGATTCCACAGACCAAGGACTCTACGTGGAATTGTCCTTCAGCTATAGTTTGATATTTGTTTATTTTCATAGATTTTTAATCAATGGCATGGCATTCCATGATTCTGACTTTCTGAGGGCTTTTTCTGTTTTCTTCTGTTTTACTTTGTGTCATTTTGTTGTTGTTGTTGTGTACTCAATATTTAGACCACATAGCATAAAAGACTAACAAAATGAAGCTGTCTTAAGAGCACTGGAGTGTGCCCCCTAATACTTGCTAACAGAAATAAGGATGCTGAACTAGATAAATATGATCTGTGTTTTAGTTTTGCAATTTTTTTTAATTGCCTGTTACTTCATTGCCCAAGGTCAGTCTTGTCAGACAAGTGGACCAACAGTTCTCTAGAGTAACATAAAACCATTAAGTTGCTCTTTGATCTTGCACCTTCTTTAGAACCTTTTAATCAATTAACCATGAAGCTACTCAGCTTGTCTTATTTCCTGCACATAAAACTACTCTGGTCGAGCTGACACATTACTACATTATAGATCAAAGATTGAAGGAAATTTCACATCCAGCCAGGATAATTATGTGGAATTTTTCTGAATCCATTATATACATTTTCATGCCTCAAATGGATGAAAACCAGCATTTTGATCTAGAATGAATTAAAGGATTCATGTGTATTTTAAAGATTGGTTAAATGGGTTTGTGCATGATTGACTTTACACAAGGTGTGGATAGATTTCATGGCAATATTACTGAGCCTCAAATGTCCATCTGTCCTTTGAAAGTGATCACTATTGATAATAATAGGAAACATGACCCGTTGTAACATAAGCACTGATCTCTTGCTTAGGATACCTTTAAATAAAAAAGATATTTTAAATGTTGACTGTATTGTAATATGATACAGATTGAAATCCTCTTCGCTCAGGAGTAAAATTTTGATAACAGAAAGAATTGTGGGTTTAGATTTGTGTTGGGCCACACTTCTGTGATCTTATTTGTATTCATAAAATGCTTTTTTTATCAAGAATCAGAGCTGCCTTCAGTATTATGTTTTTAAAGATTTGTGACTATTTATACTTTTATTTTCTAGTTATATGGGAATGAAGGTGTGTCAAGATAAATATTCCATTCCTTCTGGCCAAATACTGGAATACACAAACAACTTCAATCAGCCCTTCATCTGAGCCTCTCCCTTAAGTGGGACAGAGTGTTATCCACACTGGTCCAGAGGAGCAAAGCATCTGCTCAGTCAGATTTTGCTTAAGGCATATTTTGCACAGCTGTTTCTTGTGGGACTGGTTTGTTCCCCTTCTGCTTGCTGATGCTGAAAGCAAAGATGGCCTGGCTCAGATAAGAGTGTCACCTGGCACAGGTGCAGTGGTAACTGGTAGAAATACCAAGAGCCAGCATGATTTCTGAACAAAAATATGGCCCAGTGAAGAAGCATTTTTGAAAGAATCCATGTTATGAAATAAAGGTGTAGGATATTCTTCACAAATGTTACCTTATTTCCTGAAGACATATCTTGAATTTTGACTCACTAGACTTAGGAGCAGGTAGGAAATAGGAACTCTTAGAGCTTCTATAACTCACATTCTTTTCACTGCTAAGTTTAAGCCACGCTCTCTTTGCAAATCCCTATTGATTTTTCTGAATGTCACACTTCCTTTAGCTAAACAGATCCCTGCTGATATTTGTCTTCTTCCTTTTAAGTGGAATTAAAAGTGAATGAACAAGTTTGTGGATAGCATGGATAAAGTGCTCTTTGATAGATGTACTTCTTGTCTTCTGAACAAAGATGAGTGCATTCAGCTCTTGGTACTAGGGAGGAAATATTTTCCTCAATCTCCTTCTGTATAAATCCCCCATTTAAGTCTAAATGGAAATTTACTAGAAAAGGGAAAGATATTTGTGAAGCTTACTTTTACATTTACCACTGCAGTACCTTTTTCATGATGGACCCAGGATACAGTGGGGTGCTTTCCTTCTGGGACTTGAACAGATACAAAAACCCAAAAGGAATCAGTAGGCGGTTACACTTAATTTTGAGAATAAAGCAGGCCAAACTTTAGGTTCTTTGTTTGTTTTGTTTCTACCTCCAGCTATAAATCATCCCAGATTCATCAAACTGTTTGCAAAGCTAATCCAAGCTGGACCAAGTTACAGACTGGACCAAGATGTAGGTTTATAGTAATGCCTGAAAACAGGAAAGACTTTACATCAGAAAGGAAAAACTATCTGGTTTCATTACATGTGGCTTCAAGTTTCATTACAAAAGGTTTTACATGGCTTTGATCCTCTAATTTGGCTAAAAAACTAAAAAAAAAAAAAAAAAAAAGGAAGAAGGGATCTCCATGTGCACACAGCTATTTCAGTGCATGCATATGACTAAATTAGATGTGTTGTACCCCAGTGAACTACAGTGTGCTCCACACAGACATGCTGCATTTAAATGCATAGAGTGCAAAGTCAAGATAGATTAGGTCAAACCTCCTTGCTGCCAGTTACCTTGAATTCTTAATCATACCTGCTGCTCAGGGGGACCAAAAAGCCTGAATAAGTTCCTATCCTGAAAAACAAACAAAAAAAAAGTATGCACTTTCTACCCTTATATATTCTTGTATATACATATACACACTTTAAAGATTTTACAAGAAGAATCTGTTTTCCATAGTGCTTTCTTATGGAGCCACAATTAAGTGAGTCTTTAAGAGAGAGTACTAAAGAAATTACTTCAAGAAATGACTTCCCTAGAAGCAGTTTTACTGCAATAGTACTCAATTTTATTTATTTTTTTTTTGTTTACAGACCTCCTGTCTTTCATTTTTGTGTGCTGTTGCTGAAGAGGGATTGCCAATTCTCTTTGTTCCCCTGGAGCTTGGAGCGCAGCACTGAAGAGCAACCTCCTTTCCCACAGGTCCTCAGCATCAGTTAAATGGGGCAGCAGGGCAGAGCTGAGCAAGAGGGGCACAAATGTTTTCCCAAAGTAACACAAGTGATTGCTTCTTTAGCCAATAGGCTACAGGACAGACTACAGTTCCACACTCATGTTTGGTGCACTGAAAACTCCTTTTCTTTTAGCAGATAGGAGTTGCAGTGGCTCCAGGCCAGCTAAGTTGGGTTTACAGCTGCCTTGCTTCACTGAAACAGCATGAAGCAGCTTGAATTGACAGTGAATCTGGCCCTAGACGTTTTTAATATTTTCTTCTGTCTCATCTAATATGGTTGTTTTCCTGAATTTCACAAGCCTTTTAATTACCATATGAAATTCAAATGAACTGTGATCACTTCTGTTAAAAGAACTAATTCCCAAACAGTTCTTTCATGTCCACATGAAGTAGGATGACTTGTGTATCTGGTCACTATTTTCTGGGCTGTGTCCTTCCTACAAAAGTTTGAAAATACATGTTTGTATTTGTTATCCATAAGCAATAGCAGCAGTTAATTCCCTTGTGAATTCACTGCCTAAAGTTTGATAATATTCCTTGTTAGCATTATTTCCCAGGCATGCATGCCTTACCTATTGAAAGCTTATTCTTTGTTCTCTTAGTAAAAAACCCAAACAAGCCAGACAAACTGGGGCATATTTTCTGTTTGTTGTGTTTGCATGTGATTGCTGAGCAGATTTTCAGTGAGTTCTAGGTCTGTCTCTTTACCCTTCCTTTCAATTAACCTGGTTACAGTTGCTTTTTGGAATGAAAATGGAGAGACATCATTCTCCGTGCCACGCACAGACTGGGGGTTCTATTACTTAAATGTTTTGACGCCACACTTCCCACTGATTGGTACTAGCACTTTGCCATAACAGTTAAATAAATAAGACTTGATTTTTAAATACTCAGATATTAATTAGTTGGAGAGTGTTCTTTCCATCACCAGCATGGGGTTTTACCCTGACTAAATGCCTCAAGTTATCTTAGGGAAGGCAGGAAGGTGATTGCTGTGACTTTCTGCAAATGGGAAGGAAGACATGTCATCTGGGAAGGCTGTGGGAACGGCAGGCACAGTCAGGCCTGGAGTCAGGTGGGTGGGAAAGGAGAAGCAGGCAGTGTCTGGAGTGCCTGGAGCAGGAGAGAAAGCGTGAATGCCAAGGGCTGGTCTGTGGTTTGTGATAATGAATGATGAGCACTGTTTTCATCACTTGGGACTTAAACCTTTTGCTTCTCACATTTAAGCTGCTTTTCAAAGTTTCTCATTACGGTTTTTTGTTTGCCTTTTTTTTTTAATTTAGAGCAATAATGAATTTTTTTCTGCAGAGGAGTATGTGCTGTGCCACATGATCTTGCCTGTGGATATTCTGTGTAGATCTATGTGTCTTCTGTGGTCAGTCTTATTTACTGTTGACAATGTCTCATGTTCTTACCTTTCCTCTACAAAATAAGCATAAAACTACACAAAAATGGGTGAACCATTAGGGAAGGAGATCCAGTGAAAAACAAAAAAAACCAAAAAACCAAAACCAAAAACAAAACCCAAAAAAAAACCCCCCCAAAAAAAAAAAAAGAAAGACAAGAGAGAACAGGCAAACCTCAGACTCTTTAAACTGGCTATTTCTAAACAGCAAGCAACTTCTAAAGCACAGGTCAGAAGGTACTCCTCTTATTGCTATTACCATAGCAGAAAGACATAAATGAGATTAAATAAATACAGCTAATCAGAACCAAAAGAAAAAAAACCCCACCAGATTTGCAGTAAAACCAGCTCAAGTTAACCTAGTCTCAGAGGACTTTGAAAGAAAACACACTTCTAAAGATGTTCCGTGAGAGATTTTAGGCACAGCTGTAGGAAAAAGACAGTATCCTTTTCCTCTCTCTGGAAGCATTAAATCTGTTCTGGAAATTAAATAAAGTCAACAAAGTTTCATAGAAACAACAGATTGAAGCCTAGAATGTTAAAAACGATGAGAAAGAAGAAAAATGTCCTGAAGAAAGGCTACTGGATAACTTTAAGGAACTTAAATGTCAGAATAAGCAACCCAGGCACATTAATCCTATCTTTACTTGTCTCTTGTGATATGGGAAGTAGCCTAAAAGGAATTTTAAAAAAAGTATAAGTAGTAGCAGTCAAAACTAGATAACAATTTCCCTGGTGTAAGTCTAAAAATCCACAAAATAAGTAAGTTTATATCACTCTATGGCTGTCAGACTGTTTCAGAGGAGCTAGTTTAACATTTTCTGAATTATAAAGGCCATTAGAATGTTTTATCTCTGTATCTGGATGTATACCTTCTTTAAGGAAGGTGTTCTGATCTCTCTACAGATGTTAAGGCATATCTAAAACAGGAACAAAAAAAACAAGTCTCAATTTCCTGTATGTAGTATAGGGCAGTGATTGAGAGTACTGAGGCTTGATGTGTAGAACTAGAGGAATTTCCCTCTAATCTAGAGTGAAATGAAAGGATGGAGTTGTAAAGATCAGAAAACACTACTAAGATCAGCATTCTGAAATAATGTTGTGGATCTGGGAGGCAGTTTCAAAGCCTGTTCCCATGGCTGAGCAAAATTCCTGCAGCATGGGTGTCATGCTGTAGAGCTGGAGTGTATTTGCTGGGACTGCGGATAGCCAGAAGTCTTGCTGTTCAGTGAGATGACTGTTCTTTCTCAGCTTGACAAATGACATGCAGCTCTGACAGAACACTTCTTCTTTGCTGGCCATCACCCCTACGGACACTGGCCAGAACAGCAGCAGCAGGAACATACCCTCCAACTCTGATTCAATCACATGGAGCCCAGGAGACTAGTGAATGGAGCTGTTAACTCTCTGTTTAAAGTTTGCTTTTCCCATCTGTGTTTTATTAAACTGAGAGCAAGATTTATTCACTTTTTTTGACATCAGGATCTGTTGGTGTCCAAGATGATGGCTCATGTTAAGGTATACATACATAGTTTAACCTGGCTGAGGGCCAAAGAGGCCTACGATTTCCAGCCTAGACAATTTATTTACAGAAGGACACTAAATCCCTCTATTCTAAAATATTTTAGAAAGGATGAGCATGACTTCCCACTCTCCCAGGAACACAATACATTGGGAATGCAGTGAAAGAGCAGGCTCTCCAGGCATGCAGGCAAACACTTCAGTTTTAATGTACTCCTCACAGCCCCTACATAGTCACAACTACCAATGATTTTCTGATTTCAGCTCCAGGAATCTTAAATAGATTGGAGGTACCAGCTCTGTCTATAGATACTTCTAAAAAACAAGAATCCTGCATGGCTCAGCTGGTGAACTGCACTTCATGGGAACTGAAATTATGTGCCAGGCTCTCCACTGTAAGGTGGGATCGCTGAAGCACAGACACTTGCATGCCTAATGAGCTACTGCAGGAATAACACTTGCTTCCAAAGGAGAAGAAAGGAACCAAAATATGGGATTTTGAATTGCTTTGGAAAGATACATTTTTGATCAAATAATAGGGTTAGGTCAAGACAGAAATAGCAAGTGTGTGTTTGTCAGAACTGTAAAGGGGTTTTTCAAAACATCTAAGTTTCAAGCAGCAACAGATAAAGCTCCCAAAATAGAGCTTCAATACAAACAGCCCCCAAGACCTGAGAGTTTTCCGTAACTTCTGGGCATTTTCTTCTTAAGAGGGAACTCCTTTCTGTAACTTACCACTCTCATCTCTTAGTCATCACCTTAGTCACCACATCTTAGTCATCCTCTCATCAAAATTAACATGGTGACAATCCACTTACTCTAGTGCCTTGCTCTCATCCCTGCAAGTACTCTATGGATTATTAGGTCTGCCAGACTTTTTGTCATTTCCAAAACCTCTGCATGCTCTTCTTTCCAAGCAAATGCCCTCATAACATCATATGAGTGTTATATTGTGGCACCTACACAGAGCATCCTCATATTACAACAACTCTTGTAATACTAAGGCTCTCGGTGTCCCCCTATGGCAATAAAAAGTATCCTGAAGATAAAATTGTTACTACAATAGATCTTATAAAATGAACTCAAAGCTCGTTCATAGCATACCACTGGTTTGCTTAGAACAGTGTTTTTATCCCTCGAATATCCATTTGCCCCAGAAAAGTTAACACAGAGTGCAGAATCTGGTTCCATGTGTGATAGCTGCTGTTCTGAATTGACTTGCAGTGTTAACAAAAGAGCAATGTCTTTAGTTAGCTTTATTCAAGAATGGTCTTTTTTCATGCTCTTTCACAATTTTGTCATCTGTTAGATGACAGCAAGACCTGTGCGTGAACAAGTACAAATTAAGCAGTATTCACGTGTTTTCTCTTTTTTACAGCTTTTAAGAACACTGGCAGAAAATGATGGAATCACCAAGTTTTACTTTTCTTAGCTTCTAATGAAAGAAGAATTCTAATTGTATGCTGTGCTAAACTGAAGTGAGAACTTGGCCATGATACTGAGTCATATCCTTCAGATCCAATGCATTTTATGGATTTTATTCAATACATTAAAAGAGACTGTATGAGAGTGATTCCTAGAGGAGGTAGCAGACACAAGAAGAAAAACCTAATCCCTAAGCTCTGTGTTAAAAGCTGCATGACTTATGTTTTTGAATGAACACCTGTGTCTGGAGTGTTCTGCAGTGAACTAAATTCTCCACTGTGGTACCTAAAGTGACAGTGCCTTCAGATCCCCATTTCCCTTTTGGGGAACACAGGGACAAGGCAGCCTATTACAGCAGTATTACAAGATACTTGATTTAAGTATTAGAAAGGCGTTAGGGTGACCCATCCCATTGAGGGAGCTATCTCTTGTCATGCACAGTGACACTTTGTGATGCTTCAGGAGGCATGAAGTGTTGAGAAAGGGGGCTAAGGAAAGCTGAATCACCACTTGATGTAGGTGCCTTGTTTTCTTTAGAAGGGCAGGTGACAAAGCTGGGTTTGGTTTTGGGGTGTTGGGTGGGTCTTTCTTTCTTTCTTTCTTTCTTTCTTTCTTTCTTTCTTTCTTCCTTTCTTCCTTTCTTCCTTTCTTTTTCCTTCCTTTCTTCCTTTCTCTCTCTCTCTTTCTCTCTCTATTCTATTCTATTCTATTCTATTCTATTCTAGTCTAGTCTAGTCTATTCTATTCTGTTTTTCTGGTTCTACTTGGAGACAACAAAAGGCCCCTCCCTTGATGACCTCAAGATCACCAGTAGCTGCCAGTATTGCTTGAATACCATTGCAAAGTTCGTCTTTCTCTGTCAAGATGAGGACAGAAAGCAATCCAGCTCCAGATACAGGGACTTTGAGCTCCAAGAGATCTTTCCATACCCAAGAATACTGTTTAAGGACTGTTAGGCAAAAACGTCTTCTTTCTCCTCAAAGCTACCCCTATTTACAGCAGATTTTTTAGCAGTCACAGAAACTGCAAAGAAGCCCTCACACCAAAGGCTGTTTCACTGGATATTTAGACAAATTCTAAAGCAGACTAAGTAAAATAAACACAGAATTATTTGTAAAAAATATATTAGAGAAAATAAACCTGATTAAGTATCATCCCATTCAATTGCTTAAATTTAAAATACTTAGTCAAAGATTAGTGAAACTAATCCCTCTAAAGAATCATATTACTTGCTAGAACAACTGTCAAATTGCCATTGTTATAACTACTAAAGTATTAGGATAGACTCAAATTGCCTTTTCCTGCAGTGTACTGGATTTATAAGTAGTTTTCTTAGTTTTGGTATAAGTTCATCTGAGTTCATAATGCACAGCCATTTTCAGATGTCACTGCCTCTAGGTGTAATTATCCCAAGTCAATTCCTTCTTCAGATTTTCAGCAAGGAATACACTACATTTAGGGTTGGGTTTTACTCTATTTTTTACCAAATATTCTTTGCAACAGATGTTTAATTAAAGGCTGCTAGACAATTTAAACTTCTCAGAAGAATACAAATAAAAGCTGTTAATGAAGTAAATATCTGTTTAATTTACAAACATCAGTAGCATTACTGATATCAGTCCAAATATGACAAAGCACACTGCATTACACATGTACATCTAACTTTTTTGTAAAAAAAATAATAAAATAAAATTGAAAAAACATCTGCATTTTTACAGGATACCCTGGGTTTTACTGAAAGAAGAACACAACCCACTATTGATTACCAGTTCTACATTATAATTTAGCAGCAACATGTTAACATGGGGAACATTAGGGCAGTAAAGTAGTTTTATTATTTGGGGAAAATCACAGTTTTTGATAGCACAGCCTTTTTTTCTTTTTTATAAAAAAGGTAAAGAGCTCCATGGGAATATTAATTTATAAAGATCTATCTTCTAATGGAATTTTCTACACGCCATCTTATATTCTGTAAGTACTGTATATAGGGAAAATTTACTTCTCTACAATTGCCATCTAGTGTAAAGACATTTTCTGTAATATATTACAGGTTCTTGGAAGGTGTCCTGAATATCAGCTATATGTGAAACCGCAAATTGTCACCACTTTCTATTCAGTGACACCAAGTGGTCAGATTCTAAGGAAAAGTAAAAGGGAATGGAAAGGAAAAAACAGACTGAAAACATTTACCCCAAGACGACATGCTACGTTAGTTCTATTGCAAAAAAATCCTGATTTTTAAGTCCTTTAAAAAAATTACAAAAATACTGGGACAAATATAAATTAATATATATTAAAGCATTGAAAAACAGTAAAAGGGATGGCCTAAAAGGGTTAAGTACAATGTACTTTGATACAATAAATATTTCTCAATGAAACCCAATACTGTATAGAGTTGTTTAGAACTCATAGAAACAGAAATCCATATTATTACTAATTTATCCATCAATAATCTATTTTATCATCCCCCGAACATTTATATTACAAAAAATTAATACTGTAAAAGGGAAGATAAACACTTTTTTATGCTTCTTTTGCTAACATGCTGACATAAAAGTACACATCATCAGGAGATTTCAGGATTATAGTATATTCTTGTATCTCCTATTTCCCATTCATTAAATGAGACCCCATCTTCTCAAGATGCTTAATAATTCCAAAAGACAAAATGTGTTTCAAACAATTGTTATTTCTGCATAATCTGATTCTTTTTGCTTATAAAGCTTCCTCATCCATAGGTAAGTGATTGGTATGGTCTGTCAAGACAATAAAATTGACTGATACGAAAGTGAAAAAACAAGCCTCGTGTTCTGGTCAGTATTTCATCTCTGAGCTGTTAAGCTGAAAGTCACATGTGTATAGTGTCAGCGTATCTTCAGCATGTTATAAAGAAGAATCCATGTTAAAAGCAGTTAAAGTTTCCCATTTATGCTGCAATGTTACCAGGTCTTTTTTTTTCTTCAAAGCTCCTCTTGGGTATGAGAAGTCTCAGTTCAAGCACTTGAATCTTTTTTTTCAATGAAGAAAAAGTCTTTATTCTCATAATAAAAATAAGTCTGTTCTGTATTTTACAATATATTTCAAATATTTCCACTATGAAGCATTAATTAGTCCAACACAGTCAATAAGTATACAACATTTTCAAAAGACAAGTGTGACAGGGACACTTAGGAGGGACAATTTGTACAGCCACACTTCACCACTTTTTCAACCTCGTCCACAAACGACGACCCGTCAGTGCATTCGAAGGAGTATTTCCGCCTCTTGCTCCGCAGCGGCCCGCAGCACTGCCCGGCTGAGCACCCGCCTTTACATTCTAGTCTCGATACCTTCTTGGTCGTCTGGCACGCAGCATACCCTTGCTGCTTTTGGTAGTAATCTCGGACTCGTTCCCCTCGACAAGAGATTTCTGTGGGAAACAGCATTTAAAAT
The DNA here is from genome assembly GCA_013399945.1 of Ploceus nigricollis. Classification (NCBI taxonomy): domain Eukaryota; kingdom Metazoa; phylum Chordata; class Aves; order Passeriformes; family Ploceidae; genus Ploceus; species Ploceus nigricollis. Next base: position 213,337 of record VXBC01011535.1, read on the forward strand.
AAGAGATACAACTTTGAGACGCAGGTCAAAGAATTTGTAACACAGGAAGATGCTGTGTTACTATTTGCAGTTGGGATTGGTATTTTAAAGTTCGACTGAGACTGTGTATTGGAAACTAGTGGTTCTTCCAAACGTAATGTGATTAATGCTGGGTTTCATTCCCTATACCTCCTATTTTCAGTAAAGCTTATATTATGTATATGTAAACCATAAATACGAAGCTATTACAATGACAAGAAAATTGGAAGCTTAAATCTTTTCCTCTTTTATAAAAATACACATCTTCTGTTGCTACACTGCTTGCAGCTGGTTCTGTTTACCATAGGGAAACGTTTCAGAGAGCATGCAATTTAATTTATTAGACCTGGAGTTTAATATTATTCAAACTCTTATTTAATATAAGTTACATTCCGCTAACTTCATAAATTACTGAGGTATAAAGGCAGCTAAAAATGAGACATCTGTTAAAAGTTCTACAACCATACTCTTCTATTCACATCTACATACAATACAAAATAAATGCCATCTGGGGTAAGGGAAGAAGAGGGAGAGGGAAAGCTTTGATAGACAAAGGAAAAAGAAAAAGGTAGGGGGAAAAGTCATCCTGTTTTCATCCATCTCACCTGCATAATTCGTTGTGATAAATCAGTTGAAGCTGAGAGGTCAAAAGTAGAGTTTGTGATAAAACTAGGAGCAGAATCATTGGATTTGGCTTCTCAGTTGCAGAAGGTAGAGAAACAATAAATACAGAAAGATACAGCAGGTAAAAGGTAATAGTTAAATATTGTAAAAATGTGTTTCTGAATAAAGGCAAAAAAAAAAAAAAAGAAATGTTTTCACAGCAAAACGTTTGATGAAAAAAATCCTCAAAATGCAAACAAATTCATGGGAAAGGCTTGGTTTTTCTCTCATCAAGATAAATTCTTATGGTAGAAAAAAAAAAGCAACAAATGTGCGTGTTGTGGAAAAAAAAATTGGTCATGTTTTTGGCTGTTCATGTGCTTGGCTGTTCATGTTTTACTAAAAAAGCCTATTTTCTAAGACCACAACAACATGAATGAATTTTTTTTACCTTTATCACAACTGTCCCCCGTGTATCCGCTGCCGCATTCGCAATATGGTTTCCCAAGTCCTGAAAGCCTACATTTGCCATGTTTACACCTGATGGATTGGCAGGGGTTAAGCAGCATTTCCTCTTCATCACAGAGGACTCCCCCATGTCCCTGCAGGCATTTACAACTGTATGAAAATGCATTGATCGGCAAGCAGGTACCATGCACACATCTACAGGGGAAACAAGCCCAAGAGAATAAAAATAAATTATTCATCAAAGTTCAGGCTAAGCAACATTAACTACAAATACTTTGGACTGTACTCAGAAGAAATTGCTTTTGTTTCTAATGGACTTTTTCAGTGAGATGCAGTGAAGTGGTTTATAATTGGTATGCAGGTTTACACAAAACAAGCTGCAGTATAGAACGCCCTCTCACCAGAAAATAGCCACTGTAGATGTGTTATGGAAAAATTTTACAGGCCACAGTTATTAAAAACAACATTTCCTGTCTACCTAAATTTTCAGCATGCTTTTGAGAAGAACACAGCAAAATCAAGCGAAAGAAAAAAGAAACTCACCTGAAATTCTGGTTTGTGTATCATTTAAAAGAAACTCTATATTGTCACTCATGAAATATGGGGCTCCCAGCACAAAGACAGGTCAGGCACTTCCTAAAAGAAACTCTTCTGACCCAAGCAATGGCAGTTTCAAGTTGAACATGTGTTTTCCCTTCAAATACATTAGTCTGTATTGCCAACTGCAAGTAGCAGGGTCTTGTAATGTCTGAGGCAGTCCTGTGCTTCACTGCAAGGCAACAGCACTCCCCCAGAATTCATACCAAACCTCACACTAGGTGAGGCTGTGCATTGTCAAGTCTCACCCAAAGTGATTAAAGCAGCTAATTTCCCAGTTGAGCTTTGATAAACACTTGGGGCGGGATCAAATATTGTTAATCCAAAAAAGATTGTGAGTTAATCTGGGTCTGCTAAATTTTGATGTACAGTAGTATGGGAACACACAGCTTGTCTTACTTCTCTTGGAGAGAGAGGTGGTGTTTCCCAAAAGGAGGATGCTTAATTACCTGTTCCTAGCTGTAAGCTGAACATCAGGGGATTTCATCTTCTGAAATCATCACCAATGACTTGGAATAAAATTACATCCCTTTCCTCATTTGGCAGCACAGGATCAATAACTTCCTTCCAAAAATAATGTTATTCTCTTTAACTGTTGTTTCCATAGAAAAATTTTCTATCTAAATACTGTTTCCTAGGGAGATCACAGTGAAAATTCCTCTGTGGGGAGGAATGCAATCCTGACATACAAGTCACCCTTCCTGATGTTTCTGCTCTCTAATGTTTTTCCTCTCTATAATGTACAACTCTTGAACTCACAACCTCCTTAGTATGTTATGACAGCCACCTTAATAAATGAAAAAATGGAGATTAAAAATTATAAAAATCCCATTTTTAAATAAAAGAAAATAAAATAATTAGTTGATCTAAAATAAAATAATTAGTTTCAATTTGAAGATAGCAAAAATTCATCTAAAATTGCATGTCGTCTTAAAAGAAGAATTCTATTAAGATGCAATATCTCATTTTGAAAAGAGCAACATCTCATTTTGAAATTTTTAGGATAACATAATCGGTCTGGGATTAAAACCTGCAAATATAAAACTAATAGGTTAAGCACCTCCTAATTCTCTATTAGCCTGTATTTTGAAGCAACCATGTTCACTACAAAAATTAAAAATTGTTCCTGTGACTGAAGCCTTATATTTCAAAACTGTTATTTAGCAATTCAAAATGGAAGGCTTAGACAGTATCACGGGGCAGATAGCTTTTGTTTATTCTTCATTGTGTTCAGCATTTGATCTCTTCACCATTTATGAAACATCCACTTTTAGGACATCTGATCTACAAAGTTACTCAGGTGGCACTGACATCCTGCCATACTCTATACAGGCTTTAGATATCAAAGCAATCTGTGTCAAGATCTTTGGTAAAGTTTGGCTTTGACTTAGAAGATGATTAAATTTTAGCTAATGCCAATTCTCATACTTTTGTTTCCACCTGCTCTTTGAAGCTCTAAATTTCATCTTCAGACTGTACTGAAAGGAACATCAAGCTAAGTGCAAATTCTCAGGCACAGTTTCATCTCATCTAATTTTAGGTACCTGTGTCAGGCACTCAAATTGGATGTATAATTGCCATAAGCTCCAGACACAGTAAGTCATGAAGAGAAATGAGCTTATCTAGAGGATGATTAGACAACCTGAGGTCTTATTTATTCTTTTGAAATGTGCTTATTCCTTCACTGATTAGAGAACAAACTTTGGTCACTATATTTTGAATTCAAACACCTAGATGTCGGTAAAGTAAATGTCTCTTAAGCCTTTTCATGATGTCCAGGGATCTCTAAAAGATCATCTACATTTTTGAAACAGAGATCATAGTGACCATTCTGTTGCTCAGATAAAGCAGAATGTCAAACTGTATTAGATGGATGAAATGCATCTATTCAATAGACAATTTAGAGATGAATCAATAAATACAGAATGAAAATCCCCAGGAAGTAAAGGACAATGAAGCCCTCCTCCCCTCCAAATAAAAAAAATTGGTTTGGCTTCCTCTCTTAAAACCTCACAGCACTGTATACAGCTGAAAGAAACTCAATACTTTAAAGAGCAAACAAAATATTAACACTGTGCTCACTCACTTCTGTCTTTGATACTGCCTACATCTGTTACTGTTAACTTTGTAATTTGCTGCAAAAAAGCACTCAGTTTGGGTGCTAATGTGCAGAGTTATCAGAACCAAAGAAAAATCTAATATTTCAAGGACGGTTTAAAGAAATTCTCTGGCTTTTCTGATAGCAGAACTTGTGGGTACAGTTTGATGTTATTTTTTAATCCTGAAGTATTGAAATATAAAGTCAGATTTGCATTTTATAACCTGCTGTGACTACCTTTCTTTAAAGTTACTGTGAAAGAGGACAGCCTAAAAAAAAAGACCAATAAAAAAATTAAATGCTATAATGATATCCTTCAAAACCTGACTGCTGTAGCTCTGGGAAGAGTTAAAAATTTAAAGGTTCTGAAAGAGTCTGTAACCAATATAAGTAAGTGTGTTGCAGAGCATGCTAACTGCTGTATAAAATTTTAAAGGGTCAGACTCTCCACACACTATGTGAAAAGATTATTTAAACATCATTCTATATGGGAGTTGAAAATCATCTTATTAGAATCTCTTAGCAAACTTAAGCCACTGCTCCTTAAAAGTCAAAAATTACACAGGCAAATGCTGCACTGAAAAAGCACTAGCTAAAAGACCCAAGCAGGTTTGCTTTAACAGAAAAAGATAAAAAAAAGAAAAAAGATGTTTGCCAAGCTGTAATAAGGACAGTGGTAAGGACAAACAGAATGGCATCTTGCTGTCCAAGATGAATAAATACAAAATAACTTTGAACTTCTGAAGTTTCTGATCTTCTTGTGCTGGGAATCCATGAGCCCAAACAGAATCTGTCTCTACAGTAAATTTGAAAGATGAATATGCAAAGATATCAATACTCTCATAAACACAATTATACATATCTTTTTCTGTCTCCACACATTTATATATAAGAACCTTTTTATAGACATGTATAAATATCTAAACTAAAATTTTGTGCTCAAATCAGTAAATAGAATTAACACATTCAGGCTTAAACAGAAGTTCACCATAAAGATTGAAATCTATTTTCCTGCTGAAACCTGGGGTACTCTGAGAATATAAAATATTAGGTATGTCCATTGTACATTTTTCAAAAACACAGTAAAGAATATTATTATTAATAATATGAATGTTTTCATTACCTCATTCTTTACAACTGAAAATAAGAAAATTGGGTTTTTTTCCATTTGCAACTACTTCAAAATTATTTTTGTGCCAAGGGTCATACCCACAGTTGCATCAGTGCATCTCATTACAAAAGAAGCCCATACAGAAATATTCAAGAGCACCTCCCAGGCTTTAGGCAGAACTTCAGTGATATGTGTGAATCTGCTCCCCTGAACTGGGGCCCTTCCCTCATTAGGTTTATGGAAAGAATATATGCTAAAACCTGGATGCTGTTTTCACTTTTACATGCCCAGGTTATGTAGCTTCTTGCAAGTGTGAAATTTTATGAAAAAAAATACACATAACAGAAGACATGTGCATATTATACTACTGGGTTTTTTTGAGGAAGGACATACTTATTTCCGAGACACGGGTCGTTAGTTTGTTGATCACAGAGTGGTCCGGTCCATCCTCCTTCGCACTCACAGGAGAAGCCTGACTGGCTGGTGGCATGGCATGTGCCATGCACACAAACCTTCTTATGACAAGGCTCACAGCCTGGCAGAATTCCCACTTGCAGGGGCACATTTCTGAAGTCCTGGAGTTCACTGTTGATATAGAGATTACGGATGCAACCATGGAAGCTAGTGCCGTTCTGCCCTGGCGACTGGCGCAAAGCTGCTATGTTATTTTTCACAGGCATGCCTAGGAAATTAATAATAGCAAATAATCAGTGTAATACTCTCACAATTTTCTATACCATTTTCTCAATTTTTAAAACACTTTTAAAGGAATGCTTCTTCTAAATTAATTATTCTTAGCTATTCAAACTAGAACCAAGAACAATAATTTAGTTTTTGGAAATTGTCCTGGTTGTCAAGCATGCATGTAAACCAGCTCCAAACCTATAAGTCTCTAAGTCATGCTCAAGAGATGAATATAAGACTTCACTGGAAAGGAAGCTCAGAGCTGTGAAAAGGTCAGCTTTGCCTAGTTTTGACCTAGTGCATTTAAGTCCAGGACAGCACACAGTTTCTGAATCCCAGAAAAACAAAGGTTGTTGAAATTTAGCAGCTGATATGTCATTTTTTTGTAAGCTAAGGTACTCAAATCCAGAAGAATTTAGTAGGACCAGCTCATCAAAATGGAGCTAGCACACACATTTCAAATGTGAGGTTTTGCTATTGAAAATTTCTTGGAAAGGACAGTTTAACAGGCTGAGGTTCCAAAACCAAAAATACTTTTGTTTAGCATGTCTCAAAAACAGATTAATAAAATAAAACTAAAAGCCATTCATAGTTTGCCAATACAGTCTAAAACAATCAATAATAAAAATAATTCAGCATCCAACTACTATGTGTATACACTTTTAGATAATGCAAATGTTCCCAATGTTGACCATTTTCAGAGTAATTCCTGTTACAGTCTATAGTTGCTACAGGTGTAATTAGAGCAGTAGGTGTATGTGACGCACTTATCCTGTTATAATAATTTGAGAATAATTCAGAAGGAACATTACTATCAAACTTTTTCTTGTAAACATGAAGTTCTTCTACTCCTACCCTCTATTTTTGTTTTCTTTTAACTTATTGCCAACATATTAGCCTATAGCAGATAGTCCTTAAGATAGTGTTTTCTAATAATGAATACACAAATGCCTAAATCAGTCCTGAGATTCACAAGTAAAGGAAACCAAAGTGCACTGAGCATTAAAAAGGATCTGTTTACCTGAAAATAAATATTCTTATTAGCTGCATAGCTTTATTCCTAGACAAAATCAACAATTTTCATTCTGGTACTTAAATAATGACAAGAAAGCAGCAATGTTCTGCATAGTTGCTCCTTAACCATGTAAACTGATACTTCTAATAACTTTCTATATTACTCTGAACACTTAAGAGTCATGCAGAAATACTGTGCAACCTAATGAAGTAGACCTGCCCTTCATTTAGAGGTTATTGCAATTTCATTTGTGCTAGGCTTCAGTGATTATAGAAATGAACAACATTGTATCCCTACTGTTGAAGAGCCTAATCTTCTTTGATCTTTGATCTTATCAGTTAAATAAGTGTATGGGGTTTGTGTGGCCATACTTTGGGTAGTGGGGGGGCTACAGGGGTGGCTTCTCCGAGAAGCCGCCGGAAGTGTCCACCGTGTCCAAGAGAGCCAATGCCAGCTGGCTCCAGGATGGACCTATCAAGTCTGCCTAGGCCAAGCCAATCAGTGATGGTAGCAAAAGCTGTGTGATAACATATCTATAAAGGAAAAAAACCCCAAAAGAGTTAATTGTGTAGATGTGACCAGAAAGGAGAGAGAATATTTGAGAAGCAGCTCTGCAGACTCTGAGGTCAGTGAAGCAGGAGGGGCAGGAGGTTCTCCAGGTACTGGAGCTGAGATTCCCATGCAGCCCATGGTGAGGCAGCTGTGCCCCTGCAGCCCACGGATGGTCACAGGGAGCAGAGATCTACCTGCAGCGCATGGAGGAGACCATGCTGGAACAGGTGGATGCTTGAGAGAAGACTGTGACCCCATGGGAAGCCTGTGCTGGAGCAGGCTTCTGGCAGGACCTGCGGAGAAAGGAACCCCCACTGGACCAGGTTTTCCTCGGACTTGTGACCCTGTGGGGGACCCATGCTGGAGCAGCCTGTTCCTGAAGAACTGCATCCCAGAGGAAAAAAGGGATCCATGCAGGAGCAGTTTGTGGAGAACTGTCTCCCATGGGAGGGACCCCACACTGGAAGAGGGGAAGGACTCCTTTCTCTGAGGAGGAAGCAATGGCAGAGACAATGTGATGAACAGACCATAACCTGTATTCCTCATGTGCCTGCACTGGTTGTAGGAAGGAAATAGAGAATTGGGGGGAAAAAGTTAAGCCGGAGAAGGAGGGAAGGGTGGGGGGAAGGTGTCTTTAAGAAATGTTTTACCTCTCCTTATCCTACTGTGATTTCGACTGGTAATACATTAAATTAATTTCTTCGAGTCTGTTTTGCCACATCAGTAATCGGTGAGGGCTCTCTCCTCGTCTGCATCTCAACTTACGAGCTTTCACTGCATTTTCTCTTCCCTGTCCAGTTGAGGAGGGGGGTGATAGAGTGGCTTTAGTGGGCACTTGGCACCCTGGCAGGGTCAAATGTAAAATAGGCTTTGAACTATTATATTAAAGGACTCAGACTGCAAACAATCATGAGTTTCCATCTCTCACATCTTCTTGCCATATTTTCAAACAAGGGACAGGGCAGAGTCATCAAGGCCCCTTCACCCTGTTATCTCCCTTGAAAGCCACATTCAGCTAATGTTCATAGAAAATGCTTGAAGTATCTCAGCAGAACAGATGTACTTAAGTTACTTTTTGTAAAAATAAAAGGTGTACAAAACTAAGCACATCAATGCAATGGTAAACTAGATGTTATGCTTGAAAGTGTCAGGAAAGTTAGATGTGATTTCTGGGAACCATATAAGCACGTATGTATGATACCAGGCAACAGGTGGTATATCGCACACAATTCAGATTTTTTTTGTCTATTTTCTCTAATAAGGGAGACATTTGGAAACACAATGCAAACATGTGCACAAGCTTTCAGCCTATACATTTTTGCTTCTTCTAGCAAGATACCAAATGTCAGAAGGCCAAAGTGTGTGTAAAACCTGCTTATGTTCTTTAGCAATATTTCTTAGATAATTTTTATATAAAGATTCTTTACCAGTTAGGAAACAACTGACACAGAAACAATACAGACAAATATTTCAGATCTATTTTTGGCAATGTAAGAGAGTAGTCTGCACCCCCTCTTAAGCTTTTGGACGCTGAACCTGACTACAGGTAAATTACTGCTCAAGGAGGAAATGGTAGGAATCTCTCTTAAATAACAGTCACACAGTAAAACTGTCGAAACAAGTATCTAATTCTAGAAGCTGCCAGAACAGAGCAGGCACAAATGAGAAGCAGCTGATACTCAACCTGTCTCAGAAATAGGGACATCCTTGAAAGAAGGTGCCACTCTCAACTAGTAAAATATGCTCTAATTTCCAAGAGAAGAATGTGAAGTATCAGTGATGTCTGTGACTCCTTTGAAGAATTTTTGAGAAGAAACAGATTGTCCCTTAAGAATTCTTACACAACCCATGCATTTTCAATATGATTTACTGAAATTTGTTACAGAAAGACTGAAAAATAACAAGCACGTGTATTCTGACCACACGAAAGAGCCATACACTCGGAAAAGGCAAAAAACCCCAAAAGGTATACATCGATTAGCTCACTTTTGGTAAAAATAATGTTAAATTACCCCTTTCAAACCAAGCTATATATTGTGACCCAAGAGTAACATTAAAAAAAAAAAAAGGAGAGGGGGGAAGGCATGGACAGAGGGAATGAGAGAGAATGAGAGCGCACACTGTACAAGGGCTTGGTGTTAAGTCTGAATTTCAGCCTGCCAAATGAGGTGATGCTTATCAGAAATGCCATTTTAGCAGGAAAGTGGTAAGAGTAAGTGTAAGCTACATGATGATTTAGGTGTCAAACTAAGACTTTGGCAAAGACAAAAATACTGCATAAAAACCTAGTGAGAATTTAAGTTCTTAACTGATGAAAATGTGTAATCAAATTCACTAAAAAAATCTAGATATAGTTGGATAAGAAAAAATCATTGAATCTCAAAAAGATGGGTGATATAAAGATACAAGAGTGAAAATTACCCATCTTGAGAATTTTAAAAATTATAAACAGATATATTAGAAAAAGAAGAGGATAGATTAAGAGCTGAATGTCAACCTACTGGGTTTTTTTCCTTTATTTTGTTCCAATGTGCTTCTATGATTGGTTTTCATTATTTTTTGGATCAACATTTTCTATGACAGCAGAAATAATTGCCTACTTGGAACCTGAATGTGAAGAACTATAATAGAATAAACACAAGACCTCCTTAAAGGAACATGCACTAGAATGCAAAAGACTGCTGCTCTTAGGTATCAAACCACTAAGAGAAAAGATTATTTCCAAAAGTTATTCTTCTGATACTTGAAGATGACAATGCAGATTAGTATGATTCTCCTAATGGAGGCACAGATCTGCAGGGTGAAGAAGCAAGGAAGAGAACCATATGACACAAATCAACATCACAGTGGTAAGAATGTGCCCAGAATAAATGTTTACAGTTGGCAGTTTGACCTCATTTCATCAAAAGGTGCTTATAACAGACAGGAGGATTATTGTTCTGCACTAAGCTCAGCTTTCAAGTAGTACAATTGGCCTCAGCAGTCATTAAACAAAGTGATGTTGACAATACAAGTAAGCATGCACACAGTGTCCTATCTGAGTCTAGGAGCCCTTCTTCCAAATGTGGCATAGGACACTATGTAAAGAGAGGCAATACACAGGAAAAAATGCAATATGCTTCTACAAGGAAATCCTCGTTTGAATCAGTACATCACACAAATGTACTACTGATGGCACAGTTTTTTGCAAGGAGGCAAGATGCTTAAGTCTAAAAAGTTATTCTCAGACATAAAAGAATTAGGCAAAATTAAAATGAAAGTACATTTTTTTCAACAGAAAAAACAGATCAGAAGGAAACTCCTTACATGCCTGTTGTAAGAGTATAAGGTTAAATTAAGTAGAACATTTTCATGTTCTACTATATGTAGCATTTAAAAAGTGTTTAAAAACCATGCTGAATCTCTGAACTCTAAGAACTTAGACTTGTTACCAAGTAAGGAGGCGCTGAGTGTTGGCTGAATTTTCTGACTTTCACCTAGATTGCACAGGCCCATAGAAATACAGCAGGAACTGCTAGTGTTTGAACAATGTGTTTGAACTCATAGTTCTACAAGAGTAAATGGCATCAAATGATCAAAACTTTTCAAGTACCTTAGCTGCTCAAGTTAAACAAACAGTTAAACAAACAATTAAACAAACTTTTTTTTTTTTTTTTTTTTTTCCCTCAAAACAAACAAAACCCAAGCCCTGACACATACAGTGAGGCAACTGTCTGGGCACATTCTTACCTAGTGTCCTAACTCTTATCAGCCCTAAGCAGTAAGATCTCCAGACATAAATTATACTTCATGGCTTTACACATTGCTATCATTTCCTGCAGATATCAGTACAGGGAAATAGGAATGTAAAATGAGCAAAACAGAATGCTACCATTCTACACTTTCTGAATAGGCATTACTAAATCTTCATGCAGCTAAACAATGTTAAGCACACTTCTTCAGTTTAATAAAAGGCTAAATAACAGCAGAAAATTACAAAATTTTACAGTCATAAAAAATAAACATAATTATAAAATAGCAACCAGTGTAGTTTGAGGACATATTATTTCTTAAAATTGAAGCTATTGATATTAACTGCCAAAGTTTCATCTTAAGGTGTTATGTCAATGAATGAGTCTCTTTAAGAAACACAAGAATGTGTTTCTTAAAGCATGTTACCACAGTAAATTATCTATTATACCTCTAGTAAGAAGCAGTAAAATCCTCTTACCTCCTACATACAGCGGAGAATCAAAATTCAGAGTTGATTGCTTGGACAAATTGGTAATTATCTTGGGGCTTCCTCCATCAATAGATAAAGATAGAATCTGATCCATAGCTAGCAGTTCCACAATGTGGAAATTGCCATCATTAATTGTTTCCACACTGCAAAATAAACATTAATAATAAACAGTTGATGGTCAGGGTCAGAACAGTTTTTCCTTTTTTCCTCTTTAAGAGTTCAAAACAGTTTCAGAACAGAACTTCTCTAGGAGTGTATAGGAGGGCAAAATATAATTTTCTCCTGAAAATTATATTTTAAGCAAAGACATGCACATATGCTCAAAAGCCAATACAATACAACATCCCTTCTTCTGGACTAATGATGACAGAGCTGGAATGCCTTTTCTATGGAGACAGGCTGAGAGAGTTGGGGTTGTTCAGCCTGGAGAAGAGAATGCTCTGGGAAGCCCTTAAAGCAGCTTTTAAATATTGAAAGGGGGCTTATAAGAAATATGGAGAAAGACTTTCTACCTGTAATAATGGGACAGAGCCCAACTGTTTTAAACTGAGAGAGGGTAGATATAGACCAGATAGAATCTATTAAGTAAAAGAAGTGACATAAAAAAAAGTACTTTAATATGAGAGTGGGTTAATATGAAACACTGGGACAAGTTGACAGAGAATTTGTGGATCTGTTATTGGAAATGCTCAGGATCAGGCTGGATGGGGCTTTGTACAACTTAATCTAGTGGAAGCTGTCCCTGCCAATAACAAAAAAGATGGAACGAGGTGATTGTTTAAGGTCCCTTCCAACTTAAACCATTATGTGATTCTAATGTTACTTAAAGATCATATTTGAATGCAAGTCTGTGTGTATCCTACATTTTACAGAGTATTGGGTTTACATATCTTGCAAGTATGAAGGCCTGAGTCAATTCCAGTAATACATAAATCTATTTCATGGAATATGGAACTGCATCTAACTTTACTCCTGCCAGACAAAATTGTATCATTGGTCCAGACAGCTCCACTGATACTTACAATAAAGTTATTTGTTATCTTTATTGGGCATGGTTACTTAAGTGTGTTCACCTTCTGGCTAGTACAATGAATATGAACACTATTTTTTTTTTCGTCTACATATACCATTTCCTTCTGCTTACTAACAAGATATGAACTCACTAGTAGGAGAATGCCTGAAGGTTCTCAAGGTGAAAATGCTTGCTTCAAGCATGGTGCTTACCCTGCTAGCTTACTCATGCTGCTAGGCACAAAAAAGGTCTGCCAGTGCTTATCAGCCTCAATATCTATGAAGCAAGTGCTTAAGTGCAGGAACTACTCTGCACTTGAACACAGTTTAAGTACATCAGAGAAGGAAAAATATCATTACTCAATTCTGGGACTGAATATATCATTGTACTTGCATAACTTGTAGTCCATTTTCCACTGGAGAAATAGAGCTGAATATATGCATGCAAGGTGTGAGCTGTAGTCCAGAGACCAGACACTAAAAGCATTCCCACGAAAGCCTTTATTTGTTTCAGGGCATCATCAAATAAGTGAGTTTAATCCTTTGAAAAAAGTTATTTAAATGAACCAATTGTATGATAGCCTGAAATGGACAGTCACACAGTCAATTAGCTCTTCTCATTGAGAAAGCAGGATAGCTGAAAGGGATTAAGTTCCTAAATCTCAAGGCAAAAATCAAGCACATTACCTTAAAACATCCTTAGTGATGTTTTAATTAACCTAACTGCTTTTGTCCTGGAACAGATCAGCAGCACACTTGGTTGTTCACAGCTGTGACACATTAAATAGCTTCTTAGCCATTTATTACCAACTCCGTGAACAGCCTTTGCTCACTGTGGATCAAAGATCTGCATGGTAGCATGCATGCTTTACATAAACCCAGCTCTATTTGAGAGTGCAAACACATGACAGAGCAGACACTGGCACAATAAACACTTTATGGGAGCTGCCAGGAGGGGGACTGCCAGTTTCCATGGGGGGAAAGGAAATGGTCAGGGTTTATCATTCCTAAAGAGAGAGGTTTATTCAAGGTATCAAGAGGCTTTTTTTATCTGATCAAGCAATATAAAAGATGCTATGATTAAGTTACTTAACACATTTCAATGAATCCAGGCAAAAAAATGTGCTAAAAAATCAAAGTGCGTATAACTTCTTGACTTCACAAAGCAAGAAACCCTGATGTAGTGTTCTTGTTTCAAGGAAACTTGTTTTACAACTTCTAAACGTTTCACTCAATAGTATTTAGAAGAATAAGAACAACACAGAAAATGCATTTTTAGAGCAAGGGGTCATTCCAGGGATATACAAACCATAATGTGTAAAGGGAATGTGTCTCTGATAACAGTGATTATTAGAAGCGTCTGGTTTAAACTGTTCCACTGGTAAAAATTTACTACAGAAAGAGAAGCCCTCCTAGGTAAGGATGGTTTAAATTGAAGAGGAAATAAACTCAAGGCATATCTGGAATATTTCCTGCCAATGCACTTACATTACTTCTAGCCCATTTCCCATTGGAGATATGAGAGCTGAATGCATAGATTGTAATGAAAAGCTGTAAGAAGAACTGATTTAAGGCTTCTGGTACTCTGTAGAAGAATAATGATCTGGGAAGAAATAGTCCCACATTTCCAATAAATATATGATGAAAACTAGTTTACAGAATGAAAAGATTTTTTTTGCTTTTGTGCAAAAAACCTGTTAACATTTAAAAATTGATGCCCAGACAGAACAAAACACAAGTGGATCACATCTTTCCAAATAACCATCTCCAAAGAATTAGTATTATTTATTGGTCTTGGCAGTGCCATCATCTTGTTTCTCAGATTGATTGATGACTGCTTTTGGGATGATGGCTCTTCCTGCAGTCAGTTCCCATGAACTGGGAGGACAGGAGGGAAACAAAAGGGAGGGACTGAAGGAAGGACTGGAAACATTCCAGGAGACAGCTTTAATAGGTAACAAAGGTACAGAAAGACAACATGCAATGAATGGATAAAAAGAAGATAAAGACCTTAAAAAGGGCAGGAGATATCACAAAGATTCTGGGGGGTAAAACAGTAATAACTGGAAATAATGAAGGGATTTGAGTAAAATGTGTAAAAGATTCTGTGCCACAACATACTCCTTTCTAGAACCTGAAACAGAAATTAAACAGTACACAATTTGTAGAGCTGTCACTAGAGGCACGTATATACCTATACGTAAATGTGGAAATGCATATATGGCTTCCAAGATAGAATGATGAAATCACAGAATCATTTAGGTTGGAAAAGACCTCTAAGATCATCAAGTCCAGCAACTAAACCAGCACTGCCAAGTCCACCACCAAACAATGTCCCTAAGTGCCACATCTACACTTCTGTTAAATACCTCCATGAATGGTGATTACACCACTTCCCTGGACAGTCTGTTCCAATGCTTGACAACTATTTACGTGATGAAATTTTTCCTAATATCCAATCTATGCCTCTCCTGGTGCAACTTGAGGCCTTTTCCTCTTGTCCTATTGCTTGTTATTTGTGAGAGGAGTCTGACCCTCACCTGGCTACAATCTTCTTTCAGACAGTTGTAGAAAGAGATGAGGTATGGCCTCAGCCTTTCCTCAACAGCAGAAGACTTCACTGCAGTTGGACTATTACATGATGGTTTTCAAATATCTCAGAAACTCACCATTATGCTTATCAGAAATGAAATGGAGGTTAATAACAATAACAGAAACAAAAATAATAACACTAGAAGTGTGTATCTCAAAATTGCTTCACAAAACAACCATGTCACTCTGTAACGTGTCACTACATTTCCTGTCCCTTTCTTCACTACACTGACATTCTTCATTTGTCACATAATTCAAAAGAGACAATCAACTATGCAGGGGAGATGCTTCTTATTATTTTGTAACAGTAACCTAATTGGGACTGTTTGTTAATTGGTCACTTTGTTATTAACTCCTTCCATGTTTATGTTTGGTTGTTTTTTCCTCTGTGAGTACTGTTTTTCAATCTTTCTCTAGATAATTATAATGGACAAGTGTGAATTACCAGTATTAATTATATTTCAATAATGCCAGAAAAAGCATTAAATTTATGAGAAGGAAATATATGTTTTGAAAAGGAAGAAGTATTCTAAATAGATTAAAGAAATGGGAGCCAAAATAACTTAGAACTATACATGACCCTCATTCCTATTGCTTCTTATTCTTAGACAGATATACCTATTGAAATAAAAATCAACAAAAATAATTAAACTCCTGGAAAAATAATCTAGATTTCTTGTGTAGCCCTAACCCATACAGAAAAGAAAAACAATATTATTTTGAATAGGAGTATAATAATTTATAAAAATAATTTGTTTTCACTGAAATGTCCCTAATAGAATGCAGAACAGTGTCACTGTTACAAACTCTAGAAAGCAAATATACCTATATATAATTTTACAATAAATAGAAATAGTAAATAGAGCAAAAAGAAGATTTAAGGAAAACTGATTTAATACTTCCCCTTTACTTCTGAAAGTAATTTTAGCACCAAGAGGGCAGTCAAGGCCAGGAAGTGATGCCTGTTGTCTTTCCACTCATTCTTGCAATGCCTGTTTACTAATTCCTGTGAAGTTATACAATACCTCCCAAAAAATTCAGGTGGTAATTTTTCAGAGAACCAGAGAAATATGATTTAAAAAAAAACCCTCAAAAACTATGCTACATAAGAAGCTGTGGATTCTTTCTCTTAATGACTTTGGAAGAAAAAGCCATTTCTTTTTCAAAGGTAATGCCTTTTTTCAGAATCAAGTTTTTAGCTTTCTCTTCACTTGCCAGGGAAAAATCCCACATTATATGACTGCTGAAGAGAAGAAAAGAGAAGAGAAGAGAAGAGAAGAGAAGAGAAGAGAAGAGAAGAGAAGAGAAGAGAAGAGAAGAGAAGAGAAGAGAAGAGAAGCTTCNGAGAAGAGAAGAGAAGAGAAGAGAAGAGAAGAGAAGAGAAGAGAAGAGAAGAGAAGAGAAGAGAAGAGAAGCTTCTATTTAATTTCTGCTTATACAGTGCAGTTTTTCATTTTACTCAGCACACTAGGAAATTATTTGGCAGTTACAACTACAGAAAAACTCCACTGCTACATGTGAGCTTTACAAACGTATAAATATTCTGCTGAAATAATATATTATTTGTCTGACATAACTGCATTAGAGTTACTTGCCAACCAAGTCACATCTTTTGGCAAGAAGTTTTAAGTGTCTGACAACACATTAATTTGCATATATTTCTTTTAACCATGTATTAAAAAATGTGACTTTGATATAAGTAATGAATGTAGGTTTTGTTTCAGTTACAAATGTGTTTCATTCAGGTTCACCTGTAAATAGCAGAGGCTGGATATGACCCTGTGTCATAGCTGACCCTCACTCTACCCCGGTACAGTTCCACTGCAATATGATCTTTATCGCCTTTGTACAGCAGGATCCCACTGTCTTCATCTGTGGCAATCTAGTTAAAAGATAGAAATATTTAGAAACCACAAAAAATAGGTATTTAATCAAAATGAGGTCTTAAGTGAATCTCTGAATTTACTGCCATAGTCTGTTACTTCATTATAGAATTTTTGAAGGAAAACTTGACAAAACTCTTTCTCTTCCTATCAATAAGCCCATCTACTTCAATATGAATATAGAGTTATTGCACTAACTCTTCCAGATTTTTAGCTCAAACTGTGAAAAGCTCTTTAAGTGAGCCAATGACAACTTTGGGTCATTTACCACATCATGAAAAGTCATTTACTCTCTTTCCCAGAAAAGAGAATCCACAACACAAGCAAACTTACCTGTAGAGTGATATTGGTTTGGGGGCGTATCTTAGCTGAAGGGATTTGCAGATAGGATTCTTTGTTGACGAAGTTTATACTAATCAGCTTTTCACATTTCTCACCCTGGTAGCCTGATAAACACTGACAGATTGGTTCACTTTCTTTTATAATACACTGGGCCCCATTTTGACATTCGTAATTATCACAAGGGCTGGTGCGAGGTAGAACCATTGGCGGTGAAAACTCACAAAACAAGCCACTATATGAAAACAGAAAACAATCAGTATTTCCAAGAAAAAACAACTGTGACAGAAGACATCCATGTTTGTACTGCCTTCAGATCTTTCTCACCTGTACCCTTCTGGGCAAATGCACGTATATCCATTAACTGCGTCAGTGCACTGCGCTCCGTTTTTACATTTGTTGTCCTGGCAGTCGTCGAAGTCAATATCACAATGCTCACCTACATATCCAGGTGTGCAATCACATCTGTAAAACAGGAAAGCAAATCAGATAGCACAGTGCCTTTTAATGACCCAGTGTGATTATAACAAAGGAACTACTGTATTGTTTAAAAATCAAGGAAAAAGAAGCATTACTAATACTTTGTGTGCAAAGACTTTATAGCTTCACCATACTAATAGATGGGGAATCCACATATGTAATGGATACAGGTTTGCTAGTTAAAAAGTTTACACACCTGCCATTATATTGAAGAATTGTGTGCAAATCTAGAGAGCCCTCATGAATAATTTAGGCAGTTTTTAGAGTTTATGAGCAACACAATGTTACAGGATGCTATTCATGGCTGCAAACACTAAGAATCAATATGCTTGGCTGGTGAAACCAAGACAAATAATCCGAAGCTTGTACTGATGGTTATTTTCTTTGTCAACTGAACAGCTAGCTATGAACAGACCAATGGTCCATTTATGCAGTTTAAAGGTTGTGCATAATTTTTTGCTTCTAAGGTTCCACCAGTCTGATTTATTAAAAATAGCTCCATGGTTGGTGAACTAACAGAAATCTCAAAACCCATCATCTGTCCTCCCTGAAGCCCCACTGGTCTAGAAACAGCCCATCCTCAAGAGAGTATGTAATGATTTTTGTTTGTTGGTTTGGTTGGTTTTTTTTTTCCAAGTGAAACTCTCATTGCTAATGCTAGTGGCATTCCTTCAGGGAATTATCATATATAGGACTGAGTGATGTTCAGAACTCTGCAAAAATTAATGGAAGATATTACAAATCCATGCATCCATATGATATTTTTTTAACTTAAAATGTCTTTAATTGATTTCATTAGATCTTGTGATTCCCTCCTCAGTGTTATTTCTTTTACTATCTAAAATTTTCTCTAAGCTAGCAAGAGTGATTTTAAATAGCCACATAAGTTTAAATTTAGCACTTTAATCAAATATGTTTCATTTTTTATTCAACAACAGGTATGAACAAGAAAAGGGAAAAAGAATATAAAGCAACCTAATGAAAGTATGACTGAGATACATCTTGAAGTATACTGCATGTGCTATTTTCTGATTTAAAAGTTACAGGAAAGATTAATGAACTGGACAGTAAAGTATAAGACACTAATATAGGTTTATTGAAGTGACATGAAAAAACAAACATAATGCACAACAACAGAAACCAAACAATTTTTATATTTTCCAGTTAGAAACTATCAACTTAATTTCACATTCAACTGAATATTTAATATTTTTATGCCATATTTTAAATAAAATGTCATTTTATAAGTAGTGGGAATGACAATCTGATTTTAGCACAAAAGCATGCTGTGCATAAAACAGGCACTTGTGAGAACAATTTAAATCTGCAGGTTTCCTGTATTTATTAACCTAAAGCCTATTAAAGCAACTTTAAATTGTGCATACTAATTAATCATGATAAGGATATGGTGTAATTAAAGATTAGCTTTCCTGGGGAGGGACTTCTTTACTTTATACCTTTCAGTGTGCCTTCCTAATAATTTCTTTCACAATTACTTCTCTAAAAGCAATATAATTATTCCACTTCAATTAAATGCAATTATTTTCCTACTGCTCAAACTCCTATAAGGGTTTTGTATAGACCATCATAAAGACTACCCTGTGTTTCTATTTAAAATCTGGTTGGAATTAGACCTTTTAAAGATTAGTCAAATTCAATAAAACATACTTAAGATAATAATGCAGCTTTACATGAAAATAATGGCGTGTTCTGCCATAAGGTTTAATAATAATCAAAATTAGTACTTTGAGAATAGAATTAGTTTCCACTTAAACAGAAGGAAAGGAAGCTAAGCAGGATAGAAAAATACAAACTAATGACATTTCAGACTCACTTGTATCCTTTGGGTGTCAAGATACACTTTGAATCATGCTGGCAAGGATTCAGGTTTTGGGCACAGAAATCTAATTTCTCCTCACAGAGTTCACCTGAAATACAATGTATGTTGTCAATTCAGTGAAAATATCACAGTGACCTGTAAATAGCAATGAACAGAATTTTAAAAGCAATGGCTACAAATTCCTTTGCTAACACTAAAATATGCAGACTTTTTACATAGCAATAAATATCTTTATAATAAATATTAATACATAAATAAATGGTAATACAGAAATAACAAAAATAAATAATAATATACCTGGTAACTCATTTATANTATATCCAGATTTGCACTATCACTATAAGTAGTCTATTACCTGAAAAAAACCTGTTAATATCACTGCATGTCAATACAATTCCAATTATCCAAAAATGAAAACTTGTTTTCTACTTTTCCTTAAATATGACTCTCCATTTTTTGCATTTGTTAATGTACCATAATTATCTATAATCTGTTCTGTGAAAAGAAAAGAAAAAAAAATCTATGTAAAATGTCTATCCTTCCCTGCTCATAGAGGCAGTGGCTCTAATTTCCAAAATGGGTTT
>VXBC01011535.1:233631-280144 GCA_013399945.1 Ploceus nigricollis
ACATAGCAATAAATATCTTTATAATAAATATTAATACATAAATAAATGGTAATACAGAAATAACAAAAATAAATAATAATATACCTGGTAACTCATTTATAAACAGAATCAAGTACAACTTCAATCATCTATACATGGATATAAATGGTAATTTTGTAATTCTTTTTCTTTTACAATATTTATTTAGCTCTGCTATATAGCAACACTAGTGATTGAACTCACTAGAACAAAAAAGCCAGCAATATGCTTTTCTTTTACTTATTTCTAAGCACATAACACACAGATATATCCAGATTTGCACTATCACTATAAGTAGTCTATTACCTGAAAAAAACCTGTTAATATCACTGCATGTCAATACAATTCCAATTATCCAAAAATGAAAACTTGTTTTCTACTTTTCCTTAAATATGACTCTCCATTTTTTGCATTTGTTAATGTACCATAATTATCTATAATCTGTTCTGTGAAAAGAAAAGAAAAAAAAATCTATGTAAAATGTCTATCCTTCCCTGCTCATAGAGGCAGTGGCTCTAATTTCCAAAATGGGTTTATAATCCAAAAAGAATTTTAATATGGTTAAAAATTTTTTATTTGCAACTTTATGAAAAAGAAACACAGGTTTGTAAACAGATCAACAATATCTTGTTCCCTGACTAACTTATCAGATGACACCATGGAGCGTGCATTTCCTAGGCTTGTAATCACTGGTTTTTAAAGTAGGCATATTTATTCCAGCATCCATATGAAGAATATATGTGTAATAAACTGGTATAAACCCTGTGCCTGCTGAATTCAGGGACTGACTGGTCCACCAGACTCTGAAACTATGGAAGGAGTAGGATTGTCCCTGTCCTTTATTCCCTTTCAGTAATAAAACATGAGCTGGCAAGCAAAGAGAAGTAGAACTGTACACTGCAATGACAAACAAAAGAGCAGAAGAAAGGAGTGAATGATCAGACACTTTCACTGCTCAAACTGAACTTGCCGTCAAAGAGGCGATATTTGGTATCCCTCAGTTTTACTGAGCTGAGCATGGCAGTGGCTTGCAGTGCAGCGGACAAACAAACAAAAAAAGAGCTGAGGAACAGTCTATATTAAAGCAAGGATAGAGAAAAAGGCAAAACTGAAGCAGGACCAAAGGGTTATTGCCAGTTAAAAACACAACTGAAAAACGTATACTAAGTGCAATAAGACGTGGGACCTCTACATCTTCAAAAAATGAGAGGACAAGTCAAAAAACAGCTAGACAAATATTTTGCAGGCATTCAAAAGATCCAGACTGGTTCTACACAAAGATTAAAAAAAAAAAATCAGTAAATAAACAAATACTACATTCCAAATTTGCAAGTAGTGTGTTTTCTCTACAAACCAAAGGTTTGTAAAGTTTTAAGATAACATAAGAAAATAGCTCTCATGAACAGGTCACTTAATAGCCTCAGGAAAACTGTCAGTAACAACATGACTTAGTCAATATACGTAGGAAATTGAATGGAGATCAAATGCAGGCCACTGAAGATGACAAATACAAAGGATTATAATTCTACCCTCAAAGACTCTTCAAACTCTCAAAAGAATTATTAGTCTGGAAATGTGCAACTGTTATGACTAGGTCAGTGCACAAAGAATCCTGAAATACCAGGGATTGTTTGCATCCCACGATATATTAAACAAAACCCAGATCCCTTTCTCTTTTCAAAGGGTTTGTTCAAACAAATACATATATATATATAGGTCTTCAATGCTATTCTTCACATAGCATTTAGTCAATTTGCAGAACTTGTAATAGCTGAAATCTGTTCAAAGAGCAGCAGTGTTTAAGAGTGACATGCAAGTATGGGAACAGTGAGTTCAGATTTTAAGGATCATGGGAGTAGAATAAGCAAAAATTACTGTTGTTTTAACCTAGTTGGTGCACATTCCCATAGTTTAGATACGCATCTATAAAAATATCTTATTATGGCATATATTGTATATTAAGTTACTTGCAGAACTGAAAAATACATGACACCCCAACTACAAGTAATAAAAAATGTGGTTATACAGTACTAATAAAATTTGGTATTAATTACAAGCACCTCTAAATATTCCCAAGATTATTAAATCTGACAGTATATCAAAGAGTTTCTGAAAGTGACACATTGAGCCGATCTCCCAAGCAGGGCTGGAGCTTGCTGTCTCTTATACATTCACAGCAATGGTTCAATGAAAAGAAGACCAAACTACCTAGAAAATGGCAATTTAGGAGTGGCATAATAGGAACAAGCATTCTTACTATTCCTGTCAAATTTATTAAACTGATTTTGCTACAGGACATTAATTTGTCTTAGATTACCATTGGTACAGATTTCTGAAATAACTTGAGTGGCAAATAATTCTACTCACTAGTGTCTAAGCCCGTACATTTTTGTAAATCCTCCCCCAGGTAAAATACAGGATTAAAATAAAATACAGCATTTCTTAGAGTACACTGCATTTTAGTATTCATATGTTGCTGGCCCTAATATCTTCAGAACTATACTGAAAGCTGAATCAGCTCATGAAGAGTGCTCAGGGGCACTTGAAATCTCCTTATTTCCCACTCTTGGCTGTGAATCCTACATAATGATTGGGCATTTAAGTTTAAAACAGGTTTACCATTTTGAAAAATGTCCACTTCAAAGTATAAAATCAATGTTACAATACCAGGCATACTGCACCCAAATGGCTTGCAAACATCATCAAACATTACCAGGTATTTTTGAGATTATGGTCAGAGTTTGATCTAAGTACTCTGTAGAAAAGCACATAGAAGCAGAACTTTTTGTGCTCTGACAGCAGAAAAGTAACGAAACTCTTCCCTTGCATTTGCAAATTGTATGCATGGTGAATCATATCCTTGTAGTTTTAGTTAAACAGTCAGTAGCAAATAGGAAACAGGATGGTGGCCATGTAGCAGAAGACTCACGTAAAAAATACTATGACCATAAAAGTTAGCTTTACTTACAATGCAACCTTTAGTTATTAAAAAAAAGTAGCATAAATGACAGAGTTGTACACAGGATCAGTAAAGAAAAAATTGAGATGGAATCCAAATATGTACATCAGATACTCAATTTCTGAATGAAGATGTAAATACCAGAGTAACAAGGCAAGATAACCCAAATGCAAGGTTTTGTACAGCTAATAGATAATAACTGCTAATATTAATAAATGCTAATCGATCTTTTTCTGAATGGAGCATTCTCATGGCCAAAATAAAACTGTTTTTGAAAAAGTTAATAAAAAAGGTAAGTAAATTGTGGGATATGGAATATAAACCACTGAAGAATATAGTTTCATGGTAAAGAAACCCTTCCTTCAGCATACTGAACAACCATTGTGTTATTTAGAATTTAAATGAGACAAGGTGAAAAGAAGTAAAATTGTTGAAATGAAAAGATAGAGATGAAAGTGAAACACTCATTGGACAAAAAACCACAGATTTACCAAGTTAGGCTCCTTGGCTTTACTGGAAGGAAATCTTAGAGAGTGTCCTGATTTGAGAAACATAATACAATGTTTAAAGAGCATACTTCAAAATAATCAGAAAAGGTTGTGGAAAAAGGTCTCAATTCAAGGAAGCTTGACACCAATGTGTGAGGACATTCTTTTATTCATCTAATAATATTGTAACTGAGGCTTCTGTAAGAGCTTGGCTAAGTAATTATGGTTTTGAAAGATGGGAACATTTCTGTATGTAGGAGAATAAGGAACAGACTAGTTTGTTTAAAAATAAGTAGCAGATAAAGTGTCAAAAAACCTGTGAAAAGCTTCCAAAGTTTAATTAGAACCAGCAATAACTCTTTTCACAAGACATCTGGTTTAATTAATCTAAGGAAGTCTGAATTCTGGTATAAAGTAGCATTGAAACCAGTGGAATTATGAATGAACACGACCCTCCAAGCTCAAGACAAATATTTACTGAGATTTTGCATAGAGTATGATGTAGACTTAAACAGTCAGACAACATTAAGAAATACTGATATATACTGATGATACTTTATATAGGTAACTAAAGCTGTATCTTTGCTAAATTCACAGGTCAGTTTGTGTTTTCTGTGTGTGTTAATTCACTCTTATGTCTTGATAAGTTTATAAATCAGTAAAAACTTAATCATAGAATACCAGGTTTATCCCTCAAGGATCATCTTCTGGAAAAAGCAGAAGAGACAAGATGTCCCAGCACCCTTTCCAGCTGAATTCTAAAAGTGTCTGTTGGGGAATCCACCACTTTCCCGGGAAGATTATTCCAATGGCTCCGTGTCCTTATCGTAAAAACTTTCCCTCTTTTTTAATTCCAACTGGCATCTCCCCAGGAGTACCTTGTACCGTTACCCCTTCCCTTTTCCATGTGACTCCTTGTAAAAAAAGGGAGTCTCCATTTTCCTTGCAGCCACCCTTTTAAATACTGGAACAGGGTGATAATGTCTCCCCAGGCCTTCTTTCCTCAAGGTTGAACAGACCCTTAACTCTGGATTTTCCATTAATAGATACATAATACAGCCAATAATGAGTAACAAGGCAATTAGGTGAAAAAGGACTTACATCTTTCTTATTTTGAATAATTGGGCAATAAATTTAAACTAAAGCAATGTCAGCCACTACATTTCTGAATGAAGAGGACAGCTTTAACAAAAATGGACATGGGCTTCTTAATGTAATAGCACATTGCTAATTACAGGCAAGTTTATGAAGAAACAAGTTTAAAATTACCCTTATTAGAAAAGCTGAGTTTGATATTCAAAAACAACAACAACAAAAACTAGACAGAGAATCCAAAAGCAACAGTAGTCAGTTTTAATTATGAAAACCCAGGTTTTTCCTGGGTTTAAGAAGATTTATTCCCATTTCCAAAGTCAAAATACCAAATTCCTACCACAGACTAGAATAGAAGGATTTTATATGTGTACTTATATATCCATTTCATCTTCTGAGCTTAGTTAAGATACTGTGAGTCAACTTCTGCACTGTTTATATTTTATCAATTAGGTGTTTTTATCAATTATCTGACTCTGTGACTGGAGTCTCTGTTTAATACTGTGACTCAAACAGCCAACAGAGTGCAGAAGGGGTTGGAAAATGCCATTGCCATTCAACAAACTATATACAGAAAACTGCTGCATTTTTATTAAATCTTGAGTTTGATGTGCAGTATACAACACAAATTATTTCAGGTCTTAAGCTCATTATTCAGAAAATACAGTCAACAATATCAATTATGTGAGGGACAGAATTTCTTAGAATTAACAAAAGTTCGCAGTGACAGTAGAATGCAGTTTATAACCATAAATCTGAACATTTTTAAAAACTTTATTTTAGTGTCAAATTGCTGGACTGTTCCCATCTTTCACCATCACATAAGTATTTTTAGCTATCTCCTGTGCTTGTGGGTCTCGGTATAAGATGGGGTTTAGTTTAATTTAGTTTAGTTTAACATTTTCATTTGTTTTACGTTCACTGTTTGTTCACAGCAAAAAACCAGTAACTTTTAGGCAGGTAAGCTTTAAGACAACTAAGGTAAACAGAAGGGTGGATCATAGACTAGAATGAGTAAAGGCAGTGATTAAACCAGAAACAGTAGCTCAGCTTGCCACAAATATCATATATATTTCCCCTTTATGCAAATACAGTAAAATTATTTCAATACTTAAGCTTTTAATATAGAATAGTAATTTAAGGTATATCAAGCTAGATGAAATAGAAAATTTTATAAGTAATAAAAAGCAAGAATAACAAATGCATCTCTTTATTCTAAGAATCTGTAATACATGCAGTTCTTACAAGGATGGAAGTTATGATTTAATTTGATGGAATTATTAAGCTTTTTATCAAGTTTGATATCACATCATCTGCATTTGATTACTTGCATGCTTAAATTTCAGGAAGGTGCTTATCTGATTACCAAGTGAATTCAAAGTACTAATGCAACTCCTTTATTGCAGTGGCAAGAAGGTTGTGTCTAAGGCTTGCATAAACTGAGATAATTGCTTGAAATGATCCCTTTTTCCCCTTAATACAGTTACAATTCAAAAGATGTCTTGCATGATAAAACTGACTGATTCTCCAAGCACCTCGCAGGCTATCAATAACTTCCATGTTCAGCTGGAAAGCTAATATAAACATGTATCACATACACATCTGCTTAGTTTTGGAGCCAAACTTAATTCACATCTCCTGGACGTTTGATGATTTGTTTGTGAAGAGTTTGTTCTTTCTATAATCAGTAATTTTAACATGTTACAGATCATACTTGATAATAAACAAGAAAAACAGCAGGCTATTTTTGCTGTCCAGATGAGTAGTAATAAAACGTAAATATAGCAACATGTCTAAATGGAAGACAGTTTAAGAATGGAAAACCTGTGGCTGGAATAATTTTCTGAAAATGTCTTATACTCTGTTTCAGTTACAGAGAAAATTTATGTTATGAGTTCAAGTTGTAGGAATTATTCATCAGATGTCTAAATCAATCCACATGGATGTTATTAAGCAACGACATAGATGATATAACTGCAGTCTTGCTCAACATGTGATTTCATGGATAATGAACATACTTTTTTTACTATATATATTATATTGCTTCAAAACCTGAAAATATATTTATCAAATTAATGGCAAGTATACCACAAAATTATTAATTTGCTTTTAAAATTAAATATGCAACTTTATAAATATGCTGCCATTGATTATGCTAGGTCTTAGATTGTATATATGATCAGATTGCAGAGAAGATGGTTTATCTCTGTTAGTGTGTGATAGGTGCTAAGCAGAAACTTAAAAAAAATTAAAATCAAACCCCCAAAGTTAATGTCATAAATCTCTTCAATATTACCTTTCTTCTACCATAGCCCCAGATTAATATGGTCATTTCAGTTTCTTTAGATATTTACAGCAAATGAGAAGCCACAGAAATGAGGAGCAAGATGATTGCCATTTGATACTCCAGCATATTTTCTAGTAACACAATTTATTGAAAATATTAAACCATAACAGTGCTGTAAAACAGAGAATATATTAGCACGGAATCAAGGGATGGCTTTAAGATGAGAAGAATAAGGATTTCAGAGCACGATAATGTAAGCTTTTTTTCAGTCCTATATCAATGTCTGCACAAGTTTTTAATACATCTGAAAAAAAGACATTGACTGCAGTATTAAAGTACTCCTGCACAATGATCTGCATCTTCGACAACATTCTTTTGACATGTATTCACAGCAACAGCCAAGTGCCTAATTTCAGGATTTGCAGTGAGCTTTCTAAGTTATATCTATATACAATTTGGTCATTTGTAATAACTGAAATCCATGCACCTTTAAGAAAAGGAAAGTGAGAAACCAAAGTAAGTGAAAATAGGCTTAAAAGACAACTGACCTTTTTCCACTTCATTCAGATTAGCAGCTTGCAGTGACAAAGACAGAAGAGACAAGAGACTTTTTACATTGTAATACAACAGCATAGCACATTCAGCTAATGCACAACTATAGCAGCAGAGAGGTTGATATAGCAAACGAAGCAAGCTTCAAAGTCTCACCTCCAGCAGAACAAAACAAACAGAAAGGTAAGAAGTACATGCCACCAGTGGTGTAACAGAGGTTTTACTTCTGGATCAGTTAGTTCTGTGATCTAATGACTGACGACAATGAGCAAGAGAAATGATTATCTGTAATCTATAGAATGTACAGAAAAGACCTGAAGTTTACTAGACTGGGGTTAAAATAAAGGAGATGGTAATGTTAAAAGAATAGCAAGATTAAAGAGTGCAGGACATAGTGAGGTATTTTAAATGTTTTATTTCTCCAGGTTCCATCAGAAACCCTGAATGTCTGTTGATTCCATTTGCTTACTGTTGTGTCACAGTTACAGTCTGTGATCTTAAGAAAGCTCATATTATAGTGCAAATACCATTCTTTGTCTTTCCACTTGTAACTGTGGTGGTTGCTGTAAAACTTAACTGAGGCAGAGCAAAACAGATTCCTGATTCTTATGCAACAACACAATAAGCTTTCTAATTGCTTGTTTTAAAGTCATCACAATATAGTTGAGAAATGTTGATTTTCAAGGGATTGTTAGAAAAGACAAAAAGAGATTGTTAGGTTTTACACTGCAACATTCTTTGAAGTTCATTTTGGATTCTAACAAACCCTCCACATAAAAATAAGACTTTACAGAAGAATGGCTTACATTTCATACCAGCATGTTTCAGCTGATTTCTTCCTTATACTGTTCTGCTGAAATGTAAAGCATATTTGCAGGTAATCATTAACCCAGGAAAATATTCTGGGCTGGTGCAATTCAGTGTTGAGTACATATATGCTGTGACATGTTGCACAAGGACAATTGAGAGTATTGTCAACCTAATTAAAAGAGGACAGGACAAGCCTGCAGTAATATTTTCCTAGTATATACACTGTGCCACTTATGGCTCAGGGACTTTCTGAGCTAGAGATCAATATCTCTGAATTTAAAAATCTTTGTATATATGGAATACAAATATATAGCCTGTTTTCCTGATTGTTAAGCTACTTTTGGCCAGCTAGTACATGAATTCATTTAGTGAAAAATCCTTCCATGAAAACCAAACATTAGAAATATGCATATCTGATTTTAACCTGTTAGAACAAATATCAAAATCCAAATGCTGACAAAGTTCTCCATGAAAATCACTCTATACAGGCTTGACAGGGATTCTGTTATTTATATTTCAACTCAGGTTACAGGCCAGAGAAAAAGAAAAGTTCTACAAATTATTTGATCCCTCATACACTTGAGGCAACTGTGCAGTTACTTTATATTCTGAACATTACCCTTTTGAGATCCTGATGTGCCAAGACTGCTTTCAGTCTAATTCTTAATACTGAAGGTTATTTATTATGTAAGACGGTAGATGACAGATATGAGGACCCCTTGGCTAGCTCAATGTTTTACATTTTCACCTTATAACTAATTTCAAAAATCACTTAAGATCTCACACATTGTGTCCTATTCTTAGATGTTTTGTATGGTAGACAGTATATTGTAGAATTCTGTACTTTACTCTGTGTAATGGAAAACCTAAATTTTTCCTACAACTACTATAAAATGAGTTGAGGCTCTAGTGATGCATTTAAGAAAAGTGTCTTTTTAAAAAAAAAGTGTTGAAAAAAGTCTGATGAGTAAATTCTCAACAGTTTTTAACTGGAGGCTTAAACTTACGGATTAGAAATAGATTGTTTTGATTTCTTTTAGAGCTGGTGAGAAGACTCACTCACATGTCTTACTGACTTCAGTAGATATTATGGCAGGCATTGTATCTGTAAAACTCATTGTATGATTATGGTAAAATTATGCACAGATATGAAACAAATTTAAAAATGCATGTCTTGTATTTTGACTAAAGAAGCACAACTGCAATACAAACATCAAAAATTTTATCAATGTTTATTCTCTCCTTTTTCCTCTATCCATAGAGGTATATAGAGAAATGCTTCAGTTTTTATTTCAACTGTAAATTAAAAATTTACATTTAATTTACAATACTCCAAAAATGCAACAGGCACACTTAATCAAAGTTTTAGGATAGGACACATAGACAATCCTTTGTATCCACTTTATGGATATTTAATAAAAAAGCCGTCCTTCCCATGGCACACTGTGAATCCAACAACCAGACTCTAATAGTTGAAGGCACCCAAAGTAAGGTTGAAAATGTAGAAATGAGCAACACAGGTAAAAACACCTGCAAAGCTGCAGAGGAGGAGTGCACTTGCAAGTGAACTATCTCCTATGTAATAGGTATATGAAACCTCTTAGCATGAAGCCACTGAAGAGCAACAGTGGACTGATGTGACCTGGCTTTGCATTCTTCCAGCCCACACAAGAGAATACCTGATCCCATTCTTAAAGGAGATAGCAACTGATCCCAGGGGAGCTGAACTTGACTCATCTATACCTGATATATTAATTGCAGGAGAACTGCTGTTTCTGCTTACTGAGGCTGTTACCTGTTGTTCCTTTCCAAGGCTTGAATTGTCAATTGCACTTAGGTATTAAGGTATTCATACTTGGCAAAACAGTATTTTCTCTTATGAGAAGATTATGTCTGTCCTTCCACATATGGATCATCCACGTATTGTTTAATGGATTTTTGGCTTTTGTATTGCTTTAGATATTGTAGCTTACCCTGCATAGGGGAATTTCTACCAAAAATCTACCCAGAATAATTGCTGGATGAATATCTATTAGATTGTGAAGCTGTATTTCTTATACTTGTGTTTTAACGTCTTCACTCATTGTGCATTCCCAATATTTAAATACTGACTTTAAATTACCCTGAAACAGGGGAGCAATCCAACAGTCTGTAGAACTAGTGATGGAAACACTTTGGATAAGAAAGGAGTTAGCTGTGTTTTCCATAAATAAAATTAATTCATGCATTTACCTCTCCTTACAGTTTCCCAGAGCTCAACTTTGATCTATTAAAGTAAATATATAGGATGATTGAGTAGAATTAATTCCCAAATTATGGTGGATCTTACATTTATTTTTTATGCATTTCAAATCATAATGAGTTCAAACTCTATGTTCTTCTAGTGGTCAACTATCTGACAGAAAACAGATCTGTCTAATTAGAAGTGCTATGAAAAATATCAATGCAAACAATAGATCCTACTTCCTCTGTGCTGCTGTTCCAACTATCCTCCATTCCCACAGGGACCATGACAACAAGCAAGAAATCCTCTGTCACAAAGAGAAGGATATGCTTTGGCATGGCTGCCAACTGACAGAAACAAAAGACACTTGTCTTTTTATTCTGTGCAGGAAGCATCACACTCGGTATTAATATTTCTAGCGGAGTACAGGACAGTATCCAGGGGTGCCAAATACAGTTCCCCAGTGGCACACAAACAAAAAAATTCTTTATAGTAAAATGAGGATTAAGGAGAAAAGCAGAATACTTTTCAGATTTTTACAGCTACAGAGGTTCTCCTCCGGGGTGTCTAGGCAAACAATAAAGAGGGGTACATTTTGAATAACATTTTAAATATAAAAATGCTGAAATTTCAAAACTAAAAAAAGAAATTAATGAGTGGACATTAAATCTAATTTTGATTACAAACCATACAGGAGAAAAATATGGAGGGACACCTGGTATTAAGTCAGTTGCAGAGTAACTACTAATACACCTGCAAAATGGAAAATATTACTCTTCTGCTAGGAATTCTTGAATTACCTGTGCTTTCTATTATACTCCTACCTGTATATTCAGGTGGACAAAGGCAAGTATAGTTATTAATTCCATCCACACAAGTAGAATTGTTTTCACAGTCATTGTCTTCACAGTCATCAACATTTACTTCACAGTTTTCACCTTCAAATCCATCTGCACAAGTGCACCTGTAATACAGAAAACCAAATAACCACATGGACATTTTAGGTGAGGAGTCCAGACAAGGAGTTCTGTAATTAATATAATTACATTAGAATTATAATATTCCACCACAGAACATAGTTGATATAATGCAAAAAGCCCTTTTATCAGACAATCTCAAAGTAGTTTTTGTGTTTTAAATTACATAAAAATGCTTCTAAAGTCATATCTTGGTCTTTAGTATAAGGACCCTGCTAAATTAAATCATAGAGCATTCCTTTCGAAAAGCATTCTTCATTTACATTGTGAGATTATATTTCTTATGGAAAGTGATCCTTTTTGTTTTTTAAAGTTAAATACAAGGAAAATATTGTGGAATCAGTGATTAGTATGCAATAGGAGTTTTCCACAATCATTCCGTTAAATGCACCAATATAAAACTCTCTTTAACGTACATGCATTCATATAAAAAAACAAAGCCTGCATAAATTCTACAAAGCGGTAATTTATTTTTTTTGCTTTTAATCATGTTTCTGCAAAACAAATACATCAAAATCGATAGTAAATGTTAAATACATTTTCATGTAATTTGCACTACCTATAATTTCTGAAGCTTTCACTATGAGATTGCTTTGATTTTCAAAATATGTAGTGTTCAAACAAATAAATGAAAAAGATCAAATTCTGAGGCATGACTATGTCAATTTGAATTCTTGAGGCATAGTATTAAGATGTATACACTTAATTTTTAATAGAAAACTATTTAATCCTTGGGCAGAATTTGGATTAAAAGTAAGAATAATGTCATAACGAATTGCAGGATAATGAATTGTATCTTTGTGAAGTGTCATTTCTAACAAGCTTGAGGTGTAGATTATTAAATGACTAATAATCTCATATAAGAATGCTAAAGAACTTTATTTCATAATTCATGAAGTACATCTGGAGTAATTGTACTGTGTGATTAAATAACTCAAGATTAAAAATGCTCACAGCATGTTTATCTGCTGGCATAGCAAGTTTCAAATGAATCATTAATTTTCTGTTTCACTGGGATTTACATTTTATCATTTACATGCTGTCTGTTGAAGTAATACACACAACAACAGATGAATTATGAGATTTTTTCAGCAGGGATCTAGCTAGCTATTAATTAACATAATGGAGTCAATACTATGCTGTCTTGACCTGATATGCCTCAACAAATCACAGTCATTTGTTATTGTTTTTAACAGATTCAAAGCTCTAGAAGCTTTCCAAGGATGGCAACATGTTCTGAAAACATCCAAAGTGCTAAAATCTGCCTTTGTGGTGCTCTTACCAGCAAACCTAAAGATTAACACTAACATTACTTAACCATAAAAATCTCAGTAGTTTTTCATCCTGTTATTACAATTAAAAAAACCTACCAGAAACCATCTTTTTCTCCTTCTTTCAAATGACAAGTTCCACCATGGTGGCACGGGTTACTAATGCAAGCATGAATGGGAATATCACAGTCTTGGCCCTACAATTATACAAGGGAACAACAATTACAATGTAAGAAGAAAATACAGATGCTAGTGGAAGGGAGACAAAGAATACTTAAAGGTTTTTAAGGATAAGTTTACATTTCAGTGAGCTTTTTTCCTCTTCATGCAATACCTACCTTGAAACCATATGGGCATGTACATCTGTAGAAGTCAACTGGATCATTATTGCATGTTCCATCATTTTTACATGGATTTGATAAACAGGGATTACACTTTGCAAGAATATTAACATCCACGGGCCCTTAAAAATACAAATTGGTTAGTCAGAAACAAGCAACTATTAATTTACATTGGACAGGCTCTATCTGACATGTTGCTTTAAATTTTAAAATTTATATTTTTGACTTTATGGTGTTTCTATATTAATGAAATGCTGAATTGTCCTTCATTCTTTTGATGTGACCAGACAAAAATGGGATTGGATTTTTGGTTTCAGTATCACTTTTTAGTTTTTGTTAAGAGGCTGACACCATATGATTCCCATATTCCTATCCTCTGAAAGCTGTACAGTTTTGATCCATGATAATTACCTTCCATTTGTATTAACAAAATGAAGAATACAATTTCAGCTTTTGTTTTATTATGTAGTAGGAATTGCTAGTGAGAAAGTGGGCTACCATGGTTTTCAATCCTTCCCATGATGGTGTTACTGAGAACACTTCTTTAAATGCATTTTTGCTGTAACGTATTTTTTATCTGCAGGATCACATAGATGGCAAAAATGAAATGGTAAATTATCTGCAAATTCCTTGAACATCTGCAAACTGTAATGTAAATTGCATTGTCCAGGCTATCTCACCATAAATAGCTCTATACTGTGTCTTTCCTCCTAATGGGTCAGCCATAGTTCTGTGCATTACTGTGTTAGTTGAGCCCACAAATCATGTAGACTGTACCTCAAACCTGTGTGCAAGTGAAGAGTGCAATCCATGTTTGTAGTCTAGCTTCTTCTATTAATGATTATTATGAAAGAAATCAGAAATGGAAACTGACAAAACCCTAAGTTTCAGAACCAGACTTGAGCTTTGACTTAGATAAATCTTATCTCTGCTACAGAGATATTTTTTAGGTTTTTTTTCTCTGTAGTTTCCTGGTTTTACAGCCAGTTTATGGTGAACTTTCAAGTCAGGAACCATCTTTTTCTGGGGTGTTTTTTTTTNATGATTAATTTTCATAATTTTTGTGCAGTTTGATTATGTAAGAGAAAACGGGAGACTTTGTCAAATGCCTATTAAGAGAATGAAGATGCATTCTCTATCACCAGCTCTATGGCCTGATGACAATACTGCCTTCAGTTTGATTCAGATTTCCCCTATTAAAAAAACCCCTCAGTTATCCACAGATGAACTTTATCTTTTAAGGAAAAAAACAGTGACTTCTTCTAAATGGAAAAAAATCCCAGACTCCTGGGGCCTACTAGAGCAAATGCTTGATTGCTCCGTAACAGGTTTTACACAAAATGAGCCAAACTGCCGCATTTTCAAAGCTAAAAGGGCTTTATTCTATTTTTAAACTTAGATTGCATAACTTTCTTATTTTTCTTTGCAAATTAATCTCACATTAATTGTAAAGGAGCTGGCCTGGAAGGAAGCCATGTAATTGTAAGGACCCAGTAGGGAGTGTTAAGACAAAGAGTGGGTGACCTTTTAGTTTTTTTTTTTCAATCTGCAGTTGCTGGTTTCCTTCTGTGTCACAGCTTGGAAGCAGAACACGGTAATATGTGATGAGGTGCTTATTGCCAAAGCCATAATCTGTATGGACTATTAATTTTTTTTTCTCTTCATTACATTATTTTGAAAGAGAACTCTATACCTGGTCAAAGTATCTGTTAGATCAGCACACAGGAGAGGTAGAAAAGTTAAAACAAACATCATAGAATCAACATCTAGAAAGTCCTGACTGCGCTCTACACTATTGCTGATTAGTGAGTATCTTAAGAGGTTCTGTGAAAAAAAAGAAGTGAAAGAGGCATATACATAAAAATTTGTAATACTGTGCTGTAGCCTGGGAGTCAATCCTTCCTTCTATTTATTCTGAATATTAAATCCTCTTTTCAACTTTTCATGCAATAAAATGCTAATTAATTGGCACAAATTAAAAAATATTCAGTGACTAAGCTTTTGTTCCCAAATGGATTAGCACTCTAAATTTCACTTCCAAAACAGAGACAAAAAATGGGAACCTAAGTCTCAACAAAAGAGTAAGCAACATTATCAGATTTTGTATGTTATTTATTTCAAACGAATATATATGTAGTGTTCAATATAAATTAATATTTTGATTTATCATTCTTCAGTTGTAATATAAAAAAAAATGTAAAGATAGTTTTGGAACCTATTTTCACTTTCACTATACTGTTCCTTTATTCTTCCTGCTTGCGTGTGTTAGAAGACTTGTATATGAAAAAGAATTTGGTTTATAACCTATTGGTTAGTTTAGTTTTTCAAATTGTAGACATCTATGTTCTTGAATAAGCCCTGAGAAAAAAATTTCTTTTGTAAACTGAGAAAAACTAACAGTATTTTATTGACATAGATATATACACGAAGCTGAGATGTTTTAAGAAAAACCATGACACAAACCATTTCAACCCAGCTTCTAAAGAAATCTGTTGCAAGAAAAACTTTGAGCTCTGACATTTTCTGACTCCTCTCTTGCATATGGCCCCTAAAGCAGTATTTACACTGCTAATGAAATCACCAATTTTAGTACAATGCAACAGAAGTAATAATCTCAGTTAGATAACTCAGATTTTAAACCCAGACTTTTGAAATAAAAAAACCGCTCATAGAATATACTAATGATATATCATGAATAATCATCTGTAAATTCATCACGGGGGAAAACGAACAGTACGCATGCGTGTCTTAGGAAAGAAGTCTGCTGGAGGTACACAAAAGGAAGGTCAGAAGGTCTGTTCTTAAGCAGATCACCCATTCCAGATCTACTTATAACCTTACCTGGTATCAGAAAACCACAAGGCCCTGGAATCTCTAGAAGCAGGGCAAGGATGATAAAGAGGTAAAATATTGAGAAGCTGTTAGAGGCCACATTAAAAAAAGGAAAGAAAAAACCCTCCCACATATGTAGAAAAATAACTGGAAGAGGAAAATATTAATGGACAATTCCTGCAGTAAAAGAATTCATAAAGTTAGAGTAAGGTAAAGTGTTGTCGAGCTTTACAACTGAGATGAGACCTCATTGTAAAATGCCATTTTCACTGGGAACTATTCACTATGTAGGTAAAATTCAAGCATAAAATTCATTATCAGTTGAGTCCACAGATAGTGGTAAGAGGGAATTACACATTACTCTTCTGCTGTAAATGCATAAACAGTAGCAGACCATCAACAGATATTCTGAAAACAGCCCTTTTATTCATAGGCAAAAATTTTGGTTCTAATAGGAACATAGCATCTTCCTAATTTCTATTATTCAGCAGATCACTTTTAAGCAAAAGATAAAATTCCTTATCTTCAAGCAACAGACTCGAAATGCCTTGCAGGGCCATCATGTCATTGAAAAGTTGCTGATTTGCAATCTGTAATTATGAGCATCTTCATAGGACAGTGGCAGGAAAATTATTTTCTTTCAAAGGTATCCATAACACCAGATCTCCACTCTTGGAAGTGAAACAAATATACAGCTCTTACTCTGCATAATAATATAAAGGATCTTTTCTGATGGGCAAGAGGGAGTAAGATATAATTTCTGGATTGTCTGACAGAAACAACAATGATTGTAAACAGATGTGATACAGTTTGTAAAACTGACAAAGCTGGACAATAACTAAACAGGTTCCTCAAATCCATGCAAATATTCTTTCACTTGTATCCCTACGACAGCATATCTGCAATACTGTTCAGTGGATACTGGTAAAGAAAATTATCAGACTGGCCAGCAAATGCTCTATCTAAAAAGAGGCTAAGAGACTTTGCAACAGATGAGTGTCATATGTAATGAACACTGGCATGACCTCAGAGATGTACTGCTTCAAGAAGGATTCAGAGGGAAAGAAATTCACTGGCATCACAAGTAACAAGATGGCTTCCAGTGGTATTTATATACAAAAAAAAGAAAGCTTTTTGACAGGATGTCTAAAGAGAAAAGACTGAATTGATTAAATATGCAGTCAAGAACAACTTTGGATAGGACAAACTCTGACAAAGTCCCTCTGCTTTGCTTTTTTAAGAACAAAATGACAAAGGGATAAAGTTCACCTTTGAAGATACATTAAAAGATGAAGAAGTCAAAACAGCTTCAAGATTACCTAGACACTGAGAGTAAGTTACTTCTACAAGACTAAAGATCATATTCATCCGATGCCTCAGAAATCACAATGCATTTAGTGATGGCTTACAAATATACAAACACTTTTTTTTTTTAATTGGAGTTTCAAAGTTTTTAAATCAGGATCATGAAAAATAAAGCCACAGTACAAGCTTTCTATGTTTTCAAACTATTTAAGAAGGGATAAATCAGTGGAATAGAAAAAGATTTAACAGTAAATAAACCAAGTCCTCGCTTGATGTAAGTAAAAGGATACTTTTCTAAAAAGAACCTAGGAATTAACAGACAATAACATAAGTTGTGATATAAATGCCAGCAACAATGGTACCAACATGGAGTGAAATGCCCTGAGACACTGCCCGTTTAACAACATTTTAGATCAAGACCTCTATAGTGGTTATCACATTCCTTTATCTACCTTTATCTTGATTTGTTTTTGGTCTGGTTTGGTTTGTGCTTTCTTCTGAAATATCAGAGACGTATTATACATTTAATAGCAGACTGCAAGGATTACTGATATATTTATGGTTTTTATGGTGAACAGCTTGCAGGAAAAATGCTGAGGGAAGTGTAGATGTTTAAACTCTGTTCATGACTGAGGCAGTACAAAGTACCTGTGTACTTCCTGCACTTTTATTTACTATGTACATGACAAGGAATACTGTACTGCAAGTACAAAGACTTTTTTCTCTACTTAT
This sequence comes from Ploceus nigricollis, assembly GCA_013399945.1. Taxonomy (NCBI): domain Eukaryota; kingdom Metazoa; phylum Chordata; class Aves; order Passeriformes; family Ploceidae; genus Ploceus; species Ploceus nigricollis. The sequence goes on from VXBC01011535.1 coordinate 251,520, forward strand.
TTAAAAAGAGATAGGAATTAAAATCTTTAGAATAAATACATTTCCTGAATGGAACCAATGGCTATATCCTTAAGCATGAGTAATAATAATGACAAGGCTGAGCCATTAAGATGTTATAATAAATGTATTTTGAGTACAAAAGACTCTTAATTCAGCTCAACTATTTGTAAAAATTAAACATTAACACTTCGAAGAGAAAAAAAACAACAACAGTACCTTGGCAAGTAAATTTCTTAGAAGGAGTTGTGAGAAGAAGTTTATCTGCCATTTCTCCAGGACCAGCACAACGTGCAATACCAGGTTCTTTGTATTCTGATTTTACCCAGTCAGATAGCCACTGCATATTACAATCACAATAAAGAGGATTTGCGCCAATAGCCCTATGGAAAAAAGACAAATAAAAAAGGGAATCAAGTTTTAAATGGCTGCTTTTTAAAAAAGAAGCCAGGAAACAGTTTGGCAAAAACCATTCAAAACACAAACCTGCTCTCCCATGACAAAAATGCCTGTTACAGCTCTAAGTGTCTGGATTTGGGTTCTAGATCAAGAAGTGATAGTTTTAGTAAAAACATAGTCCAGAAATGTAGATATTATTAATAGAACTACATGTGAACTTTGGTGAGTTAATGCCAACTAGCTCTGTTTCACTGTTGCTAGTAACAGTGAAGATCAGTGCATCATCAGAGTGAAACTGATACTGGGCAATATAATAAGATAACAAGAATAAAGTATTTCTTCTGAAGCAGTCAAGAAAATTCCACAGAATTCTGCCCTGACATTTCTCCTTTTCAGTTTATGGCTCTCAGGCTGGTACAAACCATCTGTTTCTAAGCTTCCAAATTGGATTTAATTATTTCCTCTCTGGAGCTGTCTCACTGAACTCACAAATATGTGCAGAATTCTGTAAGAGTTTTCTGCTGCATCAGTAAATAAAACCACATTCTCCTAGCTTTGTGGTAGTTACATAAGAATTGCTTCATTATGAAAGCAAATCCATTTCTTTAAATGATGATCCTTGTGATTTTTTTTAATTAAAAAAACTTAGCTAGAGATTTTAAGAATTAATTTCTGTAACAGATTTTTAAGTGTTTATTTTCTCTGCTAGAAACTGGAAATACTCTTAAAACTCTGAAAACAATGAGACATTGTGTAGTTAATTTGAAGGATTGAAGCCTTGTGCTATTCTGTAAAGATGTACTCATGTTCCTTTCAAGAAATACAGTAATCATGGAACTTTTAACAGATAATCTCAACATGGGCAAACACTATCAGATGGCTGTATTAGAACATCCTCCTTCTCCAGATGTTTCAATACTTTCCACAGCTTTGAATCAGTGGGTCTTCAAGAGATACAAGAAAGTCTTTGGCAAGCAAAGGCAGTAGGAACTACCAGAGCTGAAACACTCTTTTCTGCGCCACTGAGCAGAAAGCCCTCTCATATTAACTTTTTAATACATTCAAGCTGTGCTCAAGAAAATATACATATTTGTTCAGTCAAGCTTAAGTCAGAGCAGTAAAATAGGAGACTTAGTGACAAGGGAAGAAGAAACATGCAAGCAGAAACACCTAGAATTTGTTCATTCTGTATTTGCAAAAGTGGATGTCAGCCTGAACTAACACAATTGTTCTGCTAAAATCAAAACATTAACAAGGATAACTGGTATCCATTAAGAAAAAAACCAATCAAATCTATCTAAGTTTACTGATATTTCATGCAGATAAATTGGTTTAATAGTAGCATTTGAATGAATTAACAATGACTGAAAACTTAATCAGTACGAAATTTCTGAGAGCTAAATGTAAATGTTCAATTCTGAATGAGAAAGAGGTAATTAAGTTTTTAACAACTTCTGCTGTTCAGAAACTTAAGCCCCCAGATATATCTAAAGGCACTAGTCAACACACTCCTCAGTCTTAATTATCCATAAACACCACGAGGTTTGCAGAAGGTAGCTTGTTCTAATTTAGGTTCCCAATGAAAATTAAAAACTGGAAAACTGTTTCCAACTGAGTTTTGAAAATATCCAGGGATGGAGATTCTCCTGCTTCTTTAGGCAACCTGGCTGAATCATCTTCACAGGGAAGAATTTTTCATTATTTCTATCGAATTTCCCTTGTTGCAGGTTTTGATGCTTTACTCTCATTCTTCACTGTGCACCTCTTAATCTCCATCATTGCTGTAATCCTTAGAGGCTTGAAGAGTTTTAGGTCTCTCCTTGGCATCCCTTTCTTCAGGCTGGAAAAGCCCAGTTCCTGTAGCTTCTCCTTACAGCTCATACGATCTAGCCACCTCCCAACCCCGCTTGTCCCTATGCTGGATTTTCTGTAGTTCATAAACATCTGCTTTGTACTGGAGAAACTGGACACATATTCCAGATGTGGCCCTAGGAGGGCCAAGCAGAAAGGAGTGATCAGTATTCTCAGTCCCCTGGCTGCTCACTTCCAAATTTAGCCCAATGTCTTCAGCCTTCATTGCCATAAGGACACAGGGCAGACAAGTTCACCTTGCAGCCCAAGCAGCAGGCCCAGGATTTTTCTGCCGAGCTGCTGCCAGCTCTCTGGTCAGTGGCCAGCCTCTACACAAGCACGAGCTTCTTCCAGAGAACTTCTTCACATTATGTCTTTGTTTGGCTCAATGAAATTGGCTAAGCATAATAAAAAAAAAAATACAGTATACCAGCTGAATACTCACAGGTGTGATAATGCTGAAAGATCATTAAAGGCTCCTTCAGGAACAACAGAAATATCATTGCCATGTAAAGACCTTAAAGAGAAAAGAAACACAATCATATCAATGCATAAAAAATCATCAGGTTAACTTGGCAAATTTCATCTTCTTTCAACAGTTTTCAGCTTTTCACATATTTTTTTCTTCCAGTTCCTCAATGTTTCCAACTGTTCATGGTTTCATTTTTTTTGGTAAACTCTAACTGGCAGCCCTGCAGTGTGGCTCCGCTGTGGCCACGAGCTGCTGGTGTGAGCGCCGGCCAGCACAGCTCCTTTGTGGCCGTGGGGCCCCGCGGGAGTGGCCACCCCCGGGATTGCACAAGCTTCCCAGGTGGTGGTGTGTGCTGACACGGCGTGGGTAACGCGAGCACTGAGTCACAGACACGCTGATCCGAAGTGAAGGAAGGACAGAGCGGACACTCGTGTGCAGTCCTAAGAAGCTTTATTCTCTCCCATGGGGTGGGGCTGGAACTGGGAGCTCCTCAGAATGGGAGCATGGACGAGTGACAAAGAACTCAAATTTTACAAAATTTATGACGGGACCAGGCGGAGAAGGGTGTTCCTTACTCCACCCAATAGGGGAACAGCACTAAACCATAACATCGTGGACAATAACCAATGGCAAAATAACAGGGGTGGGGAAGAGCTTTGGGGACAAATGGACATACAGAACGGAGATAACAGACAGGGAACATTCTGGCAATAACTGGGAGTGGCAGTGAGAATTGACAGGGAAAGGAGGCAACAGAATTCTGAGTGGCATAACTATTTATGGCATAACAGAGGAGAAATGGGAAGATTGACAGATAACTGGGGAGCGAAGCAGTGGGAAACTAGGGGGTAAACAAATTGGGATAAACCAAAGTGAGGGGAAAGGGAAAGGGGGTACACAGAACATACCAGCTAAAGCTGACTAACATTAATTAACTAACATAAACCGTCATAAAAACACACTACCACAGCAGCCTACTTGTAATTTGATTTTTTTCATCCTGGGTTTTCATAAGAAATACAAATACTGTAATTATTTTAAAATTGAAAAATGAAAGTTGATAAAAGTAGGCACAGTTATGCAAAGTAACAATTTGATTTAGAGATAGCAGATAGCAAAAGAGTTTCTGATTTTTTCAGCATCTCCCTGAAATTTACAATAATTATGTTCATATGATCTTTTTCATCTTTCATGGATTCACAGAACATACAGACATTGACTGTTAATAAAAGTATTAACATTTTTGTCCAAATTTTATAGAGGTATAAAATTAAAGACTTCATTAAGCATCACGACTGGGAAAAGTGATATTTCTTTTGTAGAAAACCTGCTGGTTTCACCAACCACATGAAGTTAACAAGGGCAGGTGCTGGATTCTGCACCTGGCATGAGGCAGTCCTGTATGTAGGTTGAAACTGGGGAATGAGATGCTGGAAAGCAGCGCCAGGAAAGGCACCTGGGTGTCCTGGTCAATGCAAAGTTGAGCATGAACCAGCAGTGCCCTGACTGGAGGAGGGCCAGCCGTGTCCTAGGGGCCATCAGGCACAGCATGGCCAGATGGGCAAAGCAGGGGCTTGTCCTGCTCTGCTCTGAGCTGGGGCAGCCTCACCTTGAAAATTGCAGTTTTGGGTGCCACGGTATAAGAAAGATGGAAAGCTAACACAGAGTGTCCAAAGAAGACTAATGGCAGTGTGAAGGGCCTTCAGAGGAAGCTGTATGAAGAGGGGCTGAGGTCACTTGGTCTGTTCAGCCTGGAGGAGACTCAGGGGAGACCTCATTGCAGTCTGTAACTTCTTCATGAGGGAAGAGAAAGGGCAAGCACTGATCTCTTCTCTCTGGTGACCAATGATAGCAACCAAGGGAATGAAGCTGTGTTAAGGGAGGTTTAGATTGGACATTAGNGTATAAGAAAGATGGAAAGCTAACACAGAGTGTCCAAAGAAGACTAATGGCAGTGTGAAGGGCCTTCAGAGGAAGCTGTATGAAGAGGGGCTGAGGTCACTTGGTCTGTTCAGCCTGGAGGAGACTCAGGGGAGACCTCATTGCAGTCTGTAACTTCTTCATGAGGGAAGAGAAAGGGCAAGCACTGATCTCTTCTCTCTGGTGACCAATGATAGCAACCAAGGGAATGAAGCTGTGTTAAGGGAGGTTTCGATTGGACATTAGGAAAAGATTCTTCACCTAACCACCAGAATGTGGCTGGGCACTGGAACAGGCTCCCCAGGGGTCACAGCACCAAGTCTGATGGAGCTCAAGAAGCATTTAGACTGTGCTCTCAGGCACATGATGTGACTCTTGGGGATGATGCTGTGCAGGGCCAGGAGTTGGACCCAATGATCCTTGTCAGTCCCTTTCAACTCAGCTCATTCTGTGGTTGTGAAAAGTATCTCTCCTTTTCTATAAATTAATTCATTTACATGAATAACACATATAGAATTACAGTTCTTGAAATTATCCATATTGTTATTGAATAACTGAAGTTATGAAAGCACACTTAAATAATGCCATGCTTTAGGTATTTAGTTCAACCAAGTATTGAAATGGTTATAAATGACCCACATGGAGGCAAAAATTACATGTTCTGCTGTGGACTTTTGAAAAGGAATTTCTGCAAGCTTTCTTCTTAATGACAAACTGAAACTGTAAATGAGACTGACTGTTCTTTATTTTCCTATGTCCATTTTTGTGCCCTGTCAACCATGTTTTTCCTAGTGGTAAGACAGAAAGTTTTCCTGCAACCAAAAAGTAAAGTTCTTGATTTTCAATACTTAATCATGATATCATGGCTTTGGAAATACTCCTACATTAAATAAAACAAGACAAAGAAATTTACTGTTGGAATAAAAAATATTCAAAATTCAACTGAAAACCCCCCTGATATATACTGAAGGAATTTATGCATATGGCATTTTTGCTAGACTTTAATGTTTACAGCAAGGAAGAACATAACACAAAAAAATAAATACAGCTGACATTAAAAATCAGAAAAGTAAAAAGTGCATGTCTTAGATTTTTAAGGCTAGATAATTATCACTTCTGAAATTTTTGATAGGTTTTATAACCTGCTAACTTCCTATGGTTCTGCTATCTTCTGTACACAAATAAACATTCTGGAAAATAGCAATGGTTAAAAAATAATACTTACAACAACCTAAGTGATTTCAACCCATCAAAAGTCCGTGCAGGAATACATCTTAGGCGGTTGTAACTAAGAATTCTGAAAATATATAAATGCTGTCAGCAAATGAATCAGTTATTCAGTAAACTAAGCAGAGCATGACCAAAATCAGATTTTGCACACATAGCTAGTTAGGAAACAAGTTATTTTACAGCCTCCAAACCAAGCAAGTTTTAATATCAACTAAACACCCTTTATTTGCAAGACAAAAAACCCCACTGTAATGCTTCCAAAGAGTCACTGTTACATGTTTAAACTTACAAGGTGAGCAGCTGAGTCATGTTGCTGAAGCTCTGATTAGAAAGAGTGCTGATTCTGTTGTTACTTAAATCTCTAAAAAATAAATTCAGAAATTCAGACCTTAAAATGATTGCCCCAGTCCCAAAACACTGTAAGTTAAACAGACACATTTTCATTAGTAGAAGTAGTATTCTCATTGATATAACTATTTAAAGCAGCACCTCTTTTTATTTTCACATGCCATATACAAGCCCAGCAAGTGTTTAGCTTGATGAATAAAAAGCATTTCCATTTCAACACAGATAAAAAAGCAGTGCAATGCATTCTAATACAATAGCAATGTTCATCATGCTACCAAGTTAATAATGCAATCTTTCATGAACTCAAGCACAAAAATGAAAGTAATGTTTTAAAGTGGAAGTCATTCTAGTCATGTCCCTAATGACACCTAAGTAAATATCATTTAATACTCTACTTAACACTTACATGATGAAGACATCAAAGCCCAGAGCTATTATTATAAAGAACTTAGATTTACAGGAAAAGCCTTAATGTCTTCTTTGTTCAAAATTCTAATTAATAAAATCTTAAACACAATTATGATGGAAGCTGTAGTGTTATGCTGGTAGCTTCAAAGATGCTGCATTACATGTGAATACTTTCTGTTCTTTATTCTCATATTGTGCTTTATTTCTCATTTTATGTTGACTATTTCAGTATTGTTTCATGTATTTTGTGGTGAAATACTGCCCTTGTTTTTTGAGGGAACCTTGATTTATTAACTTAAGAGCACTGTTGAATAGCTATGCATATTTCCCCACTTGAAATTTTCATGAAAGCATTAAAGATGACTGACTCATAATAAGCATATTAGGCAACTATAACAGAGAAATACATTTAAAAGAGAAAGAAAAAGATAAAAATAAACAACTGTCTTTGTTAATCTGGAACTCAGGAGACTTGTATGTAATTCTCTTTTTGACCACATGATTATGCACAGTGGTTTCTTTTCCAAACACAGCTGAGGAACATTCTCAACTACATAATAGCAGTATGAGTAAACGTACAGAAGACTTTAAAATAATGTGCCCTGCAGGTCTCATAAATGGAGACTGTTAATACTCATTTGCATTCTGTTTACCATTCATCAATTCATAACTTCCCTAAACTATTCACAAAGATTTCCTACAAGTTCTACACAGGATAGACTTGAAAATATTGCAAGTGGTTTTTTTCCTGATATTATTTGAAAAACACAAAAAGTTTTGAAAGTATGGATTTTAAAAAATTTGTGACTGTCTAACATGAGGTAAATAAAGGAAATCAAGTTCTTGTTTTTGAATTGCACTAAACCCAGTGAAAAATGAAATTTAAGGGATTCTGTTAATCCCCTCCACTTTTCATTCTGATTATAATGAAACCACAAACTGCTTTCAGAATGTAACACAGTTCAGCCTCAGCTGGCATAAATTTTTATAGTCCTAACAAAGACCATGGAATTACAGCTGGGATTACAGGCATTTACATCTACAGTCTTCCTGTTTTTCCTCACTGTACACTTAAAAGGCACAGAAATCATATTCAAACCATCCGTGAGGTAGAGGTAATAAATTTTAGAGCAACTACTGTTTTGCCTAAAATCACATAGTGAGTCAGCAATAGAGCTGGCAGCAAGGCATTTTAGACAAGCTCTCTCCTTGGGTCATGAAAATCATATACTGTGGGAGAAACAATTACCCTGACTTTAAAAGACCTTATGTCTCTTTTGAGGTCAGCTATAATTTTTGTTTTGTTATTTTGTGATGTAATCACTGGAATAAAATATGCATGCTCATAAAAGGTGACTGAGTATATTATATGTAGGATGTGACAAGTAGAATAAAATATCCTCAGTTATAAAATATGATTGGGTATTTTCTGAAAAATATGATACATTTTACAGGCTTTTTCTTACAAATAAATTCAGGTATAATTGAGTAAGGTATTCTGTTTAGCTTTTAATTCTAGTAGAGAATGTTGCTTTAAGAGTACTTACATGAGTGTCAAATGCTTGTAGTTGGAAAGCTCTTTTGGAACAAGGGTAAACTGATTTCCATCCAAATAACTAAACCAGAAAAATGAAACAAAGAGCATTATGTATTTCATTAAAATAGGAGCATCTTCATCCACTAATCTCAGAATCCAACAGGAAAGTTAATAGCAAATGAATGCATACTCTTCCATTTTATAAGAAAACTTGCTTACAAATTTTGCTTTTTAGAGATACAACCAAGGATTTGTAGCCTAAGATCCAAATACTACTCTATCATATATAATACATATTATGAAGTAGCATAATAAAAAACATCTCTTGCATTAGAGTTTCTATTATTTCAAAATGACTCTGCAAAATGAGGTCTTTATCACCTCTGTTTCCCACACATCTACAGAGGAAAGGTAAATCTCACTTCTGCAAATCACATTAAGTGTGGATTTTTAGCTATCATAAAAAGAAACAGACTCTGGGATTGCACAGGTAGTCCTTTACACTACAAACAGCAAGGTCTGGTTCTAGCTCTAACAGCAAATCGATTTGTCATGCCTGTGGTTCAGGTCACCTTTCTTAATTTACCCCCGTAAATTTCATGATACATCAGTATACAGTCTATTCCTATTCCTGTGAAGTATGTTAGTGACTGAAGACAGTAATCAATTACCCTTCACTAGAAAAGTTAGATTTTTTCCCCCCTCTCAGTAGGTTCACAGCTCCTATATTATATGGCTCACTCTTCTTCCATGCTCATAATTCTCAGTAAGAGACCTTATCATCCTTGGAGTTAATGGGTTCAGAGCTATCAAACTGTACCGGCACCGGCATTACAGGCGGAGGAAGGTAACAAGCCTTGCCTAAAAAGCTTCCAGTGTGCAGCCAGACATAACAAAGTACAAGTGGAGGGGTTCTCCATGTAACCAGGGCAAGTAGTTTAGAGATTATAGGAGTGCTGAATTTACCTGATGGTTTGAAATGAAGCAGATAGTAGCAAGAAGATTAAAGGTCTTTGATTTCTCAGCTAGAGAAAGTGACTTTGCTGATGGTGGTATTACTTATGTTTCCTGGAACCCAAGTGGAAACTACACCCTCATTATCCCTATACAAAGAAGATATTTTTGCCATCCAAATACTTGCAACATGCTTGAGCTAAGAGCAGTCTTTGATAGAGACATTTTTAGTTTTATTTTGAGCTTAATATCTTTACATATGCTGTAGCATCTTTGGAAACTTCAGTCTTGACTAAATGGATGAGCTGAAACACTAAGTTAAACTTCACAAAAAAACTATCTGCATCTGATCAAAAGGCTGTCTTTCTTTCTTACTTTTTTTTTCTTTGGACTATGACTTTCTAGGGCTGCTTGCTAAATCCAAAATGTGTCTCGACAAACTTTATACTTACACTATGGTAATGGTGGTGAATAGAGCATGGGCTTATGTAATTAATTATTAAAAATAATCCCCCAACTTCTAAATTTTTTGAAGAAGTAAGTATTCTGAGGAAAATATTTTATCAACAGATACATTAGGTTATATTACTAAGTTTCATTAGAACTGAAGTACTACAAGTATCCACTTGCCTGATAAAAATTCCTTCTTGTTCAAATGAAGCAACTATTAAGATATTTTATAAAACACATGAAGAGTATGTCTTAGAAGAGCCATGCACGCTAATAAGCAAGAAGAATCAATCAGTGTGCAACTATTAACAGGAACCACCTCCATTATTCTTTTGAAAAATATAGTAAATTGCATGCTTAGACACTAAAGCATACAAAATTTGAAACGAATTTTCAGTCACAGGGTTTTCCACTTGCAATTCCAAAAGTATCTCTCTTTAGCTGCTTTGCTTTACATTGCATTGATGACCTTATATTGCCAAATTGTATTTATACCAGACTGTATTCAAGAAAGTCACCTTCTCTTTGAGGAAAAAAAAAAATAAACCACCAAACTCAAAACGTAATGAAGTTATAGGTTTATATACCTGTGTGCTAATTTGAGGTCTTTATAATTTCAATTTATCAATGGCTAAATACTTTTAGATGCTACTAAGCACCAGACTAATGGTGGACATCTCAGAATCTTCTATATAATACCAAACCGTAAAACAGTAGAATTTTTTAGTTACTTACGAAACATAGTTATGATGTTTTCTGAAAAAGCACTACATTAACCAGTTATTATGAAACATTATTAAATACCTGCCATACATAACACAAACCAACATTTTTCTTCCTGTAAATAATTTCTATTTCTTTCAATATTGTGACCTATTTGATCAAGAATCAAAACAAACTCAATTTTTAGGTTCATATTTTCCCCTTCTCAATGCATAAAAGTTTGCTTGTATGGTCTTATGAGCAGCTTAGTCAGTTAATATCTTCAAACAATACCTAAGGTAACAAGCTCCTTTTTTAGATCTATATTACTGACCACCTGCATATTCAAATAGTATCTTTCATAAAATGCAATATTAAAATTTTTCTCATAGAAAAAATGTTTCCATAGGTTGATAAAATAGCCCAGATTTTATAAAACTGCCTATGTGAAAAAGAAGACATTCTATTAAAGCCACTATTTTTGCAGTATCACAAAACAATCATAATCTCTCTGCATCATAGAATATCCTGAGTTGGAAGGATCACAGAATTATTGCAAGGAACTTCTGGAGATCAACTCGCTGACAAGGCAGGGTTACCTAGAGCAGGTCACACAGGAACACATCCAGGTGAATTTTGAATGTCTGCAGAGAAGATTCCACAACCTCCCTGGGCAGCTTTTTCCAGTGCTCTGATACTCTTAATAAAAGGAGTTCTTCCTCATGTTGAGGTGCAGCTCCTTGTGGCTTAGTTTATGGCCACTAGTCCTTTTCCTGTTGCTGGGCACCATCCTGTTGACACCAGCCTTTGAGATATTTGTATGTATTGATGGCATCCCCTCTCAGTGTTCTCCAGACTAACCAGGCCCAGCTCCCACAGTCCCTCCTCACCTGCGGATTCTCAGCCCCTAATCAGCTTTTTTGCCTCCACTGGACCCTTTTCAGTAATTCCTTGGTTTTCTTGAACTGTGGAGACCAGAACTGAATACAATACTCTGGAAGTGGCCTCACAAGGTTGAACAGTGAAGGAGGATCACTTTGTTTGACCTGCTGGTAACACTTTTTGCTAATGCACCTCAGGATGAAGTCCAGTTCCTGGCCCTGCTCAGGACAGCCCCTAGAGTAACACAATGTGCCTGAGAGCATTGACAAAAAACACTTCTTGGACTCTGGTAGGCTTGGTGCTGTGACCACTTCCCTGGGGAGCCTGCTCCAGTGTCCGACCACCCTCTGAAAAATAATCGTTCTTCGCCATAATTTTACTTCACATTGAAGTGAAAGTGACTGGTTCATAGTTACCTCGGTCAACTCTCTTGCCCTTCTCAAAAACTGTGACATTTGCCAGCTTCCAGTTGACTGGGACCTCTCTAGATTACCAAGAACAGACAGAAATCATTGATGCCTTGGAATGGCATCAGCCATCTCTTTGAGTATTTTTGGATTAATTTCATCAGGCCCCATAGACTTAGAGAAAGCCAGAAGAAGCAGCAAATCCTGTGCAAGTTTGGGTTTGGCTGGGGGTTAATCATTCTCACAGTCATGGTCCTCCAGCTCAGGGCACGGGGACCCTCAGAGCCAATCACTGGTATTGAAGACCTAAGTGAAGAAAGCATTAAACATCTCTGCTTTGTCTATGTCCCTGCTTGTGAGGTGACCATATTCATTGAGAGATGGACCAGTGTTATTTCTGGGTTGCCTTTTGCTATTAAGATATTTAAAAAAGCTCTTTCTATTGTCCCCAGCAGTACTGGCTAGCTTCAGCTCTAATTGGGCCAATTTTCTTCCTACAGTAACAAGCAGCACCTCTATATTCCTCCCATGTCACCCAGTGGATGTACACTTTTTATTTTTGCCTTAGCTCCAGAAGATCCTTGCTTAGCTGAGCTGGCATTCTGCCTCAGCTGCTTGGCTTCTGACATTTTCTCATTGCTTGTTCTTTAGCTCTTAACAGGTGGTACTTAAAAAGTAACCAGCACTGATGCACCTCAGTACCTTCCAAAGCATTTCCCATGGACATCTTACTAGTTCCCCAAGCAGCCTGAAGTCTGCTCTCCTCATATTCAGAATTGAAGTTTTGGCGTCACTTTTCCTCCTGTCGACAGAGATTTTAAACTCAACTGCTTTATGACCACTGTGGCCAAGACAGACACCAGATGCCACTTTACTCACAAGACTCTTATTAGACATGCAACAAATCCAAGAGAGCAGCTTTCCTAGTTCACTCTCTTAGTACCATAAAGCCATTGTCCAGGTGTTTTTAACTCCTCAACACAGATGAAGGCCATTGATTTAGAGGATTAAGATGCTTGATTTAGAGGTAAAAAGTATTGATTTAGAGGTATAAGAAACATGTTCATTATGAAAACATTCATATTATTGTTTTCTTTTTGCTTTTTCATGTAGTTGAACTTCATTCCTTTCTAACCAGTGACCAGAGATTAATCAGATCCACTGCTGTCCTTAATTTAACCCATTGTAACATGATATCCACACACTTATACAATGGTTCAGTGCTGAGGATATAAAATCTGAGCGTGATTACAATTTCATACACATATATTTTTAAAGCTTTTCAGTAACAGATAGTTCTTAACAGTGGTTTGGGCCTTACAAGGCATTGCTAATTCAAACTTAACCTCTGGTTTCTCACGATAATATGAAAGTCTTTATAAAGCAGTGGATTAACAAATTTCAACTCATCTACTAAATTCAATTTTTCATTTTCTTTTCCCCTCATTTTTGACACTGACAATAAAAATCTGACAATAATTTTCATAAAAGGGAAAAAAAGCACGCCACTTACAGTTCAGTCACATCTTTTGGGATGCCTTTAGGCAAAGCTTTTAGACCTTTGTTGCTGCAGCGAACTACTGTGTCCAGACAAGTACATTCTGCAGGGCAGCGGGCCAGGGGAGAACAGCTATTGTCATCATTTCCTGGTTAATAAAAACAAACAGATGCTAAGATTGCTAATAAATGTCTCTTCGGTATTAGCGATAATAGCCCACCTGGATTTTCTTCAAGCCAACCTGATATTTCAGCATTATAATATCTCAAGGTAGGGAAAAATTACATAATCTATGTAAATCATCATTCCAAGAAGTTACATTTCAGGTGATGCTTTACTTACTACAATGCTGTTTTACTAGGTAAGAATGCTATTATATGGTTGGAAAAATTGTTAAAGAAAGAATAATTCCTGAAATGAAAGACTAAACTTAAAAAAGTATAAAAAACAGTCTCTTTAAAAAAAAGATACAGCCTTGAAAACTGACAAACCAGTAATGCAGTAAATGGAACTATGTGTGAGAAATGCAAGACAGCAGTATTTCTTTTAATTAGGAGTTAATGAAGCCACAAGCTATAACATGTCATATTATTTGATCAAGTAACCTGAAAGTGTGCTTGATTCAAGCATAAGTGTTTGAAAATATTCTCATCTGTACAACAACATTTGATCAATTTTTTTATACTATTTCTAAATTATTAATTACAGTACTGAAGACAGGCAAGGAAAACTTTTGATGGCACATATACAGCAGCCCGTGCTTGCTGATCATCCAAAATTGGGTGGAAAATTTTTAAACTGACATAGAAACTGAAGCATGAAGGCCTTTAAAGTGCAATACTCTGGGATCTATGGGATTCATGCAGCTATCTACATGAAAGCTGAAATTATAAAAGGTTCAAATATTAATTTCCTTACCATCATCACATGTAAAATCCTGAATTGCCACATCCTGGATCGGAATCTCTTTGAGGAAGTAGGGTTTTTGGCAGCGAGGGTTCCCTGTCACAATGCGTTTCTTCCTTAGCCAGTCTCCAAGCCATGCGAGGTGGCAGTTGCAGTTGAAGGGATTGGCCAAGAGGTTTCTGAGAACCACAGGAAAGTTTATCTCAGATGACACCATCCTTTCATCCTAAGGATTCTACTTCTATTTTCAAAACAACTTACCTTAAACACTGTTCTTCAGACAATACTGTGTGTAAACCATAGGTGAAAGGTGTAATTTAGGCTCTGTGTGGTGAATCTTGATACAACTTGTTTAGAAATAATTTAAAACTGTCCAAGACCTGACTTCATGTCAAGCCACTCTGTACCAATAAAGCAATAATTCCATATAGAGATAGAGGCTGATTACTTTACATTATTAGCTTTAACCTGGCAACAGGCATTCCATTAATTTATCATCTCAAGATTTCCATCTTTTATTTGCTCCAGAGAATAAATTTCCTATCTGAAGTGACAGCTAAGCTGATTACATGCCAGTTACAAAAATGAATTTACTTCTAAAAGCCTCAGTACTTTTGGCATCTCCTTATTTCAGCACAAACATATTGACAATTCCATTATTTATAAACATGTCATGCTTAATACGCAAAATTAGTAACTGGGTGCAAAGTGTCACTTTTCTTTTAAAAGGGGGATTAAGTATTTTCCTGGATGATGCTACCTACAACCAGCACTTCTTCATGAAACTGAGTGGAACCTTGGCTTACTCTTTTAAATTCCCTTAAATCAATCACATCACATTTAAATTAAAAAAAGGATGCTTCTTTTTATAGAAAATGAGACCGAAGCTTTGTTATAAAACACATATGAATTAAGATTTCTCAGCAGGCCAAGGAAATTTAAGCTAGGAATTGGGTGGCACAGGGCAGAAGAACAGACAACATGGTAACCTAACCAGTTGTGATTGTGTGCTGCCTACCCAAAATAGGGATTTCTACCCTGGTTAGATAAGTGGGCTTCCACGAGGGGTGTGAGCAGGATGTTTTTCCTGCATTCTCAGACACTTCTGGAAACCAGTCTAATGCTGTATCAAAGAGCACCACGAAAATATACTCTTCATTTGCCCAAGATGGTCCAGAAAACAGAATTTCTCAAAACTGCCTCTACGAAATGCTTTTATCCCTGTACTAAGTGCTGTGAAATCACACATCAAAGTTTTAAGGGAAATGCCCCCCGAAGGTCAGAGATGTAAATACAGTTACGGTAAAAGACGAACGTGACTTACAGCGTAGAGAGCGAATGCAGCGTGTCGAAGGAGCCGGGTGCCACGGTGGTGATCTGGTTGTCATACAGCGAGAGCAGGCGGACAGAGCTCAGCCCTGTGAAGCTGTCATTTCCCACACAGCTCACCCTGTTGCTCCTCAGCATCCTGAGGAAGAAGGATCAGCGTTTTTCAGCTTAGCCTGGGCAGGGACCAGGGCTGAAGTAGCTGCTGGAGTGAGGGCCAAGAGCTATGACTACAAAAGGGCTGCTACCAGCGAAGCGACCACCAGTGCAGTGACCCCTATGCTGCCTGTCACCTCACTGAAGAGACTGAGGTGTGTGTGGAGCAGGCTGGAAGACAAAGGTGGGTGGGTGGGTAGGTTTCACAGAGGCAAGGGGTGTTTCAGAGAATCACAGAATGGATAAGGTTGGAAAGGACCACTGGAGGTCATCTGGTGCAACCCTGCTCAAGCAGGGTTCCCTAGAGCTTTTCCCTAGAGAGTTACTCAGGATTGTGTCCAGATGGTTTCTGAGCACCTCCAGAAAGAGACCCCACAACCTCTTTGGGTAATCTGCTCTAGTTTCCCCTATGTGTTCAGCTTTTTTTCTTTTTCTTTCAATACCAGAAGTAGTAACTATGAATTTTTAATTGACAAGAAATGAAACTGACTGAAATTCCCCAAATCAAAAAAAACAGCAGCCCTCTCTTCATGTTTCCAAGGATGATGACTCCAGAACTGCTATTTATATAGAGCAGAGGCTTGTACCAGTTTACCTCCTCTTGAGGTCCCTTCCACTTCATTTTTCTTAGGACAGATTGTAGAAACCACTTCTACTGCATTCAAAAGCATTTCATTCAAATGAAATCAGCACTCCTCTTCAGCATGACTCTAAGACAGTACAAATTTCAGAATCCTAAGCTATTCTAAAATCTCTCAAATTTCTGCAAAACTTAAGAGCTTTGAAGTCTGTTGTTCTCTGTCCACCAAAAGCTGGTAATTTCCCCCCTTGCTCTTGTCTAGGACTAGCTGCTTTAAACAATTTTAGCAGCTTTAACTGCAATGTTAGAAACTGTAGACGTGATTTATTTAAAATACCTAATGTCTATGGACAGCTGAAACCCCAAAGACTATTTAATCTTGGCTCTGGTTTGCAGATCAGAAGGACAGGCTCTCTGAAGAAGGCCAAGATGCTGTAGATTGTATAAACATCTTTTTTGAGTGGAAAGAACTAAACTGCTTCATGGAAAGAATGAAATGAGTTCAAGCTATAGTGCTTTTAATCTTGCCTTCACTGTTGAAATGACAAAAAAATTACTTAGGAGAGAATCATTTCCCACATTTCAATACACACCAGAACAATTTCTTCCTCCAGCAAAATTCCCAGTAATGGTTGAGCTGAAATGAATCAGACTCCATTACATAAAATGTGTAATTCCCATGCAAAATTCTGTTACTTTGATGATTATTCCCATTTTCATTTCTGAAGTTGGATGTTTACCCATTCTCAATGGCTTCACTGCTTTAGAGGACCCAGTATACCCATAATTAATAACTAATAAATTAGTATAATGTAAAATATGCTTGAATAATCCATAGCTAATTCTCCAAAATATTTTTTTAGGACAGATACATTATTATTCTCAAAAATACCTGTGAGAAAAGAAGAATGAAACCACAAAAATTAATATACTTACAGTGTTTTGAGACTTTCTAGTCCTTTGAACATTTTATGTTGAACACTTTCCAAGCGATTGCTTGTGAGCAATAGTTCATTCACACCAGAGGCTCCATCAAATGCTCCTTCTTCTATATCTGTAATCTTGTTATTGCTCAAGTTTCTATTATACATTAACACAAACAGATAAGAACTAAGGGGATTTTCTTTTATAAGTGTCCTAAATTAACTGTTAAATGCCGCAGTCTGAATAAACTCCAAGAAAGACTTAGAATCTTAGTTTTCCACTAAGCTTGGAAAAAACCTCCAAAATCATCAAATGCAATCTTGATGAAATAGCCAAGTCGTTGTGTAAAAGAACAAAATATAAATACATCATTCAACTTCAAACCAGTAAAAAAAATTCAATTCCCTTCTAATTAAGGAAGCAAAAATTTTTAAAGTTATCTTTGGAAGATGGTTTTTAAATAGTGGCAATTACCCAAACTATGCTGCTGCCACATAAAAACATATTTTCCTAATTTTGAATCTTATCAGTAACTATATTTTTTCAGGTCTCCAGCCTTTGTAGCATTTTTAGATGAATTAATAACAAAATTATACTGTATGAGTACATCACAACTAACCTCTGATTTATTTTATCTTGATAGACAAATATAAGAAAAAAGTATAAACAGCAACATATGTAAAGGAAATGTGTGAATATAAACAGTACATGAAATATTAATAACTTATAACATTAGTTAGAGAGGAGATTTATAAGCAAGATAATTGCACGTATCTGCAATTTGCTTGCAAAGTGGATCAAAATGTGGGGAAAATAACTTAAAATATTGCCAAAATACTTAGTGTTTACAATTTTAGTTGAAATATGGAAATTACATCCCAAATGTGTAGTATCTGTGCTATATATACATAAAAGCAAACATATGCAACAGCACACATTTTCTTAAATATTTTTCATATTAGTGCACTTTTGTTTTGTTTCATATAATTATTTACACATATTACAGAAGTACATAGCTACACATCAAAGAGTGTTATAATACACTAGTGATTTTTAAAAAGGTCTTAAAAACTCTCTGAGACAAAGTGAATGAATGTAAAGCTAAAGACTATTTGATGGAAATAATGGTGTTGGGAAAAAAATCAAACATTATTTGATGCAATTTCTAGAACGGTGTTTAAATCATTCAAAACAAGAAAGATAATATTTGTTAGGGAAAAAGCCCAGAAGCTGTGGCTTAATCTTCAGTGCTGACTACTCTCTCTAGCCGAGCTGAAATGTAACCTACATCTTGCCTGTGATGAAGTACATAATCATGTCATCAGTTAGGTGGGATAGGACTTTTAATATCATCAAGTCCAAGCATCTAATCCAGTACTGCAAAGTCCATTACAAAAATGTACCCATAAGTCTTTTAAATTTCTCCAGGGATGGCAACACCACCACTTCCCTGGGTGACCTGTTGCACTGTTTGACAGCCATGGAGAAACCAAACTAAACCTCCTCTGCTGTGATTTGATATCATTTCCTCTCACCTTGTCACTTGTCACCTCGGAAAAAAGGACAACCCCCACCTCACTACAACTTCCTTTCAGATATGTGTAAAGAGCGATCAGGTCTCCACTGAACTTCCATTTCTCCAGGCCAAACAACCCATTTCCTTAGCTGTTCCTCACCACACTGGGGCTCCATACCCTCCAGCAGATTTGATACCCTTCTCTGGACTCTTTCCAGTACCTCAATATCTTTTTGGTAGAGAAGAATCCAAAACTGAACATACTACTCAAGATGTGCCCTCACCAATGACAAGCACTGAGGGACAATCACTGCCCTGGTCCCGCTGGCCACACTATTGCTGATAGAGGCCAGGTGCCATTTGTCTTCTTGGCCACCTGGGCACACATTGGTTCATGTTCACCTGGCTGTTGACCAGCACCCCCACGTCCTTCTCTGCTGGGCAGCTTTCCAGCCACTCTTCCCCAAGTCTGAGCACTGCCTGGAGATGTTATGACAGTGTAGGACCCAGCACTTGGACTTGCTGAACCTCATACTGTTGGCCTTGGCCCATCTATCCAGCCAGTCCAGATCCCTCTGCAGAGCTTACCCTCCAGCAGATCAACACTCCCACCCAACATGGTGTCATTTGCAAACTTGTGGAGAGTGAATTTAATCCTCTCATCCAGATAACTGACACGCGTATTAAACACAACTGATACTGAGCCCTAGGGAACACCACTTGTGACTGTCTGCTGACTGGATTTAACTTCATGCACCATCCTCTGGGCCCAGCCATCCAGCCATTCTTTTCCCCAGTGAAGTATATGTTCATCCAAGCCATGAACAGCCAGTTTATCAAGAAGAATGCTGTGGGAAATGGTGTCTAAGTAGACAACATCCACTATTACTGCTTTCATTTAGCTTCACAGTGGAGCTGTTCATCTGCAAGGTGCTGTGGAGGACTGGAAGCAAGAAACTCATTATTTTAAATCTCAGATGGCTTGTCCATGTCAAGCCCTCAGTTTCCTAAAACCTTTTTTGTTCTTGCTGTAACACAGATACTACTTCACCCACTTCACATAGATATTTTAAAGATTAATGTTGCATAGCTAATCAATGTTGCAGCACATACACATGCTTTATTACTGATGAAGCATCAAATCAATGAAACATTTAGGCCTCAATTTTTCAATGTCATCTGTGCAGAAAGGTCTTTGCACCTATTTTGAACCTCCAGAAGAAATATGAGCTTCACAGAAATATAGAATTCATTCATATTGGTGTCTCTACAACATCAGTACTTCACTTCCTTCCAGTGATGCTTAAGCAGTCACTGTATTATTCTCTCAATGGAAGAATGCTGTAACTGATAACTACATTAGGAAGTTATGGAGCAGTATTATTAAAATAGTTAACTCTTCATTAATATTTTTTTCATTTTTTCCCTTTTCAATTAACCAGATTTTAAAGCCTTTGGGAGTTCCAACAGACACCTACATCAAGACTGATTAATAGTCATCCTTTTTTTTTCCCCTTTTGTCTTGAACACCTCCTCAACTTAAAAGAAATATTGTTAAATATGAAGACCTGATATATGTATAAATGTGTGTGTATGCATGTGCATGTATCAAGCAGTTTATTTATTTCATAGAATTCTGCAATCATAGAATGTCTTGGGTTGGAAAATACCTTAAATATTATCTAGGTCCAATTCCTCTGCTGTAGGTAGGGACAATTTTCACTATATATTGAACAGAACATTAAATACAGATCCTTAAGGGACACCATTTGTCATTGATGTCTTTGTGACTCTGAGCCACTGACCATTACCCTCTGGATGCTGCTGTCCAAACAATTTCTCATCCATCTAAGTCCACCCATCAAATCCATCTCTCCTCACTTTAGAGAGAAGGATGCTGCGGGGGCCCATGTCAAGGGCTTTACAAAAGTCTTGATAAATGACATCTACAGACCTTCCCTTGTCCACTGATGTTTCATATTGATACTTGATATTTCCAAAGTACACTGTAGCTGTAAAAAGTGCTAATCTGAGATTCTTGAAGATTGAAGAAAACAAGGTATCTACTGTATAGCACTAGAAAACTGTTATGCCAGACATTGCTACATTCTTTTTTCTACGTATTGCAGCCCAATTCAAAGTGGTAAGGTGTACTCAAGTAGAGAGGTCAAAGACAAGTTCATTTTACATTCTTGAGGTTTTTAAAATATTTTAATCAAAAAAATCAGTAATAAATATTTGACTAATTGTGATCACACTGGTAAAGGCTAACAATAGTTGAAGCAATGCTATTGCTCCCTTAAGATTTTGATCACTAATACTGATCTGTTACAAATGGTAGTCACTAGGTGACTAATCTGTTTTTACTTATATTTTTCTTCACTTAAAATTTATGTTTGGTTTAATCCTGAAATGATTGAGCACAGAGTCACAAAGTCTAACTAAATTATCTACCTTCAAATGTGTCTTTTGCATAAGCTAAAGAAAAGCTTTTCATAGTCTTATTTTTAGCAACAATTGCAATTGGTAAGATTATAAACTACTCTTAGAACAATAACTGTTAACATGGACTTACATGGATGACCTATCAAACCACTGTTTCTCAGTCACTTAAATTTTGATATTCCCCTCACCTAATGACCGTTTAATGATGCACAGAATCAACGGCATGTCCTTAACGTGCTGAAAGAGGCAAAATTGTCTGGTAAGAGAGTAATACAGGAAGTTACAAAAGATTACTGGAATCTTTTCTAAGCAGCTTATACTGTGAGCTCCCTGCTGTGGCTGCATAAAAGACCAGCTGGCTGGATGCTGCTGTGAAGGTGCTGGAGCTACACACCATGGGAAGTGGCTGCTGGCAGTGCCAAGCCCCATACAGGAGAGCTGCCAACTCTGACCTACCTCAGGGATTAATTTAAACCCATTCTTGATTTTCAATTGGAATAAACTGAATCTTTTGTAGATTAGAACTAAGAAAGGTGAAGATTCACAGCAAGGAGCTAATACACTATCTGAATAGACAAGGTCATTGAATTTGCACTTACATTTTACGCAGCTGAGGAAGTTTCTTAAAGATTCCAGTAGCTTCCAGGACTGAAAATTCATTGTTATTTAGTCGCCTAAAAAAAAATTACACCAATTTCAGAAAAAAATTATTCAGGGATTGATACAGAATGTTCCACATTATGTGAACTTTTCAGTCTGGTTTCCCTGAACATCTGATATTTAACTGGTAGGTGCAGAACAACTCCTTATATAGTGACATTTCTAATTTTGATAATTCCTGTGAATGAACATTCTCATTCCTGTGAATGAACATTCTCATTAGTTTAACTTAGGCGTACGTAAGACATTTTCAAAACCTGAGCACAAAATTTTACACAGCTAAAGCTGAAAAGGAATATAAGATGATGTTTTTAATTTTTCAAACAAAAATGTAACTAAGGGAGGATTCCATGGCAACTTATAAATAAAAGTCTTTAGAAGGACATATAAACCACTGAAGATTAGTATTCTGTTCTTTAAAGGATATCAGGTGGAGTCTGCCAGACATCTGGAGGTACTCACAGAACACTATTTACAAGAATGAAAGAATTACTCTTCTTTTGAATAGGGAATGAAACCCACCGCATAGGTCTGCCCATGAATTTAAAAACACTTCCCTCACCATGATTTCTCTTCATACTACTACAGCTGGCACACATACATTGCTTAAGGCAGCATTAAATGCTGACTTGTAACCCTGTAAGAAGGTATGCAATGAGTGACAAATACTAGCTGGGCATTCCTCTTTCCTGCACAGGTGTCAAGGCTTACAGTACAGTACACCTAGCAGCTAGGTTAGGGGACAATCTACATTTCAAAAAATACCTGCATTGACCCAGTACTCCCTATTTCCTCTCTTGGAAAGAAAATGGAAATTATGAGTCTTAGATCCTTTATATGCTCTAATGGAGCCATATTATTAAGGAAGAAAGTCTGTCCAGCATTTCTTTAGAAATCTTAGATAGGAAGGAGAAGATAGGACTGACAAGATCACTGTGAAATGAAATTCAGCACAATTCTAAACCCAGAATGCCTTTCAGAACTGCCGTATTGCGAGACAAGTTTAAAAAAAAAAACCCTAGAAAATTAAAGAAAGCTGTTTGTTCATCCTTCCCTCCTGTTCATTCTCACTGATAGCCAGAAGGGAAATTAAGGTTGTAAATCTGAGGGTATGGTTGTGGAACAGCTTCAACATGGAACCAAACTGAAAGAAGACAGAAGTTTTTTGGATATACACAAAACATTCATATATCACACTAAACTACAAGGAACACGAATTTCAGAAGATGCTATCACCTCTAAAACTCAAACTTAATGTGATTTTTAGGGGGACCATATTAAAATACTCTTGCACATTGTAAATTAATAAAGTTATTTCTTCACTCTAAACAGACTTTTCTTTACCCTATCTATCAACAAAAGAACCACTGACCATTCTATAAATGCTGACATCTTCAAATACTTTTCAAGTGCTATGCCATCTAGAATGACTTGATAATAAAAACATTAACTGATCTTAATAATACCCACTTGCTCTACTGCAAACATTTCTAACCCCACTGAAAAATGCAAGTAATTTGATCATTTATCCTTTGCAACAATCTTTTACCTATTAGAAGTAATTTACTTTGTCTCTCCCTCAAATTTCTTTCACACAAATGCCCTCAACCCTCCTAGTCTTCTTTTCTAGGATTCTTGTTCTCCTTGAATTTTTTTCTGAGCAATTATATCCATCTTGAAAAATGAAGTCTTGAACACAGTATTCCAGCTGACCCTTTACTATTGCTACGCACAGTACAATAATTATTTCCTATAATTTACATTCTATATTCCTTCCTATACATATATCCTGAAATGAAATTTGCATTAGTGCCCAATAGCACTCCTTCATCTTTAATATGTATGATAACCACATCCTTTTTTCTTGACCTATTTGCTGTTTATGCCTCAATCTTGTACTTCTGGTGCTAAATAGTTCTATCTAATTTCATATGTAGAATTTTAATTTTATTTTATTTAAACTGTAATTATTTTATTTTAATTAGTCTGCACACAATGGAATCAAAATTATTACACATAACTGGAAAGTTTACAGATGTGATGGGATCTCCATTCTCTATCTTAATATTATTTTTTGAGCCCAGTACTCTTCACTGGTAAAGACAGCAACTATAGCTATTACCCATCAATCACTAGATCAAGAAAATGGTCTTAAAATTACTTTTACCTGGTTTATTCAAATAAAGTACTGAAATATCATTCTCAAAATCAAAAGTAAACAGAAGCATTTGATCATAATGTCTACAAATTCTGTTTGGATTATTTGATGTTTTTTCTTGTTTTAGTAACACAATGGCTAAGATATTGCATGTTTTTGAACAATAGCTGAACCTTCCTGGAAGCCTATATACTGCAGTGATATTCATGCTTTCTAAAACTACCTTGTTAGGTGATCATCTATTGTAAAATCACTATAAAAATTCAACATATAAGACTGAAATTATTTTTTATTTAGCATTTCTCCTGGGGACTTCATTTTGAGTGATTTCTGAAATGCTTCCTGCATTTTCCTACATATTAGAAAGCTACCTGAAAAATATTTTATTTTTGGGATGCACTTACAAACTCGTACTTTATATCAAATACTTTACTGTCAGATTAGACAGATCATTCAATTTTTCTCTGGAAGACAGTGAGCAAGTGACAAAATGGGAAGTTAGAACAGCCATTAGTTGGTTTAGTTATAATTTTTTTAACTTTTACAATTAAGTATCTGTCTCGAACTATATTAATATTTTCAGGTTTTTTTTTTTTTTTTAAACCAGCTACTTGGAGGAAACAGGGTTTTTTTTCCTGTTGCAATTTACACAATAGACACTTTTTTTAGAGACTCATAAGATATGCTGATTTGGAGGAGACCCACAAGGGTGCCTGGGTTCCGTTCCTGGCCCTGTCACTGGTCACCACAGAGAAGAGATCAGTGCTTGCCCCTCCTCTTTCCCTCACGAGGAAGTTGTAACTGCAATGAGGTCTCCCCTCAGTCTCCTCTTCTCCAGAGTGAACAGACCAAGGGACCTCAGCTGCTCCTCATATGGGCTTCTCCTCAAGGCCCTTCACCATCTTTGTTGCCCACCTCTGGACTTTTTTTCCTTACTTTTGATCTTCATTTCCAAGCTGAGATTCAACTCCAAACATCACCCTGCAAAAATTAGTCTAGCTCTCCTCACTCCTCATCACCTAAAGAAGTATCCATGTAATTTGACTCTAACAACTGTTTTTATATTTTATATCACATTTTGTGGATTAAAAAAAAAAAAAAGAAAAAAAAAGGAAGGTCAACTAGCTGCTGTTCTCATATGTGCCAGTAAATATGCAAACTGGAAATCAAAGAATGGTCCTAGAACTAGACTGGGAAGTCCCAAGATAAACAACAAAGACAGTGCATCAAAGACCAGGAATAACAGAAGGAAACAAGAGGAAGAGCTGTAACTTTTGTATCAGTGAGGCAAATACCAAAAGAATGTATTTAGCTAGAGCAAGTGGATTTTTAGCAGAAGAAAAAAAATGAAGAAGTAATTTCTCTATCCTCTCTAGAATATTTGCAAGACTGTTGAAATTTTTATTACATCAAATGACTTGAAGAACAATCTGTACAGCCTATCAAGTAGAAGGCTGAATAATGATTCTGTTACAGTTAAGCACCATCTTACTTGGATAGAGTAAGAAAGGAAAGAAAAGAGCTCTTTAATGGCAAAAAAATATAAAGGAAGCAATGATGGAAACTGAAGAGAGGTAGAGTACATCTCAAACTAGAAGTTCCCATTAAAAAAAAATTAACAGAAGTGAAAGAAAATAACTTCTGTAACAGTCTCAGGAGAATGGTGTATTTTTTAAATCCACTAACACCTTCAAATAAGACTGGATATTTTCTGAAAGATTTGCTGTAACCAAATACTTACTTAAAAAAATTATCGACTGGAATTTGAGTGTTTAGGATATACACTAGATGAGGCTTGATTATTTGATTATTCCTTCTGAATTTAACAGGTAGGAACCATAATTATAGAAAGAAAACACTGACAGTATCTTAAAAAGCAATTAAAGTGGTAAATTAAGATTATTATTTCTTCAGAGAAGAGACAATGAAACATGATTCCTCCTAAATATCAAAGCAATGCATGCTTAATAATTTCAACAGCTCCATTCCTCTTCTCTTGGTTCAGTAACTTCATTTATGCAACCACTACTTTATGATCTCCTCCCACACTTTAACTCGTTACTTATTCCATCAGCTTTTATTCTTAAATTAAACAATTGTATCTCAAAATATCAGATAACATAAAAAGTATTTCTCCACTGAAATCTATTTCCCTTCACACAAGCCTGTATCAATTTTTTTTTCTTGGATTGTAATTTTCAGGTTTGTAATAAAAACATGTTGTGGTCTAAACCCAGCAAGACACCAAGTTCAACACAGCCACTTGCTCTCTCCTCCACCATCAGGATCGGGGAGAGAACCAGAAGGGCAAAATCTGGAAAACTCATGAGTAGGGATAAAGACAGTTAAATAGGGAAATAAAAAGCCATGCACACAAGCAAAGAAAACCAAGAAATTAATTCATTGCTCTCCATGGGCAGGCAGGTGTTCAGCCATCCCCAGGAGAGCAGGGCTCCTTCAATTGTAACAGAGTCTTGAGAAGAGAAATGGCATCACTCCAAATGCCCCACTCTTCCTCCTTCTTCCTCCCCTTTATACACTGAGCATGATGTCAGATGGTCTGGAATATCCTTGGTCAGTTTGGGTCACCTGTCCTGGCTGTGTGTCCTCCCAGCCTCCCATGGACCCCCAGCTTCCTTGCCAGCATGGCAGTACAAAAAGCAGAAAAGGCCTTGGCTCTGTGTAACTCCTGCTCAGTGAGACCAAAAACATCTCCATATTATCAGCCCTGTGTTCAGCACAATTCCAAATCATAAGCCCATACTATCCACTGTGAAGGGAATTAGCTCTACCCCAGCCAAAACCAGCACAGAAAATAGTAATTCTAAGTTCAAGTCCTTCTCCCAGCTTAGAGACAGAAAAAAGTCTCCATTTGTGTTTCAAAAATATTTCAGTTTTAAATCCTTTTTCCTGTCCAGATACTCAAATACTTAACAACAGTCTCATTATTTCATATCTGATTGCCATAGTGTTGCTTTGATGCCAGCTGTGGACTGCTCTTTTAAGAGGTGTGCCATCCTGGTGCTCATCTCACCCCTGCAGGTGACAACTTGATCACAATAATCTTGTCTCCACATCTCTATACTGCTTTACTATGTCAAATCAAAGTCTCTTTTTTTTGTTTTTTTGTCCCTGAACATTTTGCCTTGTTCTTTAAACTGAATCTCCTAGGAAAACCAGCTATTTCCTTCCACCTTTGCTCTGCAATGACAGTCACTTTCATCTACTTTTCTGCCAATCCTTCAACCATCTCTGCATTCCCTTTTATACTATTCTTTGCACGTGGAGAAACCTTGTAAAGCTGTCTTAATTTTATCTTTCACTCCCTCCTTAAAGATTATTTCAGTTGCAATGCCTACAAATAATTCCCATATGACACTTATTAAGCAAGTAATAATCTCAGTTCTTTTCTCCCCACCTCTGTTCATTATATTATTATCTCATCTTCTTAATTCTGTCCTGTTTGTCTGCCTTATCTTCCTCTGGTCTCCTGCCCAACAAACATAATGTATGCTTTGCATAAAAAGAATCGTCTCCGTTTAAACATCTAGGTAGCACTTTTTAAGACAGACTTCTCTGGTTACTGGATGCCCTACTTTCTCCTGCAGTTAGAAGTTAAAAACAAAATAAACCCCACTACCTTTCAAAAAATCCAAGTGGATTGCTCAGGTCCTGAAGAACTAGAAACATAGAATAGTTATCTTATTTCTTTATCATGGGTTTTTAAGGCTACATGGTATTCAAATAATGCATAAATGACTTTTACGAATATTTAATCCTTTGAAGTGCACCACAGAGGTTACTTCCAATGTTCGCTGTTCAAAAAAAGTAAAGCTGTGATTTCATATTTAACAATTTTAGTTTTTCTCCATAAGTAAATAATCCTTTATTATGGGTTCAACTTACAACTCTGCTGTGTACTGGGGAATGTGATCAGGAATTTTGTTGAGTTTCTGATTGGAGCAGTCCACTGTGGTCCCTTCACAGCGACATTTCTCAGGGCAAGCCAAATCTGCAAAGCAGTCTCCACTTAATTTGGATCTGTAATCTTCAGTGCCTGTAGAAGATTCAAGTCAAAACACAGATATTAAGTCAATAAAGTGTAAGATTTTCTTCTTGTGAGAGGGTTGAAAAGACATCTGCAATGCAGATAACGGGTGGGCAACTTGGGAAATGCATGATAAACTTTGTGATACTGAACAGACACAAGGGCTTCAAGAGAGGGTTAAATATAGGGACTTAAGATATGCTGGAAAAAGAAATTGAGACCAACTTCACATAGCAGGATAACATTAACTTGAGCTTTTCACAGCTGTACTTTCTGCTGATTATGTTGTCAGCCAATCTAGCCTTGTTTATAGCTAATCAAACAAATGCCACTGTTTGTTTTAGAATTTGTTTTCTTTCTCTGTATCAAAAATAAATAGATCCTGAATGCCACCTTTTCTCTTTCTCTGGTTACAAATTTGTATTGTTGATTCATTAACCTCTGTGATTTTTTTTTATAGTCCCGATACTCCACATCATCTCAACAAATAAGTTGAAAGCCCTGTTTTCAGCTTTAATTTAAAAAATGTGTGATCCTGACTTAAGCCTCAGCAGCTTGCCATGCTGTAGAAAGCTGCGTGACGTTCCATGGTGCTTGACAGAACCATGTTTTACTCATACCTCACAACCACATGGTTAGATCAAGCACAACAGAAAATCTCGCTACATTACCAAAACTGCATCCATTAGGCCAAGGATAAGAGCAAGGGAAAAGAGGAAGGAGTAGGTATAAATTACAGAAGCATTTGAAGTTTAATACTTGCTTACATGACATGGCATTCTTATTACTGAATGTCCACTGCCACAGTAACAGTATCACTGTCACAGATTAAATAAAAATACAATATATAT
>VXBC01011535.1:280177-390270 GCA_013399945.1 Ploceus nigricollis
AAAAAGGAAGAAAAGAGAACCACATTGAAAGTTTCCTCCACCATTTCCCAGAGTCAGCCAAAGAAAACATCCTAAACATATCAGGAAAAAACATCTGGTAAGGAACTGAGGGTGGGTGACAAAGAAAACAAAGAGAAGCCAAAAGGACCTGTGGGTTCTTCTTGGACAAAGGTGAAAAGACTGAGACTAGTAGAAGGTGCATCAGGGCTGGGAAGTACACTATGATTTAGTTTGGACACTGAACTTTACTTACAGCCAAAATGGTGAACTCCTGAAAAAGTAAAGATAGCCAAGAAGGAAAGAAAGACAGAGTAATGCCAATTAAGACAAAAACACGAATTAAGCTCTCATGTTCCCTACTTAACTTTCATTTGATTAGAAGATGGTGCTAGGGCCATTGTCTTCAGCAGAAAGAAAGAATAATTCATTTTGAGTAGCATTTAGAAATGAAGATAAGATTGGGGTTTATTACAGATTTCATCTAGGATGATGATCATGCCTCCCATGAATTATTCTTCACCATTTTGAATGTGTTCTTTAAAACCTGCTCCCTGAACATATATAGGAGTTACAGAATATTCTGAGTTGGAAAAGACCCACAAGGATCATTGAGCCAAATACACATGCTATGCCACTTAAATCCTTAATAACCCAAACAAATATAGGAGAAACAGATTGCTCAGTGGAGGGGGAAAAACCCAACAGTCATCACATACTATGTTATCTACCACTTGTAAATGTTTTAGTAACCCATATGATGAAACTACTATAGAGTACTTCTATGAGGTAGCAAATAAATGATATTTTTTTCAAATAAATGATTTAATACTTGAAAACCTTTAGTCTTCCAAATTTCTATAATGAAATTTTACTAGGACTTCATAGTGTCTGCAGAGCAACATCTCCAAACGACGTATTTAAAACAAACTAAAAATATTTAGGTGTTTAAAGAAATGCTAAGATTATTTTACAGTATCCACTTAAGTATAAAGAAGTGTTTTTTAGCACTTTTCAATACCCAATAAACAAGTCTAAAAATAAGTTTTGGTTTTTTTTCCTCCTGCATCCAGAGTTATCAGTTTTTTCCTCTGCATCCAGAGTTATCAGTTATCAGTTTTTTCCTCCTGCATCCATCACTGTTATCAGTTTAAACAATTAAATATTCAGGGACAGTGGCTTCAACAACTAAAATACTTTTAGGTAGCATCTCCCTGATAACCTGATAGAAAGAGAAAGCAACAGAAGCTGTATTTCAAGAAGCATGTATATAGCCCATTTTTAAAAATTTAATTATTTTTCTTCTTCCCCCCCACCCCACCCTCCCCCAGGAATAGCATTTTTTAAAGAGTACATAAATGAGCCTAAACTGCATGAGTGGCCACCAGGCTGTGAAGACAAGCTGGCAAGAAAACACTTCATTTGCTGGCAAGAAAACACTTCTAACTCACAAGCAAAAGTTGTGCTGGCAAGGTTGAGTAGAAGTCACTCTGTGGCAGTAATACAGCTGTTCTACACACTAAGGAATTGAGCGGTACTACAGGTTTGTGAAATTGAATCCCCCTATTTTATGCTGCTTTAAAACACATTTTTGTGGATGCTAGTGCTGAGAAATTGCTGCCTGACTTTGTATTTCATTTTGTCTTTTCTTCATATTCAAAACAACGTATTAGTATAAGGACCTGAAGAACTTCACATGACCGCTGCAGATTTAAGTGTTACGTCACACAGCATTTGGAGAAGAGCTAAACATACCAGCTGAAGAGACAACAACTAAGATGACTGCAGAATGATGATATACCTGTAGTACTTGAAAGAAGGAGTGCACTGGTGTCCTAATCAATTACTGCAGATATTTTTCTAGATATTAAACCATGGCAGAAAATCCCGATTGCAAATCACATACTGTAACTCATCAATAGATGCATTATTCTCTTGTTTATTTTGTTATTTATAATCTATTATGAATATAAAGTGAGTGAATAATATTTTTTCTATTAAGAAAACAGTGCACACACTGACAAGCAAGGTAAAAGAAAGAAAGATCCATATTTCAAAGAGCTAGGGCCAACATTGGTAAATCTTTTGTAAAAATATCATAGACTTATTGTAGCTTAAAGCTGTGTGTAAATTGATATTTCACCCCAACTCTAAAGTCATATTTTCTTTAATGGAAAGCATTTCTGATTCACTGTATGCATGTGACCACAGAATTAATTATTAATTATTCTATTTAAGAATATCAGCTTTCTTTTCCAAGCATTCCACTGTGATTTCCTAAACAAAAGGAGGGTGAGCAAGCAGCAGATGCAGCTAGCGTAGAGCAGGAAAGCAAGGCAAGAAAACGTTCATTTGCAGAATGTTTAGTCTTTAAAGTTGTGCTAGCTCTTTGATGGCAGCATGGATTCCTGTGTTTAAAAGCAGCTCAGGAGCTACATTTTAAAAACAGTAGCAGCAGAAAGGCAAGGTACAAGGTAAGTAAAAGTGTCAGTTAAAATATGAACTAGCAGGTGCAACCTTCTAAATAATATAAGTATAGGTATAATTTTGGTAGGTTGTGTGCAAATCTGTGAGACATAAAAAGGTAAACTGAGCTGCATGCTAAGCTCTTATATTCAGAAAACAGAATTACTAGTATTCTACAAAGGAAAACTATGTATAGCTACACGTAATGACTAATGTTAATACACATGCATCAGTTTCCTAAAAGCTATGACAAACTTTGCTTTTGGGGTGAAAGGGAGAGAGTATCTGCAGTTAGTCAATCTTACTGCAGAGCCAAACCTACCTGGAATGAAATACTGTTCTTTAGCTAAATAAAGAGAGAAAAAAAAATAGAAGATGCACCTGAATGTCAGCAAGCAAAGAATGAGTTTTAATAGATTAAGTATGGACTGCAGTTAACTACAGATAATTTAGTGAAAAAAATTCGCAACGAGAGCTGATAAACAATGAAGTGCGAATAGTCATAAATGTATCCGGAAGACGGATAACAAAACAGTTTTCATCTGGTATTTGCACTTGAGACTGAATAAACTGTAGAATGTGAAATGCACCTGGAACAGCTGGATACCATATGACAAAAGTTAGGATTTAAAGAAATGTAAGTAGGAAATGGAATAAGATTAGAAAAAGAAAACAGTAAATTTCAGTATGAAGCAAGCTCCCTGTATAAAAGGAATATGTTATGTTTCCATATTTAGCTTAGAAATTTTTAGATCTTTCACATATTCCAGAGCCCTGTGGAAATTTAAAAAAATGATTTATGGTGGTTATACTTGTAGTGAATAACTTTAGCATTTCATTCTGAAGTTTTATATATTATATTTATGTTGTTAGATTTAATGCTACTCAGAAATAGTGCCAAATATGTTAACTACAGTAATGTTCCATGATCCAACAGTCTATGACTTCCCAGATTTCCCTCTATTCAGTCAACGATCTAAAAAAAAATTCTATGATGTTTAATAATTCTGTAAAGAGACAGCTGCTTTCATTAGAACTTGTATAACCACTATTTTTTTTTTTTTTTTTGTCAATAAAGGAAAAAGAGCAGCTGAACTAAGAAAATTACCTGAGCAGCGGAATTTCTTGCTTTTGATCTGGCCAATCCTTTTGTTTGCCAGGCGGCGGGGGCTGGTGCAACGGGCACCACTGGTCTCAATGGGGTTTGTGTGAAGGTAATCCGCCAGCCACTTCAGATGGCAGTCACAGATAAAGGGGTTCTGAGCCAAATGCCTTTCGCGAAGAAAAAAACCAATAATGTCACACATTATTTCCCTTTGGTCTCAGCAGTACCCAGTGCTTTTACTGCATTGTAGACTATGAAGTCATACTTGAGAAAACCATAAACAAGAACATACGTACAAGGTCTGAATCGCACGTAGGGGTGAGAAAGTGCCTTTTGCAATGGTCTGAAGCTTGTTGTCATACAAAGAAAGTAGATTCAAGTTGTGCAGATCTTGAAATGCATCAACTCGCAGACAGTTGATCTTGTTGGCATTCAATAATCTGTTTAATGGAAGATAATTATAAAATTGAAAGAAATCTTTCTGTGCTGCAGCTTCACCATTTTTAACAGACAATTCTTTGTGCACCTTTGCAACCAGAACAAGAGATGTAGTAACAAATTATAATTGACAGTGACGTAAGGAATTTGAGTGAAGTATCTTATTTAGTTTATATGTACATATTTAAAACTTGGAGTTGAAATATTTGCATTTATTTAGCTAAAATCACATTTCTTGTATGTGCTAGTAGAATGTCTGTGTGGTATTTGTGTACTGTGCAAAGAAACAAGCCTAAAAAATCAAGTATATTCAAGGAAAACTAGTTTCTTTGCCAAATAAATAAACAAACAAAAAAGGAACTGAACACTGTGTTCATTAGCTGGAAGAGATGTGCAGTGGCACTTTTAATTATATGTTACTAATCAGCATGCTGCCACATTAACAGAGTTGTAGTAAAAACTGGTGGCATGGAATACATCCAAATCTCTCTTGGATCCTTTCTCTTCTGCATCTTCAAAGGGAACCTTTTCTTCCCTGTACCTCCCAGACTTTTAGTGTTAAAACAAACAAGCCAATCTAAACCAAGTCCTTTTGAAGAGAAAAAAAAAAAGCCATTCCATTAGATGCATTTTTATAACCAAATATTTTTTACTTCTTTCCATTTTGAGCCAGAAATGGAATGAATGGTGGACTTGAAACCTAATGCTCTGATAAAAAGTTTTGCCACACAAGTAGAAATTTACTTAGATCTAAATGTACTATCTATACAATGCATATTAAGATAGGGACATTTTTTAATACAGTCTTGAGAGTTAGGAAAGGTCTTTTACCTTTATTTTTTTTACAAGATCTAAAATATGTTTTATAACTAAAACATCTTTAAAGGAAAACAGGAAAGCATACCTGCCCACTACTATACTATTTTTGTCACGAAAGTAAATAAAAATGCAAACCTCTAGGTGGTGCTAGAAGTTGCATTTTCTTTGTATATATTTACTGTTTTGCCATTTTCAATTAGTTGACATTTTGCCAACCACTTCATGGTGAAGTCTGGACATTAGATAATTCTAAACATGTGTGAAGATATTTTAAATTTTTTAAGAAGACTCTAACTCAAAAGTCAGTTATTCTGGGACAAATACTTTCAAAACCGCCACTGTTGTTTTATGGTCTATTTAACACATTTCTTGACTATCTCTGATAAACTTACCACCATGACATTCTTTTTTCCAGTATAAAATCTAAACAGCAACTGTTTAAAAGGTTACATGTGGAAATTTCCAAAGTGTTAAACGAAGCAGCAGCTCAAGCTCACAGATTCAAAGAATCACACAGGGTGTCAGTAAACATTAGAAGTCATCAATGAAACTGTGGTGCAATACTGCTCTTTCATGGGTACAAATAGAAATGCAATTGCATAGCATTTCCACTATATATTTTCCCTTTATAAAACACACAAATATTCCTTGTATGGTTCCCACACAATTATATACATCCTATTTGCCATTTACAGTGCATAGTATCTTTATGAATTTTATCCTTAGAAATTCCACATGGGAGAATAACTTCATTTGAATCATTTTAGGCTGAAATATTAACTGATATGATCACATTTGTGGATGAATGGCAAGCTGGCCTACAACAATCTTGAAATCTTGACTCTTTTGGTTTTTGCATAATTTGGTTTTACTGTACTTTGATCTTACATATGGGATTTCCTGCCAGTTCTTCTTCTGGCATAAAGTCTCTCATCATGTTTACCCTTTTGAATGATCCTAAAATAGAATAAATAAAAAAAAAAAATTACTCACAGCAGTTGCAGAGAAAAGAGTCCTTCAAATAGGCCCTTTGGAAGTTCTGTGATTTTATTGCCATAGAGGACTCTGTACCAGGAAAGAAAGCAGACAAAACTACCATTATGAAAGGCATATTCTATGGGATTTTGACTTCAAAAATAGAGAAATTCCCATTTTACTGAAAGGAATTTAGTAACAACCATTTGATACTTGCAATATCCTTGTGGTCCTGTGAGGCAGCAGGATCACACACTTTCCCAAAAGGTGTATAACCCAAAGAGCTCTCTGCAGGATCAGCACCTCACTGATTACAGACTTACCAAGGGACCCTGCTAAGTGGATTTGCTGTTTGCAAGAACAAGTAACTGGGGAATAAAAGACATGATTGGTTTTGTTCAACTCTTTCTGATGAACATATTTATAAAAAACCCACACATTATTAGTGTCCAACTGTAAAAGAATATTCAATTACCACTATAATTCTGAAATGATTATTACAACTTTCAGGGCAAAATAATTTCAGTATAAGAATATGAGAAATTTGCTTCTGTTTACAGGTCAAACAGATACCTACAGTGAATTGAGTGAACGTAAGCCCTGGAAAGCATCTGGAGCTGCTTCAGAGATCTGGTTATTGCTCAGGTCACTGAAACAAATAAAATTTGATTCAATTAATTCAAGTTATTTTCAAAATAATAAACTTTAAGATACTATGTAATTAGAATTAAGCATGGATGGGAGAAGAAATTGAAATATTTACATGAGAAACTGCCAAAGAATTTTAATATAAAACCACTGAAATTGCCAGTACACTGAAACAAAATGAATAGTTAAAAATAGTTCAAAATGCTTGGAAAAAAAGGACAAATGTTTACTTTTCCTGATTGCTTAAGTACATTTTTTAAGAATCCTCTTCTTGCTATAACCCCAGCACTATTCAGCCTCAAAAATAATCTGAAATTATCCTCATTATTTTCTTTTTTACTAGAATTTTCACTACAGTAACTTACTGCTTCTATGCAGAAGCACATTAAACAATTTCAATATTTGGTAAAAACCTAATTATTATTAATATGACAAAGATTATATATGGTCTCAATCATCAGGCTGCCATATCAGTTTGCCTTCTAGCAGTCAAACTTTCTTAAGTGCTCACACATTAACTGCAGTTCCCCTGTACCATCTTGATTTGTTTTTTTATATTGAGATAGATATATATATACACGTATGTAAATAAACACAAGTTATTTGGTACGTACATTCTTCGAAGCTTTTTATAGGGGGAGAAAGCTCCAGGAGGTATCGCCTTGATTGAATTTTGTTCTAACCGTCTGCAAAAGAATAGCAACAACATAAAAATACAACCCCCAAGCTAAACAAGAATCTAAAGCCATAAGAAACTAGAAGGGATAGACTTTAACAAAGAAGACAACTGCTTCTTTCTTTTTCAGTATAATTTTTATTTCTTTCATTACCAAAAAAAGCCAAACCAAAACAAAAAAAACCCCAAAAAGCCTAAAAGTCCCCACCAAGCAACCAGCCAAACCTTTAAACCTGTAGAGAGTAATATTGTAAATGAAAACCAAATCTCGACTTAATATTTAAAGAAAACTTATTTTCAGAACATAAAAGCTTTTTCTAAAATTTAAGTCAGAATTGTCATCAAAAGTTTCAATCTTGAATTAGTCTTAATTTACTCCCAATGTATTATTCAAATATAGCAGTTTGCATAGTAATTTTTATTTAGAAATGCATAAAGTTTTCTATGAAATAATTGAAATACGCAAACCATGGGAATGGGGAGAGGAATGTTCCTACAGACCAAATAATATATGTTGCTACCTGCAATAAGGCAACTGCCACATTTTTAAAGATGCACACAATTTCTTCAGATACTCTACAGAAAATATTTTCTTTAATATATAATACTAGATTTGCACAGCCAGACTTCTAACTTCTTTAAACAAGTATTTTAATTTCAACTTGTAGCTAATATTACTGGCCACGCTTGCTTTGTATGTATAGTGACTGTAATTGAAAATTCCCATACTGTAAAGTGTGAATTTACTGATGGAAACCATTTCCCAATAAGTTTTTGAACTTGTAGAGGTTTGCATATGGGAAATCAATGCAGATATAGACCTATGGCCCAGGTGCCAATGAGTCAAAACAGAGTCAGTGATGAGCACACTTAAACCAGAAGCTGCTTCTTCACACACCCCAGCATACCATGGTTATGGCAGTGCAAACTTCTGCCGTGTGGACATAAGAAACTATTATAGCAAAAAGTACTACAGGAAAAGCCATGATTATTCAAACTTCATAGCATGCTTATCTAATAAGCTATTGCCCTCTTTCATTCACAGCTATCAACTCTATGATTTTATGTACATAAAGACAATGCCAAAATCTTCTTAGGAAAATTAATCAAAAATCTGTATGTTTACTGCATTATTCTAACTTACAAGGACCTTGCCTCAGAATTTAAGGTGAAGGGGCCTTTTTAAATCTAGATGCAGAAATATTGACCTACTTTTTTCTTTTTACTCTTGCCCTATTAACTGTCTTCTGTTTCACTTTTGTTCTGATTGAGACATATGAGTCTCTGTGTGTATGCAGTGTAAATAATAAACTCATGTATTTTGAGTAAGCTTTTCCAAGAAAATATTGTAACAGAAATTGTTTCTTTTTGTAAAGTTTCTCAAGAGATCATGATACAGCTGAACTGAAGCTTTTTTTCCTGCCTTCATGAAGTCTTTTTCAGATAGAGATGTTTATAAATTTAATATTTAAAATCTCTTTACTCTGATAATGCTTTAACTTAGCAGAATTTGTTGTTGAATGGCTTATGATGAACTCAAGAAAAAAACCCAAAAGCGCCAGAAAAATCTTCTAGATGAAGAAAATCTCACTTCATCACAACTGTTTTAGTCCTTTTTAGGAAAATGTTGTCACCTTGCTGTAGATTTCAGGTGTATTTTAAGCACTGAAGGGAATCCCATGGCACAAGATGGAAAACTTTTTCCATAAACAAAATGCTTATTCATACTCTTTGCCTTGGCTGAGCCTTTTGGACCCACGGAACACATTTTGCATCAGACTGGGAGTGCTGACCAGGATACAAAGGAACAAGGTCACTTCTCTCCTATACACCTGGCTAGATGCAGAAGGCAAACACCTGAATAAGCAAAAACTTGCTGCAGTTAAGGCCAGCACCAAGTTAGGCCACACCCAAGTATTTTCTGTCCTTACATTAAAATTTTAGTTTTCTCAGAAAATAAAGATTAGGTATGGTTATCACCTAAGATAATTCTTCCACTCAGGTGGCTAAATCAAGGAGAGGTAAACCCTCCACATAACAAAACTTCCTCATTTTAGTAACTGGAAGGCATTGAAAAATCAAATTAACCCAGCCATGAAGAGCATGGCTGCCATCCATCCATTCCTGTTACACACTCTCTTTGGCAGCAACCACCTGCCTAACCACCAGGGATAGTCTAACCTGACATTGATCAGATGTGGAGCTCTGAAAACCAGCCAAAGAAGTATCTTCCACAGGGAAACACATAAGGCATATGCAGAGGACTGGAAAGGAGAAGGGTGGTGAAAAGGACAGGGAAGGATTAGGCCATAATACAGAGGAGGTCTTGGATTGCCAGAGAGGGAAAAATGCTTCTGGGTATATGGGAAAGAGATATTGCAGTAGTAATGGTCCCACATGAGGCTTTCACAAGCCTCATTTATAAAAGCTGTTTATTAGTCCAAAATGTAGAGATTTGTAACCTAGTGCTGGAGGGGCTCCAGTCTACATTCACGTATCTGTAAACATATAATGATCTTAACTAGGTAGGATAAGACATGTAACTTGAGACCTAGCATTAAATAAATTAGGACACAATGTATTTTCCAGTTTATTCTCTTACTTAAAAAAACATATTAATTTTATAAACTGAAGTATTTTACAGGATCCATGTAGGCCATTTTTCATGAGAAGATGCAATAGCAGATTTCATTTACTGCTGTCCAATTTGGCTACAAATTACATGGGCCAGAAACTGAAGAAGCCTTGCTACAGCATGTTTCTGAGAGCTAACTTCCCAGCAGTTCTAGCACCAATTCACTGGTGGATATGAAATGAACTTTATGTCAACTTTACCTAACATTTCCTTTTAGTGAGACATTTACATTCTAGCAGATAGAATGTGCAGTGCTGGGATATATTTACAAGCTCTTCTGGATAAAGCATTTGTTTTAGTAGGATCATCTAAGTATATATTTTCTTAACTTAAGCTGAAGTGTAGGCACTGAAACACATCACATTTTAGAAAATGAGATTAACATAAGACAGAAAGAATAAGATTATATAAATACAGAAGAAAAATATTTTATACCCCACTTTGTCTGTAAAGAAAGTAAATCAAATCCACATTTTCAAGCTTTGTTATCCTCTAATTTTCTGCTTTATCTTCATAGAATCAGCTGAATTTCACAGAGTGTAAATTTGTATCCACTATTCCAGAGAAAATCTAATTAGATACATTCCCGAGTCACAAAGTACAGATAGACTAATATCTAAAGGAAATTTGCATTCTACTGATAAAACTCATAGTAATTAAAAACTCCTTTATATTAATGCCCTATATTAAATGAAATATTTTTAATTTTGGAATAGGATGGGTTGTAGCTATCGATTACTGAAAAAGTCAGCCATTAAGTGCTTGTAAATTACTTGGCCAGAAATAGTATTATATCACCAAAGAACAAAAAAAAAACTTGAGTCAGTATTTTTCCATTAAATTTGTACTAAATTTTGTTCACAACAACTCCTTTCAAAGTCATTCCAGAAGTCATTTTTTCTTATAAATTAACATCTATGTATCATAAACAGTGCCTAGGTGGTTTCTTTTTCAAAAGTCACAGTCAATTTTAGTAGCATATTTAATAAGCTAAGATAATGGAAGAAGACAGTTAAGCACACTCTTCATCAAAGCTTGCATTGCCCCATGTAAAAAGAAGTACTCTGCCCACCACCACACAAATGCTAATTAATGCTTTTAATATGAAGTCTCCATCTCCTTTTAGTGTTTCACTTCAAAGAAGTCCTGCATCGATACATAAGTGTTTTACTGTCTTTTAATGCTGCCAAACTAGTTGAAACCTTTTTTGAAGACTATTCCCTAATCACTCCTATCTAGGAAATGTACTGTGAACATTTCTCTTTGGAAATCTTTCCCCACTGCTTATCACTG
Source organism: Ploceus nigricollis (assembly GCA_013399945.1). Taxonomy (NCBI): domain Eukaryota; kingdom Metazoa; phylum Chordata; class Aves; order Passeriformes; family Ploceidae; genus Ploceus; species Ploceus nigricollis. The sequence continues at coordinate 291,230 of VXBC01011535.1, forward strand.
CAGACACTGTAATGTACAACCACTTACTATTCTGAGAAACAAAGGTGCTTCTGCAGTTGCGACTTCCAACCTAATCAAATCAAATCAAAGTAGGTCCCCAGCCAGTAGACAGATTCTTCCCACACGGTCCCCAGAGAGCCCTGTGACATGTGAATCACTTGACACTTTCCAGGAGGATGCTGTTCTGTACTATAACCCTGCAGCACACCACTACTGATTACTGCTTCCGCACTTACAGAGACAGACAACATGCTTATTTATACTGACACTTTTAAACTAGCCTATTTTCCCACTATAAAAAGTCATTTCTGTGAAAGACTGCTGCACCAGGAAAGAGGGTAGACTGAGAATGGAGAACACCCTGTTCTCTACAGAATCATTTTTACTTTAAATCATGCAGATGGGGTACAAGATACTAAGCCCTCTCAGTAGAGAATGGTAAAAAAATATAGAGAGATGTGCTGCACCTAAATGCATGTAAAGGGATCAGAGATATATAAAAAGCATTTTAGAGTACTAAAATAAAACAAAACAAACTATCTTGCTTAAGAAAACATGAATTTGAATATGGAGGAGCAAATTAAACATATATTTTATAATTAAACAATCAGAATGTAACACCTTGATTAAGTAAATCTGGATGACAGAAAAGTGACTTTAGCAGTTAATTAATCTATACTTTTAATTCCAGTATCTCCTAATTTACAAGAAGTCTTTTAAGAAAGTTGTCAAGAAATCCCAGAAGAATTTTACTACAGAGAGAAAGTGTAAGCTGTGAAATGAGTCTGATGTATTGCACAGATGCTGATTATACATGGTAATAAAATTGACATCTCTTCTTTGCATTTTCCCCATCTGCTTTTAAAGTAAATGGCAAAAACAGCTGTCAAATAAAAAAAGTAGATTTCAGTGATGGGATTGAGTACAGCTCCTGAATCGGAAGAACTGCAATACACAGCTAACGCATCTTTCATCACATGCAACATCTGCCAGATTTTGGGTTTTCTTTGTTTGTTTTTAAAATAAGGAAACAGTAATGACTTCCCTTGCTAGAGGAATCCTTGAGGCTATTAAACAAAGTACCTTTTTTGTCTCTCCATAACTGCACCTCTAGAGTGCTTAAATCCATTAAATGTCATTTCTAGCCTTAGCAGCAGAAGAATTCTGTTGAAATCTGTGATATCATCCACATCTAACAAAACAAAAGATGTATTTTGAATGACTACATTACTTGTATTTCTTACTTTCAGGCTCTAAGTCTGTGTATTAATAAATCTGTTTGACAGTTTCCTAAATATTTGTATATAAAGAATCACTGTCAATGTTGCCCTAAAGCTTGCCAAACTGTTAACATCCAGTCTAATTGTTCTATCAAATATTTCCTCAGGGGATTGATTTTAAATGACAGACGACTCCTTTGTCTGCATTGCATCAAGAAAGTAACAAGAATTGCAATTCTAAAGCTATTAAACAATTCATCTCATTTACTCAAAAGGAAGTCTCAAACCTGCATTTCATTACAGAAAGGGCCATCTCATGCTCTGAACTCTAGAGCATCACTAATGATGATGGGCTTGACATTCCTCCATTGTTACAGGTTCAGGTTGTAGCAAAATTCACCACTTGTTAAATAATTATTTGCTTAGTACTTTGGCTTCTGTCAGTGTGGCTCCAGTGCAATTAGCCTGAGTCACCCAGAGTCAAGTCAGTCTCTCTAATTAGCCTATTTTTGATGAGAGTTCTTATCTTATACTACCAAACCTAGTCAAGCTGTTCAGATAAGTGTTTTAAATTCACAAAAAAAAAAAAAAATAGATACAATCCTGCTACACTCTTGGCTCATCACAAGCAGGGACCTGTCCACCTGTTCTAAAAGAGCAGAAACACTACCTTGAAAATCCCCCCATTGTGTGAGACCAACAGGTGACCTGCTAAATAATATGTAGTCTTATACTAAGAATTTGCCACAAAACTTAAAAATGTTTTTTAACTGAGATTATGTGGTTGCTTACTTACTATGTATTTAAAAATGTAATCGATGAAGAAACATTTGAATGATGACAAAACACAAAACACTGAAAAGTCAGTATCCACAGTTTCTTTTCAAATTACTTTACTCTCATAATTGCTGAGGAAAAGTAATCAGAAGTGAAGAGCCATATGTGAAAATAAAATCTAAGATTAACAACACCTTTGGAGTGTGGCACAGCTGTCAGAGATCTATGAGGGTTTCTCTTGGAAAAGTGACATGGGCCTTCTCCAGCTTCCCTTCATGCTGTATAAAATATTAATTTATTCCATGCTTGAGTTATTTTCTTTCCCTTGGCAGCATCACAGAGGTCCATCAAGGTGCCTCTTCTACTTAACACCCACGAAAAAATGGTACAAAACCGCAAGAGGTGGAATGGTGCTCAGCCTGGCCAGTACCTACTGCTAGTTTCTGGAGAACAGCACAGCTTTCATATGTTTTTTATCTGGTTGTTTTGTTCTGTGTCTCTATGTTCTTTTGACTCCTGAAATTATCCTGTTGTCTGAATTTAATTAGTTTTCAAGATAGGACAAAAGGGTATGAAGAAAGCCAAAGACGTGAACAATGGCAGCACAGAACACAGGCTAATAAGGAACAGATTAGACATTATACATATAAAAACATCTGACAACTCAAATGAATAGCTGGTTTTCTTGTTTTCCAGAAACCATAAAGCCACATGATTTATAGCAATTTTCAGATTAGGAAGATATTTGAGTAAGAGCATGACAAATCATTTCTCTTGTGTGTGTTAAGCAGACAGGATTAGCTATCAAATAGCAAAATAATCTATTTTTGAAGCAGTAAAATGGAATATGGTTTAAGTTTTGCCCAAGAAATATTAAGGTAGGAATACCAAAGATAAACTATAGCTAATTCAGTGAAATCTGCATTGGTAAATTCAATATATTAAGGTGAAGAAGTTAATACCTCAACAGATTTCTTTAGCTCATTTTAATTTATTTCACATTTATTCAATACACTGCACTATGGATAATGCATTTTTCATTATTTACATGTAGTTATGTTGTGTTTATATGCATATATCATATAAAATATGTTTAAATTTTAGAAAATTTCTAAATTTTTGATTAAGCACACAAACCAGGTGTTTTCTATTGCATTGGGCATAAACACTGCTTTAACTAAGAAATAGTGACCCTCCTAAGACCACAGAAAAGCACAGCACAGGAACTGTATCATTGACACACAGATGAAGAGTCTAGACAGAGGTCAGCGAGTGGCAAATCATGAAACCTTTCTAGTAAAATTATAATATACTATTATATTTATTTTCACGCAAAGATTTTCAATGTTTATGGCCTTATTTGCAATATTTAGCCAACTAAACAGGGTCAGGGACTTTTTTAAATACAGTTGCAGTGCATATTGATACTAAAATTTTATTTTCATGTCAGCTATTTTGCAGCAGATATTTCCATTTCATCAGGAACCTTTTTGGTCCTCCTCCATACGTAAAGCCTCCTCTCAGGAATTCTCATGAATAAGCACGTAAGCAATACATTATAACTAATAATATTGCATCTGAAGATTATGTACTATTATTATTTGATATAAAGTTTTGGACATAAAAATGCACTAAATTTTAGTCAAAACAGAAGCAAAAGCTCTAGATTTCACTGAAAATTCACTATGCCTCCATAGTCCACTGGTGTAAATCTGATTATGCAGTCCAATGTATTAGCCAGGACTGATCTTGAAAACATTGGTCTTAGAAACCTTTGGGTAGGGCAGAAGATAAGGAAAGGTTTGAGGAAAAGGACACATGAAGTACAATTGAAGAGAAACATTTATAAGAAAAGTTAATTTTAATATCAAGACAACTATATAAAGTTGCTCAAAAGTTTGGAGTGTTCGAATAAGAGCTGAGAAAATATTAGCCAGACCACATGAATTTATTAAGGGGCATTTAGTTACTTATGTGTCTTCCAACACACCTTATTTTAATCCAGCACTTTCTGAAAATTCAAAACCTGACAGTTTTCTGGCTTCCTATTGACCAAAGTATGTATCACTATTCATAAGCAAATGAATGCTCTAGCAATTTAACTTTTCATCCATAAGTAGACATCATCTTTTCACTTGACACATGCAGGTGAAGAGCCATGTGTGAAAATAAAATCTAAGAATAACAATATCTTTGGAGTGTGGCACAGCGGTTAGCATTTGTTATGAGAGTAATTAAGAAAAGATCTTGATAAAACAGAAAAGTTGCAAAAAGAGCCATAAGAATAATTAAATGATTTTGAAATATTTATAGTGAGACCAGAGATATTTATCTATTTCAGGTAACATCAGAAGGGTAATACATATTTCCTCAAGAACAGAGGACACAGTTATAGAGAACTCTTGCAAACTACTACAAAGCAACATATTGTAAAGACCAGTGGCTATATAAACATATACATATATAGAAACAACTTGGAAAAACCCTTCCTTGCTGGATGTGCAAGATTCTGGCTGATGGCTTAACTGTTTAAGAGGTAAATCACATGTATGAACTGGCATTCCAAGTCCTAAGAAGACGAATGTTTTGATTTAAACTAAAAAGCAAACACAAACCTAACTCAGAAAGCCAATAATCAGTTTAACGTCTTGCAACTTATTGCATCCTCTCCACAGCATTCCTCATTCCTTTCAAGCTCCAAAGATACAGGGTTTGCTCTTGTTTCTGTCCTGCTACATAGACAGCCAAATCATGTTTTGAGCTGTTAAAAATAGAGAAAGCTGCCTTATCACTGATGTTTCAGAGCTTTCCTGCTATGAGTTTCTTTAAAATGTCTTCAATAAATGTGCCTAAACCATCTCCAGGTGACTTTTCTCTATAAAGGGTCATTCTTACAAGTATCTTTGCATCTTCATGTAAGAGTCTCTCTGTTCAATTGCTACTTATTTAGGGGTGTACCTTGGACTTTTACTTAAGGATTAATTTTAAAAGACAACAGAAATGGTGAAACTGTACACATGCCAAGTATCACTGGGAAAGATACAGACACAAAGGTCCCAGTACTCAAATAAAACTCCTCATGTATGCAAGGCACTTCCCCAGTGTCTGCAGTGTGATCAGATCACTTTATCTTGGTTAAGTCCATCTGTCAAAATCAGTTCTGCCAGATTTAATTTCCTTTCCCCTCTTTTCCTCTTCTTTTTCTTCTTTCTCTCCTTTCTCTTCCTTTTTTCTCCCTTCTCCTTTAATATAATCTGAGTGTTACTGTGAGAAGCAATCTCAGGAGCTTTTAATCCTGCTTAATTTCAAACACAGGAACCTCAGGAGCTTTTAATCCTGCTTAATTTCAAATACAGCTCACAAAGATGTAGTTGAGCGCTGGGCATAACACACAATCATTAATCAACACGTAGGAAAACAAAGTATATAAGAAGGAATGAGATGGGAAGATAAAAACATGAAGAAAAATAGCCAGAAATCAGGATGGTAAGATACGAAAAGACTTAGGGAAAAAAATTAGAAAACTAATTGAAAATGTAAATAAAGTTGTCATGAAACAACTGTATAGTTTCCACTTTTGGTATTCAAACATTATAAAGCTCCATTCACATGAAACAAAAACTTTATCTTGAAGGCCATAGTAATAAGAAATCAGGGGCCTTTCAGTACATTGGATTGTGAAGGTGAACTGTTAAAATCCCTGACTTCTGTATGGTTTTTTTTTCATTTCACATATTATGTGGTTTAGGGTCTTTTCTGCCTGTTACAAAGACTACAATTACCCATAAAACTCTTCCTTATTTAACAGTGCCATCCTCCAGTCATCCCTCCCTCCAGCAAACCTCCCTCCTCCACAAAATGCCATGGTAGTGACTGCTATCCTTCTGAAAAAGAAAAAGAATTTAATCAAGCCCTTCCTTTGACTAATGATTTTTTAAATATAAAAAAGTGAACGAGCAATCAATTTTTTCTTAAATAGTCATCATTTGTACAAATTTATGGTCATTAGTACAGGCACTCCTTCCCCCGCTTCGCCCTCTGCCACCCCTTAGAAACACTTACTGCAGTTCTATTTATTTTCACTTACACATAATATTAAAGTAAGGAAAGAAGTTTTAGAACCACTTTGACAGGTTCAAGCCATGGAAGAGAAAAGAAAATCAGAAGACTATAAGAGCAGCATTTTCATGAAGGTAGGTTTAGCTCATTAATGGCTTTTTGGCCTCCTTTGAAATAAGAGCCTGTCACAGCACTCCGGGATAAGGTACCAGTACAATTAATAGAATTGCTGCTGGGTTGCTATTTGTAGGGTTTCTCACAGTCTGTTTGAACATGTGGCAAAAAAAGAGTCTCTATTCAAAGGGAACCAGAATTATTTCTGCCGATCATTCTCAAAGACTTTTGAGAAGGTGAATCCTTCTGAAATTAAACCAAGCCAAAAGAGATTAACAGTGATGAACAACTAAAATGTGGAAGGAATGCCAGCACAGAGGCTGATAAACGCTATTGCCATTAGAAAGGCTATAATTTCTAGCACCAGTTAAAGTAATAGTTTTGAACCTTAATGACATTTAATGCCTTTAATACATGAACTGCATGACAAAGGAGGAAAGCACTAGGTACGCGAGGCCACATAAGTTGGTTAAGTGTAACAGATTGAACATGCCAATGAAAGGGCATCTCCGAAAAATTTCTGTAAAAGGAGGGAGGTTCTAATAAAAAATCTAAATCAACTCAAATCATGATGTTTGAGATGAATAAATGAATAATGTATCATGCTTTGCTTAAGTTGATGAAAAAAAGGCTGAAGTAAGGCATACTGAATAACCAAAGTTGGAGCAGTATTCATATTATTTATGGGCACTCACGATATATATATTTTGCCTCACAATGTTACAATAGAGACATTAAAGTAACAGGTCTATGGGAAATTTTTTTAAGCTCCCAAAATGTTTCCTGCAGGTTAGTCATGGTATGAAATCTATTCATTTGAACCAGAGGCAAAGGATTATCTGTGCACCCTTTTAATTTTTGTCCTTTCTGCAGAATTCACAGAAATGAATAGGTGCTCTAAAACTGGAGCAGTTTTGGTGCTCAATCAATTTTTGTTTTAAATACATATGGAATATAAATTATTTCTTTCTCAAAAATTATCACATTGATTGGATAAATCCTGAAAAGAAAAGTTCAGGTATTCTTATTTGGCTGTCTGTGAGTTCATTTAGATAATAAAGTGGGAAATAATTTTGGAGCAAGGGTGTAACTGGTACAGATACAATTGTATTAAGTCAATACAAATTAAGAAATACATTACTGAGATGCTGAATACTTAATTTTGCTCCAAGCTTTATCAAACAGAAGGGAAAAATAGAGGACACCACAGGTTTTATTCTCCTTCCATTTTCACTGGCAGCTACTTGGAGATAAGCAGTCCTGTTTCTGAAGGCATCTTCCCAAGAGGCACTTGGCAGACAATGCACTGCCTGCTGACTGCCTCCATGCAGAGGGAATTGCTGCTTCCAGCCAACTGACTTCTGTACCAACTGAGAAGTCAGACAGAGAGTATGACAAAATCAGCTCAGTAACATCCTGACAGTCACCAGCAAATCTGACTACATTGGAATGAAACAGCATTTTGGCAACTGGCTCTGCCTCCTCCTGCTCCCACCACCACAGAATGCCTGCTCATTCCTCAACCACTTCAGCTTCCAGTGCTAACTATTCTTCTCAGTGGTTTAGGCTATCACACCAAACTCAGAGACAGCGAGGCTCCAGTGCAGTGCAAGCACATGATCTCCTTGCCAGCTCTGCTGCAGAGGCAGTAGCCATCAGCCTGAGAAGACAGTTCCTAATGTCTTACAACAGCATTCCAAGACAGTAGAGCTATCAATGCAATGTAAAGCCACATCAGTATTAGACTAAACAGAAAGCCTTTTCTTGTACTTTTCTGTAGAGAGCTAACTCAGAGCTTCAACGTGCAAAATTTTACTCAATGGAAACTGCTGATGTATAATACTTAAGGAATTCAATATTCCATTTAAAGGGTTCTTTTTTTAACACACTATTTAAATAAAAGTTAATTTATCAAACCCCTAGGAAAAAAAAAAGAAGCATACATTTGTCAACATGGAATATACACTTAAAAACTGTGATTTCATTATATTTATCAAAAGGGTAGAGAATAACAACATTATTAGTACTGCTTGGTTTTATACAACATTGTTCCAAACAGACTGACAATGTAATGAATTCAAAGTATTCTTGGCAGAAACAGATTAGACACTTTTTTCAAACAAAGTTAAGAAATCAGTGTTTCATAGAGCACTCAGGTGTTGATTGAGGTCAAAGTTTCCACAGAGAGAAAGAACAGCAGAAATGGACAGAGAACTTGGCAAAATATCACAAAACCATGAGCTTGTGTTGAAGACAAACTTCAAAAGAACCTCAAAAAGAAAAAAAAGGAATTATAGATCTTTTAAAAGTAAATATGGATTATATTCTTCTTAAAAATAATCTGCTCTCCATGTAAGAACAAGTAAGAGGCAGAAACAGGTGGAAAAACAAAATCTCACAAAAATAAGTTGTCAGATTTTAAACACCTCTATAAAGGAGGGTTGACAATAAAGTTTAAAGTTAAAACATTATTTATATGAGATACAATAAAGAAAAGACAAAAGGATGGAAAAATATAAGCACCAGAGGTGTTTGTGTACCATGAAGCTGGCTGAAACACAATATGACGGGCTGGTGGTACTCAGCACTGGATTCCTCAAATGAAGCTCATAAACAAGGGACAGAGGGCAGAGAAACATATTCAGAGTAAGGGAATTTGAAACTATTGTGGATTTTTCTAATGTCTCTATCAATAAAGTAGGAAATGTTCAGATGAAAATACAGAAGAAGATCGGCAAAAAAGGAAAAGTACCGAAAAGATTGGACAATATTTGGTGCAGGCAAATTAGAAGTATAAAGCTAATTTTCTTGCAGTGTGCAAAGGAATCTAGTAGTATTATAAAGATGAGTGAATAAATAATAATTTGGCTGCTAAAGCCTGTACATCCTTCAGAAAACAACAGGGAGCCAGCACATTTCTCTTTCCCCCTCTCTCTAAGAACTGGGGAGCTCCTGCCAAAGCATGTGCTTAAAACAGTGACTGAGGCAGTGAAGCCGTGTGTGGGAACGATGGAGCGATGGGGAAACGCAGAGCTCACTGCACCCTCTGCCTCGTGCTCAGCAACTCCCGGTACCCCTCTCACCGCCCTGCCGTCACAGCACGGGCCCATCTCTTCAAGTGTTTACTGTCAGCTACCGTCTTGGCATACTGACAACATTATCGCCTAGGAAATAAGCAAAAAACCAGATTATTTTGTGGGATACAATCAATCTTTTCAATCTAATCTCAAGGGGTTGCTATAAGCAACAGTTGCAGAGGACTTCTTTAAAAAATGAAGCTTTAAAACACTTATTGTATGATAACAATACTGGAACGTCACAATCTTCCTGCAAGTTAAATTTAGTTAAAAGCAGAGAGGATTGAAGTCTTTCATGGAGCAGCTTTAAAATGAAAACGTGACATACAACCTGATTCAATGTTAGAAATGTCTGTGGATGTGATAATAGGATTACATTTACCAACTTCTTGTTCCTGACAAAATCATAACAGCTAAAAAAAAAGGCCTAGGACTCTGCAGGGCTAGTTCAAGTTAAAACATGGTGCAACATGTACAGGCAATTAAATAACACAAGGGATTATTAGGTTGCAAAAGGCAAATGAAAGAAAACTAAATTCTTTTAATAAGAACTTGATGATTCACTGTCATCTGGAATATTGTATTCGACTCTGGTCATTGAAGATAAAAAAAAAAGTTACAAAACAAGTAATTCAGAGGAATAAAAGGAGATTAATTAAGACATGGAAGGTTTTGGCATCCAAAAAGATTGAATGGAGTTGGAACATTAGTTCAGAGAAGAGATGAATGAAGATGGCATGCAAAAGAGAAGGTGACAGGGCAAATTATGTATGTGACTGCATTTTCCTTCCCACTACAAAGACAAAGAAACATTATAAAACTTTAAAAAACTGTATTTTAAACTGGAAGAGTTTGAGCACAACTCCCTCCACCAAATTTATTCTCTTAACATGAAGATGTAAACATACTAGGATTTAAAGCAGCTTGGATACTTAAAAGAAAGTTTTGCAAATTTTCAAGTTTCAGAGCAACCCCAATACATATTGAGAGCAAATAAAATATTTGTGCTACTGGTATTTTATTTCTGAAGTTCTACATTTCTGTTCCTAAAATATTCTTTAGGGACAATTGATGTGGGTCATTGGCCAGAGTGGAGTGCTGGTTTGATGCAGTCTCAGACTTCCCTCACCTCTTTATTGGTAAAACCTTTTTCACTCCATAAACCACTGATTTTCCAACCTCTTCTCTCTCTTTCTCTTTTATGCTATGAAGCTAAATACATCTCCCATCCACGAGAATCATAAGACAACCATCACTAATTGTTTTCTTCCCACTAAAGCAGTAAGTGTAGCATAAAGCTTTCTCCATATAACCAGCAAAATGTATTTGTCAAAACTTTAACATACTGACAGGAAGCAGAAACGATCCTGTGATTCTCAGCAAATACATGATCCTTTACTCTAATTCTTCCACTCAGTTTATCCCTCAGTTTCAGAGCATTTCCTTCCTTCCTTCCTTCCTTCCTTCCTTCCTTCCTTCCTTCCTTCCTTCCTTCCTTCCTCCTTCCTTCCCTCCTTCCTTCCCTCCTTCCTTCCCTCCTTCCTCTCCTCCCTTTTCCACTCAACAGGAAAGTGTATCATTCTCTCTATGATAAGGTCAGCCTACCAATGGTTCAAATCATACCTTGTATCATATTCTTCTGAGTTACTCGAAATCTATCACTGAAGTTCAGTTCTGTCACCACACCAACATTCACTGGTGTGCATCTGTTTAATACAAAATGATTACTAAAATTTGATTTTCTAATGTTCAATCTCTTCCTACACCTCCTGAGAAAAATATTGTGATCTGCATTTATTTAGCCAGAGCCTACAAACTAGATGCAATACAGACAGATAACAGATAGTTTACACTGTATCAGTATGAACTATATACACTGTACATATATATATGAGCACACGTATATCTCTATATTCTAATGGATTATGGCTCTCAGAATGAGAAAAAACCTCACTCTGGAAATCAAATGATGTCTAGACTAGCAGGAAGCATTGAGCACCAGTTTGCAATCTGTAAAATGCTTAGCCTAATACTGAAGGTGTTGTTACATGGCTACTTTTACTCTCCAGTACAATAAACTGCTGAAGAACACAGCATTCCATGCTTAAAACTCAAGAGCATTTCTTACATATCTAAGAGAAGTATAGTGGAAAAAAAGTCAGTCTTCAGTGTCTGCAGTCCAGTAGTTACCACCAGAAATACAGTGAGGAATACTTGACACATACTCCCTATTTCTTTCTTGCAATATTTTTCCTCTATGCACATTTTACTTTTATGCAAGTAAAAACGTTGGTATACAGCTCATTAAATAAAGAAAACAGTTCTGTGTAGCCTTCTTGGTCACTGTGAATGGATTTTATGGAAGAGTAACTTTATTTCCAAGTAGAGGGGTTTCTCTGAGAGAGGTGAAAGGTAGATGTGTTTGTATTACACAGCTGAATGACTGTACTGGATCACATAGGGTCAGCCAGGTCTGTATTAACAACAGTAATAATGAACTGACAGATGTGATTATTATCCACATCTAAGAAGAAACCACAGTAGTTCCAACCCTGTAATGTTCAAAACTACAGGTCAGATATCAACTAGCCAATTAAAATTTCATTGTGGAGCCCTAGTTTTAAACATTCAAGATCATCTTATATCATCAAAATACTCAAAAGCTTCTTATTCTGAATATTTTCTCCAACTCATTTACTTGTAGTCAGACCTCACTTACCAGGCTGTCATCACAGCTACTTTCCCACTATTTCCCTGAAGGGAACTCCCAGCTTCCCTTCCAAAACACTGTCCCTGCTGATCCCAGAAAACAAAGGTGTTCATGTTGCTGTGCCCCTGCCCATCTTGTCAGCAAGCTCACCTTTTGCTTTTGCTGCTCACCTGCACAGATGACAATGCAGCAGTAACTTACCTACTGTGCCCACATAACCTCTCAGCCACGTTGCTTTTGGAGACTGTGGGTCCCTCAGCACCTTTGCTATGACTCTGCTCTACAGTCAGCACATGGCAGTACTTTTGGTATATGACATGTCACAGGACACTATCAGTGTTCATGCTCTTCTGTACAAAGGTACATGGTACTAAAACAATGGCTACATTTTACTCTTGCCTTCTCAGATTACTCCCTGAGGATACTGCTTTAAGCAGAACATTTATTATTGGTGGTGTGGATCACTGATCTTTCATGCAAAGATATGCCTCTCTAGTAGGAAGTGTGATGAATAGTGTGACTGAAGGTTAGTGGCACAGTTTAACCCCAACTGGCAACTAAGCCTCACAAAGCTGCTCACTCATCCCTGCCACAACAGGATGGGGGAGAGAATCAGGAGGTTAAAACTGCAAAAACCCATGGGCTAAGACAAAGACAGTTTAACAGATAAAGCAAAAGCTGCATGTGAAAAAAGAATAGCAAAGCACAGAATTCATTCACCACTTCCCAAGGGCAGGCAGGTGTCCAGCCATCTCCAAGAGAGCAGGGCTCTGTCACATGTAACACTGACTTAGGAAGACAAACACCATCACTCTGAACCTCTCACCATTCTTGTTCTTTCCCCAGTTTATATGCTGAGCATGATGTCACATGGTGTAGAATATCCCTTAGGTCAGCTGAGGTCAGCTGGGTCCCCTCCTAACTCATCATGCTTTCCAGCCTCCTCTGGTGGAGTTGGGTGAGGAGCAGAAAAGGCCTTGGTTCTGTGTAAGCACTGCTCAGCAGTACTGAAAATATCTGTTTCATCAACACTATTTTCAAATCCAAAACACAGCTTCATACCAGCTACTATGAAGAAAACTGATCCTATCTTAGCCAAAACCAGCACAGAAAGCAACCCTGAATGCAACAGGCTTTAGAGTCTGCAGTGAAAAGCCATTCTCTTGTAGAAGAACAAGGATTCCCAAACTCTTTTTAAACCAATTCAGAATGCAGTTTACTCATGAAATATGAATAGCACATACAAAAATAACTCATAAGATAGCATAAAGGTCTTAAATGTTTTCATACAATTGCATATTTGTTTTTATATCTTTATAAAATATTTGTTTATTTATACCAAAATTCCTACCCCATAAAATGCATAAATGTATACAAATAACAAAAACTGATACATAGGGAAAAAATGTTTTCTGGAAGTTAATGGAAAAAAGGCAGATTACGCACATTTCAGTGATGGTTTCTGGAAGGTTTGTTGGGATCTCAGTAAGGCCTTTCCCACGACAGTCCACAATGTTGTTGCTACAGGTGCATGCAGTAGGGCAGTGCAAGACACTGCAGGATGGAGCCATAAAGGACTGGTGACCTGAAAAGGAAAGCACAACATTTTACACTTACTTGAAAAATGCGATACAGAATTTCTAAAATAAACATTGTAGCCTATCAATACTTTCAAACTGCGTTTATTTGAACACAAATTTAATACTAACGTGTTGATACAACCCAGAGAGGTGAAAGACAAATGCTCAACTATTGTGACAGCACTACATAATTTTTCAAATTCTTTAGCAACGGCCATTCAAAATCATCTCATTTAAGAAAACTGTGATCCATTTTCAGATATTTTTTATTGAAAACTAATTACTGATTTATTTAATAATATTAAATGATAATATTAACTGATATATTTAATAATATAGTATTAAAAAATGCATGCCAAGAGAAAGGAATAAACTTTGCTATGAGCACTGAATGTGACCTGCCAGTTTTGTTCTGTTCTGCAAATATTTATTTGAATATGGTCCTTCAGTTAAGTATTGCTTATAGACAATTTTGGAGTTTTCATTCATTTAATGATATTTTCATTCAGTCACAGAAAAATACATAGAAGTTTTGACTTCACATCTCTCACTCTGTTTTAGCTCAGCAGACTTCTTCCTCCCACAATCTGCCATTCTTACTAACTCAGGTGGCTAGTTTACGTGAGTTCCCCCCTTGATTTCTTAGTGTTGTATGCTAAAGTCAAAATTTTTAATTGCTTTTAAACTTAGTCATTTCATATTTAGCTATGCTTTAGAAATTAAAAACCTCATTATATTTCCCTGCAAGTAGATAGACAGCACATTTTATAATACATTCATGCACTCATTCTGCTATCAATTAAATGATACAGAACAGTTGTTTCATAATGATACAGAAGACATAAAGGGATGAGAAAGGCACGACACCCTTTTCTTTCTTTTTTCATTAAATTAGAAAAAGCTAGAGACTGTTTAAATATTCTCAAGGAAAAAAAAAAGAAACAACTTCTTGAGTATGAAACCACAATTTAACTTAAGATCTCTCTCACAATATTTAATGTCATACATTAATATAGTAAGGGTACACTGATAATGCTGATAATGCAAGTTGCACAGCCAGTGCTGTTCCCACTTAAAACTTCATATAACAACTGTCCAAGTCCTAAATTGCTGAAAAGATACTGAGGCCAGGCTGGATGGGGCTTTGAGCAATCTAGTCTGGTGGAAGGTGTCCCTGCCCATGGCGGGGGAATTGGAAGATGGTCTTTAAGATCTCTTCCAAGCCAAGCACTCTATGATTCTCTGAGACAGAATTTTACAATATAATAATTTGACTTCACATTTATGTTTGTGTTACGAAAGTACAAACAATAATAAAATCTAATAACACACACTATTCTTTTTATACTACCAGGAAGGAAATGTTTAACCTACCTTTATTGAACAAAAAGACAGTGATTCAGAGAGAAAACATGGTTATTCCCCTTGCTAATAGTCAGCATTATAATGATCAAGTTATAAAACTGTTCTTGACATCCAGGCTCTGCAGCCATAACATTTACATGTAAGATATATGAAATTATCTTATTAGGAGCCCTTTTAAATGCACATAAAGGCAGAATTAGTGACAAGAATACTGTTAGCATTTGCTGTGTGAAGATGGCAGTGCCTTACACTTCAATATCAGAGGCTATTTAATAAGGACAGAACATTGTGCCCTCCACAAAATTCTTTTAGAAACATAGATCTGTGAAAATTTTGGCATATTGGCAATAGGCTTCTGGGCGTTTGCATAAGATCAACCAGTAGGAGAAACCCTGCTGAACCACTGAAAAGACAGCAATATTGCAGCTGTTTTTTTTCTTGGCAAAACTTGAAACAGTAGACAATATTTACAGAAAATTTTCAATCTGAGTGTAAAAATATTTAAATAAGAAAGATAAACTTGCCTTCTTCCTCATCTAGAAGATACAAATAAAGGAAAAAAATTGAATAGAGAAAATGTGATTAGTAATGAACTGTTAGTCATTTCATTATTTCATATAAAAAAATAACCTTATGCATTAAAGCATAACAATAAAATTCAGAAAGTTACTTAGGGATACAGAGTAATATTTAAAAGTCAGAAAATAACAAGTATATACCTATAAAGTTTTTTTCAAAAAATCCTTATTACTAAGAGGTTCATGTTCTCAATCAGTACACCTTTCATTTAATTTCCTGTATCTCTCCCCCACAATTATACCTTCAGAAGGCTATAAAATCTATGTGAATGCAGTACTTACACAAAATTTGCAAGGACACGAGTACCCCCACAAATACCAATAAAACCGATTAGGTTTTTCTTAATAAGCATTCACGCTGGGATTATGCAAAAGCCAACATGCAGCGCCAGCAGTCAGCCCTGGGGTGTCGGCAGGTGTGGCTCAAGGCAGGACTCGCTGGGCGAGCCCGTTTCTCTTACCGCTGCAGACAAACTCGCGCTTCTGGACCTCGGCCACGTTGTGCCCGCGGAGGTGCGACGGGCCCATGCACTGCGTGTAGAGCCCCACGCGCGGCCGCTGCCGCAGCCAGTCCGACAGCCAGGCCAGGTGGCAGTCGCAGTACAGGTTGTTGGAGTGAAGGCGGCTGCATGGAACCAAACACGGCAACACCCTCCAGTTAGGAAGAACAAACAGGAAAGCGGCCAGTTTGCCCAGCCCTCCCTTCAGCAAGCAACTGTGCCGATTTATTAATAAAACTGTTAACGAGGAACTTCTTACATCTTTCATTGAAAGTCTGGGAGTTACAAGTTAATAAATAAAACTATACAGGCAGCAAAATTACTTTTTATTTGTGGTCTAATTAACTGGAAGAAAAAAGAAGGCTTCCTAATAATTTAACTTTTCTGTAGTTTCCTGTTCCTTGTCTAAAAGGAAGAACTAAATATACAAAAGCTTGAAAGATGACATAGGACTTCTTAGTCCAGATCCCCATAAATAGTGAGTAAGACAAAAATATCTCAAGAAAATTGCCCTAGAGTGGTAATACTATAATGTCAGAAAAAAAGGGTTAATAAAAGATTTTGCTTCCAATTCGATATCTGGCCATCATTAGTCCCTATAGAAACAGCCTGAAAGATCCCTTTAGCAGGTCATACTCATTTTCTGCTGAACAAGAGTGAGTGACAACTCAATATAAAGCACCTTCTTTCACATCTCTTTTCTGATTTCCTCTCTAGTTGTTTAATAGCAGAAAATGGGACTAGCTGCTTTTGGCTGCTAGGGATCTGCACTTTAAGCAATCCCTGAAATTAATTAAAAGACCAAATGGAAGCAAGTGATGGAATTAAGAAAGTTGTCTCTTTGTTGGTGTGGTCTGACACAAGACCATGGCTCCTTGCCAAGTGGCAAAAAGCACTTTGCCATTGATAAAATATCAGACAAATGTATTCACTAAATTAGGTAAATTACTCTTCTCTGGCTCTTATATTTTCTTAAACTACCAAAAAGGATGTCCACAGCTATAAATCAAATCGTTACTCAGAATCATCCATAACAGGGACATGCCATTTTGGTCCTTTTTAGCTGAGGTGCTCAATCCCAACTAAATAACTGGAAAGGAAGTGCAGGAAATTCAGAATGCAGACAAAGAGTCTAACTAATCCATTAGAAGATAAATCTGCAAAGCAACATGAAATGTGTAACTAACATAAACTAAAATATTCACCAACACCTTTTTGCCCCATAAATGACTAGAAATTAAAGGCAATATATTTTCCTGTACTAATTCTTGGGTAATTCTTTGCAAATACAGCTCACAATACAGTACACTCATTCACCACAATCTGTGGCCAGCTGTAGGCATGAAGACCATCCCAAATCAGAAGTAATGCCACTGAAATCAATATAGTTATACAAGCATATTCTGACTGCAAATGGGATGTCACAGCTATAATCCAGGATTCCGTGTGTCCAGTTTATTTTGTTTCTAAAATATATTTTCAGAAAATGAAATATCCTAACCAAAGAAAATGTAAATATTGCTAATTTGATTAACCCTATTTTATGGTTCAAAACAGAAAGTGCATTTGAAAGTTCAAAAAAGGTAGAGATTGCACATTTTCAAGACTTGGGCCTGAAAGAACAGAATGAAATTCTATTATCAAACTCTACCTGAGGTCACCAAAAGCCCATGGTCAGCACTATTTAAGTACTCACGTATTTGTCCAAGCAAGAATTGTTGCAATTCTGTTATGAAATCAACAGAACTACTCACCTGTGTGAAGTTCTTCAGTTACAAGCCATATGTTAACCTGGGTGAATAGTCCTACTGATTTCAGAACAGTTGTGCAACCCAACATGGGTAAAAGAAATGAGACAGATTTTTTGTAAAAGTAATTCTTTAACACTAACAGCTACTCTTGAGCTCTGATAGAAACATCCAATTTATTCTTAATTCATACTTCACTGGAAAATCTGTTCAAAAGTGAGTCTCTGGACTAAACCTGGTTTTGCCAGTCAACACAATCTAAATTTATTTGTAGTCAGTATAAAAATATCAAAACATAATTCCAGCCTGTATGACTTGCATACACAGACGGTCTTTTCACTGTGCTTTGTGCTTTGTTTTAGAAGCCTGAAGTGTTCCTCTGACAAAGTCATAACCTCTAAAAATGGGGACCTTATTGTAAATGCTGACACAACTTTAATTATAATAGCACTACCGGATGATGCTATAATTTTATGTTACAAAGAATGTTGGCAAGCCAGTTTAGTTTAATTAGGTCTGCTAGCAGTACAGTAATAAAAGCATAAAGATTTCCCATTTATCACATCTGACAGTCAATCAAAGAATCTCCAGTGTTCTAAAATGAAATGTGACCCATTCAAAAGCTCAAAGTAAAACAAATCTTTGACTTTCAGAAAACATCAATTTACTTCTTTATATAGCTGTAACATGCAAGAAGAATTCCCCCGCCCTCATCTTCTTTTGGTGAAAAGGTGAAGCTTTTCTGTCACTGAATACAGCATTATGGAAATCCCATCTGGGAAGAGGCCATGAAACCTTTAAATAATTATTTATTTCATATCCTAAAAAAGTTGATGGAAAAGGAAACAATTTCTTCTTTATCTCCTGAGCCCCACATGTAGCTTTGGGGTCACTTGTTAGGTTTACCTTTCAGAATGAGCTTCCACAGACATACACACACAGACTTCATGCTTGTCAACCTCATGAGACATCAAAATTTTTTATTTGAGTTTATGCTTGCTTTGCTTGTATATGTATTGATAGATTCCTGACAAAACTTAATAGGAGTAAAAATAAAAATGATAAAAATGGCAGCCAGTTTCAGTGGGACTACTCACAATGTTCTGAGTTTGGGCATATGGTTGAAACTTGCCACGGATAGTCGAGTGATATTGTTATTGTTGAGGGTGCTGCAAAGCCAAGAAGAAGCATATTAACATCTTAAGAGTTTTGTCACATTTAAAAAAGGCACAGCTAATGACAGTCATGGTGTATTGTTTTTAGGTATGTGTACAGGAAAAAACTTCCTGCTTTTAGTTATATTTTTCCTCCCTGTTGAATCCCCAACAAAATACCATGGTTTTACCATTATCAATCCTAAGTAAGAGGTCACGGTAGCCAAGAATTCACCCAAAAGGAACTTCCACCAATACTGATAATATCTATGGCATTCAAGCCAAACTTGACATCTTGAGGTAAAAAAGAGAGTCCTTGGAGAAAATGTCTTGATTCTAGGATACTGATTTCTCTTTCTAGCTTCTGAGAGTCTGATTTTTGATGGATGATACAAGAGACGAATGGTTTTTTCCCAAGAATTTTAGAAAATATTAACTCTGGGCTGCACTTGAGTTTTATAGGGAATGAGTTACTATAGATGATCCAGAGTTGCATGAACAATAGGGGAGTTTCCAATATGATGTTAGGAATTCTAACACTTTAGCAAACTAGTAATTTATATTTTAGACAAGGTGTTGGGAAATTGAGATAGGAACTAGAAACAAATCTTAGCCAATTCTTGGCTACACAGGCCCATTATACTCATTACATGTAGTTTGTAAAGATTCAGAAACTTTATGAATTAAATTGAAGTTAAATATTGTCTTTAGGCTACAAATAAAATGCAAACAAGTTTGACTCCAAAAAAAGGAAGCAAGCAATAGAATTTACATATCTGACTTAGAGATTACTCATCTGAGCAGAATGGAGGATGAGCTCTATGTAACTAGAACAGCAAGAAATAATAACTCCCACTGAAAAAAAGCTTTTCTCCCTTTTGAAAAATAAAGTATTTTCCTTTTTCTTTTTTTTTTTTAAACACAAACTGCAATTGTTCCTATTTTGAACAAATTTTTCAGTACTGTTTGATCTTGAAACACAGAAAGGTAAAATCACAGCACCCTGACCAGGATCAGGCTATATATCTCCACATTAACCAAGCAATTAATTACTGGTGCAATGTGCAGCATTTTACCTTTATGTGCTTACTCATTCCATGTACTAAATCTTTCCTTTGCTGTGCATAAGGGATCTCCCCTGTGTGTTCTCAGGGATACATAAACAGAGAGAAGAATAACAGAAAAAAAACCCAAAACAAACTAACCAAAATAACCCAAACAAGTAAATAGAGGAACTGTGCCCTTTTTCAAAACATAACAAAAATAAAACAACAAAAAATGGCCAAAGTACTGGGTACATCCACAAAAGGTGTCTTAATGAATAAATGTCAGTAAATTGTGGCAGAGTTTTCTTACAATGTCTACATGGTAAATGATGATTCCCACAGTTCTTCCTGTACAACTTCTTACAAGATTTTAAAAGCATATATTTTCAATGAAGAGAAGGGAAATCAGCCAATATTTCCATAGCTACTAAGAGAAGGTGAATCTACAAATGATTTAATTTCCAATTTCAGCTGTTTGATGTTTGCCTTGCTATTTTTTTATATATGAACTATTAATTTTTTCAGGATAAAGAAAAGTAGATATAAGAATAGATGTAAGGGATACATATTTCTCTGTAATGATAAAAATGCTTAATTTCATTACAGAGATGTAATTAAAAAAAGTTGGTTCAACACTTTTACCTAAATGTTATATACTATAGCAAAGACTGTGATAACTGATTTTTTTCCATTTTGTAGACACTTTCAATTTTTTTTAACATGGAAGCATTATATTTTCCCCATAGTCTGATTCCCAAATACAGCAGATTTCCCTTAAAAAAAAAAAAAAAAAAGACAAAGGAAAACTAACACAGAAATTCATGGGGAGGAATATTCAGGCTATTTTGTATCTTTAACACTAACAGCCTCTAAAATTCTACAATTATTTAACCATGATATAAGATTTGTTACTTTGGTAAGCACTTCAAACTGTTACTAAAGAGGATTACAATCTATTTAAAAGCTTTACCTCAAACTTGAAGTTTCTCTGCTCAATTAGAACAATTGACTCCAAAAGAAAACAATATGCATAGTCTTATTTGCTATTCAGTGCATATACAGTATGGTCTGATGTACACTGCTTTCATTCTTTAAGCCATATTGTAAAGGAAGCTTAATTATATACAAAACCTTCAGCAGTGTTTGAAATATCCATCTCAATTTCTTAAATGCCACAAATCTTTACATAATTTTTATCACATAACATAATTCAAGACAGCAAACATTCAGTCATGTATTTGAACAATGCTAATAGACTATGTATACTCATTCACAAAAATTCTAACTACCTAGTTTTCAGCGGACTATTATTTTAGAGGTTTCTTTCCTCTTTTTCCCCACTCACCGAAATCAGTGTAAAAATTGTACCCCTGACCTCAACTGCAAGGATGACCTTTCAAGAACATTAAAATTGCAAGCATTAAAAAATGCAGTAAACATTTGGTTTATTTATTTTTTAATAACCATTTAACCCTTGCACTTGTAAAGATAGGCTCATATTAACAAAAAAACTAAAATCAAACCATAGTAAGCAGATTAAGCCATCACTGGAAAAAAATATTCTGTCACATATAAGAGTTCCAAACATAAAAATCTCAGAGAACATCACATTTACTGACAGACAACTAATCATCAACTTAACAATTAGATGTAGTATTGAACCTACACTATATTTTACATGGCTGTATACCAGAGAGTTAACAATAGGCTTGTTATTCTATGATTGCAAAGTAAAAAAAAAGTATCAAATTTGGCTGCCAGTTTCATTCACCCATAAGTAAAACCAACTAGTGTTTAATAATAAAAAACTTTTACCACCAGCTACTCACATACTGTTTGGTTTCTTAGACATGCAGACACTATTGCCAGAGAAGCTTCTGTTCTTCAGAACATTAAAAAAAAAAAACCAAAAAATCCAAACACAACAAAACCCATTTCCTCACCCTCCTCAAGCTGTGATTTATCTGGTGTGATTCAAATTAACATGAAGTACCTCACTGATACACAAATTCTTTCACTTCTCTTAATGAAGAAAATCTAAATAAAATGTATCATTTTGACTGACAGACCAAATATTTCAGGAATGTGTCCTGTGCCTTAGATTCTTTGAGAACTAAGGCACTTTGCTCATTACAGTAACTATTCTCAGATGATAATTTTGTTACCTTTAACCTCACTGATAGTCACTTGAAGAAAGTGAAAAAAAAAGTATGCAAAGAAGGGTTGCAATAATAATCTTCTGTGACACAATAAAAGATTTTTTCCTACACATATAAATGTATTTATGCACATAAAACTTAAAATGTTTTAAAAAGAAGCTATTGACATGGACATGGTAAACATCTTAACATATAGCAGTAATGTTTGCTAGAAAGTGCCTCTTTGAAAACATCCAGATTGTCAGATAGATAAGCATATTGTTCCTTGCACTGACTCTCAGTGATCAAAAGATCAAATTGATGTTGAGTGTACAACAAAAGCAATTCTGAAAATGTTCAGTACATCAACAGTAATGGATAATGTACAAAATTAATTGGGTTCATTAATACTGCTGCCCTCCCCCTTTTTAAAATGAAATATATTCTTTTCTTGCAGTTTCTGTCAATGGCTTTCTTATTATTATTATGTTTAATGGCTGTCTTGGAGAGTAAAGGAGTATCTATGCCTCTCCATATCTTCTTACCATTTTATAGCACATCACAGTGGATTATTTTAAGACATCTTTTCACTAGAGCATCCTGACACCAGGCTGCAGCTTGCAGATAAGCTGCTACATTAGTACTCCCCAGATACTGAGCTCTCGCTACAAGTAAGAGATACAAGGAATACTTACAGCACTTCCAGGTCACGCAGAGCCCTAAATGCCCCATCTTCAATACAGCTGATCTGGTTGTAATCCAGTTGCCTGTTAAACAGATTAGGAAGGCATTTGTAAGGGAGAGGCGTGCTGGCAAGGCGAGGTGTAAGGGAAGCCTCCCGAAGGGGTGGCAGAGGCCGGCCACGCGAACGGAAAGGCTCTGGCCATCGCTGCCGCCCGCTCGAGGCTGCCGCACGGCGCTGGCCTGCACTCTGCCACAGAAATCCCTTTTTGTTCTCAACTGTCTGCGCAGAACAGCAGCGCTGGGAAAGCTCCAGTAAATAATAACTGCACCTTATATTAAATGCCAAAGGAATGCAATTTCATTACATCAAGAAAAGCTATCCATTAAAAGCTCTCAGCGTCATCTTGCTGAAACAATTTCATTAAGGTAAAGCACGGTAAATCACTTAATGTCACACGCATCCCCTCGGTGACCTAACAGAATCCATTTATCAGAGCAGCCCAGCTGCATGTTAATTCCACCCGCCGCAGCAGGGACCAGGGACAGACACCAGTTTTAGGGGTCTCCCTGTGTGTGTGCATGCCTGGAGCAGGTGGGAGGTGTTACCCCCGGGTATGCAGGGGATTTACAGTAATTACCTCCTGGAATATGTCTACATGTGGAAATAACAGTGTCCGAGGCATTTACAGACCTGTTTACTAGTCTCCTTTAGTTCTGCTTCAAATGAAAGTACTGTTTCTTCTGTACTGTAACCTTCAGTATCTGGTTTTCTACAGACTTCGTGCTGTCTGCAATCATATGCAGATAGTATGTTGTAATGGAGCACTCGAATTCTAAACATAAAACTCAGCAATCCATCCCATACATTATTAATCCTTAAGTATGAAGTTATGAAAAATTTAGATTCATTTCTCTGAAGATGATTATTACCTTTTCAATTCAAAACATTGATACAGCACATATATCCCAATTAAAAATGTCTGCTTAAATTAACAACCATGCAGATATAAAATCACACTTTCTCTACTGATAAAAGCTTTCCCTATAAATAGTGAAATGTCTTACGCATTTCAGAGCATGACTTGCAAAGCAAAGATGATAAAAAACCTCACTTTAAAAACTTCTCCAAGCTGGTAGCTTGTCAGTGTCAAATAATATATATGAGTAAATGTGTGTGAACAATACTAAGAAAATGAACAAAATACAAATGAACTCTGCCCTTCTGCCTTCAATTATGTATTAGCTAGCAGGGCTAATGACACTTCTACTAAAGCATTTTCTGTGATTTTTCTGAATCTATGATAACATTTGACTTTATTAATAAAACATCAGACCCACTGCTGAATGTAATGCACCAACTTCTATAAAGTTCTTCTAGTTTCATCTGAATTACTACTACAAGGGAATAAAATATTGTCATAATTGTAACAGTGCCTGTGTTTCTGTGTATTGAAAGCTAAATGCAAACTATCAGTTGCTGAATATGATCTTCAATCATTTTGGTGCAATGTTACAACACCAGTGCTGCAGTGTTGGAATATTTAGGTCTACTTTCTAAGGCTTCTTCAATTTTTAGTAATGAATTTCATTTAACAATTAAGCTAATAGCCTTTTTATTTTAAAATGGTAAAATATATACACAGTATAACCTCTCAAACAATTTATCAAAGCTATTTAAATTACTCCAATGGCATGAAATGTTACCCTTGACACAATACAAAAGAGAAATTGTTTCCAGACAAATTGGAAAAATCTTTTAATGCCATCAAATTTGCCTAATGCAGTCTGCAGGTTAATCTGTAAAAGGGTGAGCTGTATGTTTGCCCATATCTTATTATCCTTAGCTGTCAATGTATAAATCAGTGCTGACACAGCTTCTTCTAAATCATCCACATTATACACAAAGGAAAATCTTTTAAAGCGGAGAAAGCACTTGAGCAAATCTTGTCCTACACAAACTGAAAGGCAGATTTCTTCCACTAGACTGGCAGCAGTTGTGGGGATCCCGAAAACTTTTGGACTTCTTCCTTTAATGAGTCACCATGATCACTACCTTAGTGAAGGGTGAGTTGTTTCCATTTAAATCTTCTTACCAGAAGGATTACTCTGTTTGCACTGAACTAACAAATTGGTTTCAGTAAGAGGAAGGGAAGTTTGCAGATGGGAGAGGAAAAAATATTCCCTAGTTTTAAAAATTACTGTCTTTGAAAGGTGCTACCGTCTTTATGTTTTAGATTATCTTCCATCAGTTACAACTATGATATAAAAATGATTAGACACACACCATGAAGAACAATTGGTGAGATATATATATTTATTTTTTAAGCTATGAAAGGGACATGACTTTGAAGACTGGCTTTAATAGCAATTTATGGTAAAAGTAAAGGTTAAGGGTAAGGATACCCACACTACATATATGACCCAAACAGAAAGTTAGACAATATTTCACAACCAGTGTAACATTAACTTATGATGTCCTTCTAACAGATATACTAAAGCAATGTGATTGTCTTTTTTGATAAAACTGGTTCTCAATAGCAAATATGTATTAAGCTATGTATTAAAGCACAAGCAAGAATACTAGAAATTAAAAATTACATATTTATCTAATTTTAAGTTATGTTCTATTGTTTAAGTATGATTTTCAAAACAACACATCAAAATCTCCAATACCATAATGAAACCTTTCTCACCACTAAGCTATTGAGTACACCAGTAACCCTAATTACATCTTAGAAAGCTGTTTTTTCCCCCCAAGAGCTGCTTTTCTTCTTTTCAAATTATTAGAACACTCTGAGAACCAAAGCTGACCAGACATAGATGAGCAACTCTGGCCTATTCTCATCCTTCCCCTCTCCCCAGTTTATCATCTTTCTGCCTGCTCCATCTCCATTTTGGGTCTTTTCTATATGGGATCTCTCCATGCTTTTGTAAAGTTGCTGTTCCTTTCTGCCTCCAACATTCACAAAGCTTCAGCAGTGCCATTCCTTTGAAGCTCGTAAGATACCAAACAACAGTTGTCACATTCAAAATCCTTCCATCATCACAGAGAATTAATTGGATTTTACACCCGTGTCTGCAGCATTACCTACCTGCAGCATTAATCTACTGCTACTTAAAATGTCAATATTTATGTGAGTTTAGCAGTAATAACTAGTAAGAATAATAAGCATTCAACTAATAATATGCTTACTTTGAAATGTTTTTTATTTACTACTCTTGTGGATACATCTTACGCTATAGAAACATGTTGCTAACTTATATTTTCTTCCCTTCTGGCATATGTTGTCTACCAGATAATGCTAAATACATATCTTAAAACAAACTTTGTTATCCCACAAGAAGAACATTAAATGACTAACAGAAGATGCTGCATACATTTAAAAACTACTACCCTCATACAGGAAAAGTCTGTCATCTGACTCTTGACAGACGAAACCTTCTTTACTCTTTCCTAGAAAGTTGAAAGTTGGAACAATTCAAACATTTGTCTGCTTCGCTCTCCTGTTCTTCACAGTTTGAAGACACTTTGTGGTCCTGTGTGAGAGCTACTTTTTTTCAACAGAACTGAGTTTCCTATTTCCTATTTCTTACTTCTCAGTTTCAATTTCAAGACAAATCAATAATTTCAGAGGAATTAGTTAAAAATGATGTTAAAAAAATCATGCCAGAATTTATTCATTTTTTATCAAACTTCAAAGAACTGCTTGTTTCCCATGATTGTTAATACTTACATCCAAGTAACACATACTTGCTAAACAAACTAGAAGTTTTAGAAACGAAAAGATTTATAGTTCAATTACTCAATCCTCTTAAAATTGTCTAGCGCTCTACTTGGTTAATTCCAGAATTCTCTTACAGGAGGAAAATAATATATTAAAAAAGTAAAAATGAAACAGAAGAATGTCATCATGTCAGAAGGATGTATACAAAATGAAAAATCTGTTATGTGATTCAAAGAAATTATCACATTAATAAGAAATAACTTTTTAAAAGAAAACAAAACTTTAAAAATAGTATTGAAATGCTATTTATTTTAACTATCAGTAAGAACAAGTTGTTTTTTTTTTCCCCAAAGGCCACAGGGTCACCAACCTGCTTGCAACAAGACGTTTAGGAGGCACTAGAAAACTGTACCTATTCTTTCCTTCATGGCTTCAGAGCTATTTTTTATTGTAATAAAAATCTTAAGCATACACAGTTATGTGTATGTACACATACACAGTTATGTACACAGAACTAGTTATAGTTCACTACACCCTGTGAAAAATCCTTCTTTATGTAAACTTGAAATGCAGGTGGCTGAATATACTAGCAGTCCAGTTGAGATTTCCTGTAAGAACAAGCACGAGAAATATTGAATTCTAGATTATTTTAGCATATCTTAGACAAGCAATGCATTTAGAACAGCCCTTGTACAGATTAATAGACAACTATACTTCCAGTTGCAGTGGAATTTTATGTGTGATCTGAGAAGAAATAAATAATGAGAACATCAGCAGCAGGAATCTCTTTTTCAACTACTAATAACTGAAATTAGAAAAAGTCCAATCATTCCCAAAAATAATTAATAGAAAATTCATTTGTGTCTTTAGTGGCAGCTTTAAATGTTTCACAATCAGCATAAAAGAGGCATAAGGGCAACAACAAGTAGCATCAATCAAAGTTTTGGACAAAGCTAAGTATAATGGGAAGGACTTAGATTGCATGCTGGTGACTGCCTCCCTCTTCACTAATTCTTCATTTTCCCAGGCAATTTAATATGTGAAGCCACTACATTGGTCTGCAGCCTTTATCCCTGGCATGACAGCTACAGTCTCCCCCACTTGCTGGAAAGAAATGGACCCAAATGAACACAAAGAAGAGAGTAGTCAAAACAAAGGCCAAGAGCATGACAAGGAAAACAGGGCACAAGATCCTTGCACGAGATATGATGAAAATGTGGCCTACTATTTTTGGTAACATTTGAGACTGCATGTATTTAGCATCACAATTCCACCATGATATTGGTATATTACTTTCCATCCTCTGCCAAGTATTGATTACACAGAGAAAGAGAAAACTGGAATCTTATAAAATTTTACACACTTGAAATGGAAAAGTCATAAGGCCAAAATCTACTCAAAAGGAGAGTGTAGCACTTGTTCTTTCATGCCTTAAATTTGTTAGTAACTCAGTTATTTTTCTTCCTAATTCAACCAGCTTGAAAAACAATCCCATTTAAGTTTGCAATCTGCACACCAAAAGCATTTTCTTACCATCTTAAATACAAACAAAATTCCTGAGGTTGGGAAAATTTAAAGAATCTTTCCAGTACTCACATCCAGTGTGAGTACTATATCACCAGTGAGGGTTATGAAACATTCATTAACATGTATATTTAAAAAAAATCTGTGTTTAGTTTCCCATTTATATGAAAATTCCTGTTTATTTTTTTAAAAAGTGGGTGCCACTGTGTTCTCTGAAGAATCTAATGTCTTGGTGAACACTCTTTTCCCTGAAAAATTAGCAAGTTAGGGGCAGCTTTCAGAATTATATTTCCAGAATTTCACCCTAATTGCTCTCAAGTCCCAGATCAATAGCTATAGTGTATAGAGCATATTACTCTTTAAGTCATTCAAGAATACTTCCTTGAATAGAAAAAATATTATTTGAATAGAATATATTGAATAGAAAAAATAGCTATTTTGTTTTTCTACATTTGAACTACCAAAATAATGGATACTGGGTTTCTAGTCTGGAGAGCTACTACAACATTAGCTTCCCTCAATTTTTGTCACTTTTACTGAAGAACTTAATACTTTACAAACAACTGGGCTGCACTGGTGAGAGTGGAGCCAGGGACGCTGGCATTTTTGAGATGACTTCTGAGTTTGTGAGATGGCACCTGGTGTTGGCCTCCCCAGTAGAAGACAGAGTCCAAACAGGGCCACAAGATGAGAGGGTTGAAGAAGGTAACATTTGGGGATGGTCCGCAAGAAATGCATTTGTTTGGCTGTCAGAGAGAGGGGAAAGGAGGGATCTTATTGCTGCCTACAACTGCCTTAAGTGAGAGGTCAGACTGAGCCAAACCCTTCTCACTTATAAGATGAAAGACATAACAAATTGGAAACCGGATAATTCCAATTAGATGTAAACACTACATTTCTGAGGCCTGAATGTCTCTCAGGGTTTCTTATTCTTTTTACTATAAGGGTGTGGAAGGTTGCCCATGCTGTCAATTCTCATGTCTTGCCCATTTTGCTTTTGTCTTCTACAGAATCTATACTGTGAACGTTAAGATGTCCAGAAAGAAAGCACCATGGATGCATTTTGTGGAAACTAGACAGCTTCTTCCGAGAAACATCAAGAGGACTCTAGAGCTAACATGCTGCAGGAGGTTATAGTGGTATTATCAAACTTATAGGAAGCAGTTTCCTTCAGATTATCTGAGTTAACATCTCGTTCCTTTTGCTCTGAAAAGACTAAGAAGTATACGATGTTTTCCAAAATATTCCAATTCCTGATTTAGAAGGAAGGTATTTGGTGGAAATGAGAGAATGGTGAGCCTCCATTCAGGAACAGAAAATACTTTATCAGGTCAATTTCTGTGAAATTGGTTAACCACTTTTAAAACAGCTTAATAGAGCTATGGTTCTGGATGGTTATCAATCATTCCATGTTTAAAGAAAAGGCTCAGTAATTTAAACTGAAACTGATGCAATTACTGTTGTTACACATTTATATATATATATTACAATATACTCTAATACAGGTTTCTTTTCTCTTTGCACCTTTACTTATCTCATAGATGAGTTTGGAAGAGATACATCTTCAACATTATGCTCAGCTACTGGGCTATTTCTAGAACAAATGTCCAAAATTAGAACAAATATGGAATTCTGCTTATGACAATTCTTAGTAAGGATATGCAAGTATTTGGTCTCTGGACCTTAGTTCATAGATTCATAGACTCATAGAATCATTTCGGTTGGAAAAGACCTCTAAGATCATGGAGTTCAACTGTAAACCCAATACTGCCAAGTCTACTGCTCAATCCTGTCTCTTAGTGAGACATGTACATGTTTTTGAATACAGTTTATAGTGACTCAATCTTTTCCCCCAGCCACCCATTCCAAAGCTTAAAAAAATTTTTGGTGAAGACATTTTTCCTCATATCCTATCTAAACTTCCCCTGGTGCCACTCTAGGGCATTTCTTCTTATCCTATTACTTGCTACTTGGGAAAGAGACTGACACACACCTGGCTACAACCTCCTGACAGATAGTTAATTCCTGTTTGAACAGTGACACCTTCTATACCTATCACTTATCAATTGTCTCCTTAATTTTCTTGACCAATGAAATACAACTTGTAAAATTCTTGCTATACCTTTCTTCTCTAAATAATGGCCAAGGCTAGATGGAAGGCTGGGGTTTGTCTTTCCTTACCAAAGATTCTGGAATGGCACAACAGCCTGATCTACTTACATAAATGCTGTCCTAGAATCCACCCAACTCACCCCATGAACTCATTGGTCATTCTGCAGAGCGATTTTAGAGGGAATATGAAATTTTCAGATGAGGGGTTTGATAGCTTTTTTTTCCTTTTTTTTTTTTTTTTTTCTGGGACAACTAAGGAGGAGATATCTGTAGTATTTCTCCTATCACAATAAAAAATATGCCACAGATATGATTTGGAATTTGTGGCAATGCTATGGTGTTTATGGTTTTGTATTTCTTAAAAAAATATCTCCTGGAAAGAGAAACGCTTTAAAGGGCAGACCTACTGTTTTAAGCAAGTTTCAGACATAATTCAGGATCCTTAGCTTAAAAATTCACACAAAGACAAAAATAGTATCTCAGATAAAGATTAGCATCCTAATGCAGTTTTAAACTGGAATTTTCTTACAATATATAAGTACACCTATATTCGAAACTACTGATTTGCCACTAAAATATTTTCAATTATGCTGCTGTTTCTACTACCGAAGTTCCTTTCTGTGGCTGTATAAATTTTCAAATACAAAAGATCAACCAGAAAAATGCTGCTTTCCTGTAACCAAACCTCTTTTTGACCATGCATAGTGATGGGACTAGTTCTGAATAAAAACTCACAAACTGTCAATTAAACAAAGTAACTAAGCTACTTTGAGAATCACAAGCACTTGCATGCTTTTGAACACAATAGAGTCGAACATAATGATTTTTTCCACTGAGGTATGATAGAATTCCACTGCAGGGAAGAACTGTAGTAGGCCAAATTCTTGGGCATTCTGCTAAATCTTCAAGAAGACATTTTCCTCACCAATTTGTGTGCAGTCCTGCAGGCAGCAGAATGAAGTGGATTCCATCACAGGCAGACAGAAAAGTGAAGGGCTTCCTAGCCCATCATCTCCTACATCACAACTCTCCCTTCACAATCACAGAACACTCCTGTTTTCAAAGCAGTACAACTAGAATGTTTGTCTTTCTATTTTAGCACTGGAAACTTCAATTACTAAAAATTATTTCAGCAGGAATTACATGAAAGCCTCCTATAACCTAATATTTCCCTATATTTACTGGTGCCACATAAGATTAAGCAATCATATTTTTTTACAGTTGCATCACGCCGGAAGCTCCGTAGTCTTTCTGAAACCTGCTATTGTATGTCCTCTGTCTTTGTTGGTTGTTTATAAGCGACGAGTCCTTGGCTTACAGCAGGGCTTGTAGCTTTTGAGTGCATGACCTATTGTTTCCTACTACAGAATTTCATCACAGTCTTCAGGTTGTTCAGCTTGTTCAATCCACTAAACTGCCTTACCATGCTGAACAGAAAGTAGAAAAGTCACTGCTTTGCTTTGTCTTGAAACTCACATATTTCCACATTTAGAAACCATAAGAATTCACAACCTGCCCATGAACTTCAAAGTCACTATATCCAGGAAAGTATCTTTCGTTCAGAAAAGACAACAGAAGAAAACTGAGCAAGTAAAATAGTCACACAAGTATAAAAATATATGCTAGCAAAACGAGATAATAGCATGACTTTTCTTTCTTTTATGCAAGCAAACAAAAACTTTCAAAAGCAAGGCAAAATGATTTTTCCACATGAAACCATAAAATGTTTCAAATTGCCTGACATTCAAATATTAAACTCAGGTTTCATAAACTAATAGTAATAATGCCATGTTGTCTTCAACTCTATTTCAATGTTTTCCATTTCCATAAGGCAATTTGAGGATGTTTACGATACGTTAAAGTATTTTGCCAAAACAAATTATAACTATCAGTTTTATGCAGATATTCCTTAAGCAGCAGTTCTTGGTAAAAAGATGTCTGATACAAAAAAAAGAGCATTGTATCTACAAAGTA
The DNA here is from genome assembly GCA_013399945.1 of Ploceus nigricollis. Classification (NCBI taxonomy): domain Eukaryota; kingdom Metazoa; phylum Chordata; class Aves; order Passeriformes; family Ploceidae; genus Ploceus; species Ploceus nigricollis. The sequence continues at coordinate 323,315 of VXBC01011535.1, forward strand.
TTATCATCAGAATATATGGAAGGAAGAAAATACTTACAGATTTTTTATGTCTACAGCTCCTCGGAATGCCTTCCTTGGTATTGCTTGAATCTGATTTTCACTAAGATCACTAAGAAAAAAAAAATAAATGTAAAAGTGCTATATATATTTAGTTTCATGTATAACAAAAAAAAATTTCAGCCATTATGGTTCAGTCAATATTTCCAATAAAGCTTATTTTATTACATTAACTGATTTGTAATTGAAGCAAAGAAGTAGCAATTATAGCCAAAATTCTCTGACACACTACGCAGTTCCTTTAGAAAACAGCAACATATATGTCAAAAAATAAAAAAAATCTAGCAGAAGTGTTTTCACTTTTCAACCATTCTAAATCCATGTTTGATAGTATATTCAGCTTTATGTAAGGCAGACAGAAATCCAGCAAATAGAACAAATAGTGAGCTACTGAGAAACAACAATGAAGCTGTGTAATATCTGAGATCAATATGTTTCTGAGTTTTGTTTTAGTGTCAAGCATCATATATTTTAAAAGAAGGAATTAAAATACATTCTGCAACAGACATCTAATATTCCTCCACAAAATCCCTCTACAATCAGCTGTATCATGCTATCTGAAATTATTATCTTTTACAAAAGAGAAATATTATTAAAATGCTTATAAAATTACTGTTCAATAGTGGTTTTTTGCTATCAGTATGAATTAACAGCCCTTTATTTTTTCTGAAATCCAGACACATTTTTGTCCTTCACAGGTCAATATTGGAAATAAAATCTAGAGAACTGAAGACAGTAGCAGAGGAGACAGAGAAAATGAAAAAAACAAAAGCAAACTAGGATGCAGAATTTTCCATTTATCCTATGCACTATTAACAGTGATGCAGTACAATAGAAGATGACCAATAGTCTTTATTGCTGTATCTATACCACGTGAAGTTTGGAGGTTTCACCTCAGACAATAGTTTGCTACCCTGGACCAAACACACCTATGACACATAGTACACGAATGTTTGAAGTTTTGCAAGGGGGCCTATCTACCTTGCTGTATTAAAATTATCAGAGCAGCATCTTTTTTTGGAAGCCTTCCAAGATGCATCTATCTATACACAATATGAAGAAGCTTTCTTAAACATCTGAATAAAAATGTACAAACAAATCAAATGTGTACAGGGGTCTCTACAGAGGGATTTTAAGTCCATTTGCACAGCGGTTTTCTTGTGGTTAACTTGATTTCATTTTGCTAAAACCAGTCCAGGATCTTTGCTCTAAAAGCACACCAAATGCAATCCAAATCCTAGAAGAAGTAAAGTTTCTCTACCTTAAGCTTAAGAGACATCTTTAGAGGACCTTTTTCAGAGAGAATTTTTAGAGAACCATTGCAAAAAAGAAATAAGAGATATAGCTCAGAGTAAGTGAACAAGCAAGAATCATTAGACATAAGAAGCCATGCTTTTGATATATTCTTTCTCTAAAATGTAATCTAGCATGAGCTCATATTTCCAGTTCTGAGCAATCACTCTTGAAGATCCCTTTCAGATTTATGAACTTGCAAAAAATAATTTGAGGCCTTTATAAAACCCCATGCTGCTCAACTTTAACAAAATTTACATCAATGTAATTATTTTGAAAATAATTCCACATACATTGGCAGCAATTTTGTTTTATCCAATTCACTGTTAATTTATGGAAAATCACTTTCTATTTACTAAATCTTTCATAGTTCATGCACCTAATTGCACTGCAATATCTTGCAAAGTATACTTAAAACTAGACCCAATTTTAGTATTATTAATTGTGTGTGAAAAAAGAGAATTTGTGAGCTGTGATTTAATTTTCAAGCCACCTAAGTAATCTTGAAATGGGATATGACTGTACTGCTCTGACAATAAATTCAGTGGCAATGAATGAAAAAGCAGCCTTCAGCATTTGTTACGGTAACATGATTTAACAGCCTACTTACTTGGTAAAAAAATCCTTTATAAGCATAAAACGCAAATATCTATATTTACATTTCTGTTTAATTGACTAATACATTTTACCTATATAAAAATTGTGTGTGAAGTGGCTAAGCTAGCAGTAGTGATTTGTATCATGATCAATGATTAGTTTATAACACAGATATATGTATATATCTATGTGAACCACTGCCATACTCGTAAATATATACTACAGGAGATAATGGGTAATGGTGCATTAAGCTTTTCATGGCATTTGATAGAGTATCATCATTCACCATTTTATATAATTAAAAAAAAGTGAAAGATGAGCAATACGGAGGCCAAATGTAAATTATTTTTAAAAGTCTAATAGAAAAAGAATGGTCAAAATCTTTGTTTCCGTGGGAAATTTTAGTACAAATGCAAGGATTTACATGTGACAGCTCCTGTGCCAGGTTCCTCAACAGACAATACACTGAGGCATTGTGCACAGGTATGTCTGTGTGTGTGCAAATGCAAAAGACAGGAGACGAACTAATTGCAGGCTAGATTTACTGCTGGGTCGGCACAGCCAACACCATTTCTGTGTAGCACAAGCTCAAGTAGACTGAAGTATAGTGTTCCCTGGTAATTTTAGCTAATTTCAAATGTAAACTACTTGAATGCAAAGGTTCCCAACCTTGCTGAACAAGGCATTGTTTAAAGCATACATTTAAATATGGAGAGCTAAGCAAGGTTGGCAAATGTTGTTTTCCAAATGTAATTTTTTTTTGCAATGCATCAGCTGGTTTGGGAAACTTGGAACTGTTTCTGCAACAAAAGTATAAGGTGATTTCTCCACTGCTAAATTCTACTTCTCAGAAAAAAAATTATTTTCCTTATAGCAGGAAAAATTTTAGTAATTATTTATTGATTGCTCCAAGTTTTTATCTGCTCAATATAAAAAGGTTTCCTTATAAAAACCTTGAGGAGCTTAAACAAACATTCAATTTTTTCTTCTTGCATAAATTACACCTACATTTCACAACTCAGAAGCTGCATATGGTCTTTTTTATTGATCTTTGAACTCATTCCACCGCAATTCTTAGACTGTTAAAAAAAAAGGCCACAAGCAGCACAAGGTGCATTGTGACTTTCATAGGAAATGGGGCAAAAATCTATTTTGTAGATAAAACCAGCCAATTTTGCACGCCATTACATTACATTGATTTGACTTTGCAACTTATATTCTGTAGTGAAGAAAGGTGCAAAACTCCTTTTCAGCCTGATGGTCATTGTATTGCTGCACTCGTAACTATGCGGGCATCATCTTCCATTTCAAAAATAGGCAGCCTTTGAATAGAGGCTCTATGATGGCAATTGATCCCCCTAAAATGAAAGAATATCTAAGAATATCTAAGAATATTTAACCTAAGATGCAACAAAACACACTACTTTTATAAGAAGAGATCTGTATTTTTTTAAAAAAGGCATGAACCTGATTCACATTAGAAAGTAGCAATCTGACCAAGATATTTTCACTGGAACAAACTATTCTCCATTAATATTACAGCCCAAGACCTTACATTCAAATCCAGAATACCTCTGGAACAGCAGAATTGAATAAAAAATACAGCTAGAGTGAGAAAGCTAAGGCTATGTGAGAATTTCTTTCTTTAAATACAGCACAATGATCTAGCGAGATGTTCTGACAAATCCATCTTTATGCAGATTCCAGCTGTCATAGAGGCCTCTTTCAACTAAATTGTTCTTGACTCTATTACATAATTCCTAGAGAGATATACTTCAAATTATTAAGTCTGAAGGGGAACACCTTAGACATTGACCTATCAAGAAAATTCCTTAGTGCAACTTTGTGGACTTCATTTATGTCATTCAGTGGTGGTCAGAGCACCTTCATTCCTAGTCCTCCACTGCTCCTCCTTGCTCCAGCATCACCAAACCTGTGCTCAGGGCCAGGTCTCTCTGAACGTGAGATGTTCTCAAGGATGACTCTCAGATTTGCTCCCTCAAGTTAAAAGGTAGTACCGGGGTTAAATAGCAGATTGGCACCAAAAGCCACATGGGTGAGTTAGAGCGGCAGCAGCTGAAAGAGACTTTTTAGAGGAGGCACAAATGAGCATTGCTGCTGCTCTAGATGCACAAACCAGCTTGGGTACAGTGGATGGTTTCAGATAAGTTTAAGTGTAAATACGTCAAGCATTCTTCTGAGTTGTAATATCCTGGCTGCAACCCCATTCTCTCAAATGTAAAAACAGGAAACCAAATCCATAAAGCAAACAAAGCTGAGTTCCACTATAAGTGAAGATACACAGTGGAGAATGCAAAAAGATTTCTGAATTTTTGTCCAACTGCAGCAATGTTTTGAAAAACTTGAATACTACTTTTTCTCTCTTTGAAGGTCAGGTGTGTGTTTCTAAATCAAAGACTAAATATGCTGCATCTAAATAATTACTTTTTATAATTAACATAGTCTATCCAAGTATTCAAACTCATCAATAAAAACAGAACAACTATAGATTATCTAAGATTTGTGATGAAGTAAGTTCTGCAATTACCGTGCTTATGTAAAATATAATTTATTTTTAAACAAACTGGATAAAGGCAATTTACATGCAATGGATTCTGATAAGCCCATATGCCTCAGCTTTTAAACAGATTTCCAAAGATTAAAGATTTAATTTGGATATTCTGACAAAGCAACTTAACTTGTCTAATTTGAAATTATGGCTAAAAGAATGTAGATTTCTGCATTTCACAAACCGATGAACTAAGAAAAAAATCAATAACAAAAACAACACCATCAAAAAAAGCCCAAACACCTCTGCCCCACCCTTCCTTCCACAACAGCTTCATTTTGTGTATGCAGACTTTTTTTCTCCAATAATACATTGGTAATGATAATGTATTTACCTTGTGGAAATAGCAGGAAGACCTTGCCAAAAACCGTGTTACTACTGAATCCTTCTTAAGAACAGGATGGAAATGGTACAGTTATATTTATCATATTTACTGGTTAGTAGATAGAGGTGTATCAGGGAAAAACCTCACAGCTTAGAGTCCTCTGAACATTTGAAATTCATACCAATAGAAGATACTAATCACAGAAAAAAAAACTTGAAGACTTATATACAGTATTGCTTTCTTATCTGAAGATAAAGCCCTGAGATAACCTGAAATTAATGATCCTGATGGAATATTTCAGCTCTTAAAAAATGCAAACAGCACTGCATTGCAGTTATTTTATTACTCACCATATATGGCTCTCAGCGGAATATCCTATATACCCTTAAAAAGGAGTGCTCAATTTTTAATTATATAAATTGAAACATCACATAAAATATCTATATCATGAACTGTTAAGGCTGTATCACAGTTTTGTTGTGTGGCTAAATCACTGTTCATTCTGAAACACTAAATCTTTTGAAGATGGCAAACCTGCTTGTAAATTTAATTACTTGTAATTTTATTTTCCTCAATGGTTTAACCTCCCTCTGTGTCTGACCACAGATATCATAAATCTGTACTGCCATTCTGTACTTTGCAAAATACTGAGTACTGGGAATGAGTAATGTGTCCTGATTTTTAAAGGAAAAGGCAGAAATACTCAGCCCAACTAAGTACTGAATGCTTACCAGTTTATTTGTGCCAGTTTATAAAAACATCTCAGAAAGTGCCTATTTCATGACTGGCATCCTGATAATTATTTACATATTAGTGACATGAATGAAGTAAGCCTTGCTAAGTACTTTTACTGGAAAACAACACTTTTAACATTAGGTAACTATATTTTGCATGAAATCCTCCATGCCTGTATAAGGTGGCAAAGTCTCATAGATAATGAGACTACCAGGCCTTCAAAGAAATAAAAAGAATGAGAATTATTTATATTATTTGACTGAAAATCAAATATATGAATTTGGACACAGGGGATTTCACTTGGAATAGAAAGATGGTGAAAAAAACAAACAACATATTTTAGAATAGGATAGTTCAGTTGAAAGGGACCTACAGTTATCACCTAGGTCAGTCGGATTATTTTGATGGAACAAGTAACAACTTCTTTTTAGGAACATTAAGTATCAATTAGACATTCATCCTAAAATAGTAAAACAAGCCAAACAGTTAATTTAGGAATATCAAATGGTCCTGTCCATTTCAGCTGTTTTTATTATCATCAGCTTTTTCTTCAGTAGTGTTCAGTGTTCCTACAATATTTCTATATTTGAGTACACCTTAAAAAATACAGGTGGCAGGGAGAAGACCCGCCCTACGTATTCACTAAGAAGCTCCTTCCAGAAAGAGCCTGTGAAACATGCTCTGGCACAGGCTACTTGCTGGATTCTGGACTTCATGAAGATATCTGTGAGGTCTTGCATGGTCTGAGATACTTCTCTAGTCACAATTACATTAATGAGGCAAATCATCCAAAACCTCAAAGCTATTCCAGAGCAAGAACCGAGAGCTATTATTTATTCCCCTGGCTTTGATCTTAGGGAAAACAAAGTACTCTGCCTCACTGGGAGGCACTGAAAACACCAGTAGTAAAATCCGAGATATGGAGGGTGTGAACATGCTGCAACATGACAGCATAAGACAAGGGAGCCACAGCCCCAAGTTTCAAGTGTGTCTTGAAATGTTTCCAGAGAAGTATGGCAAAAGGTTATTTCACATTATCATGAACACTGGCAGCTGCCTCTGTTTGCAAAGCTGCCATAGCCATGGGCTTTCCAATGCAAAGAGGAGAGAATGAAATGCCAAAGTAGATTTTTTTATGTTTCAATGGATCTCTGACTTGGATTTCATTCCTAAAATGCTAGTTTTCTACTTGCAAAATTTGAATAAATACGTTTTTCTACTCTGTATTAAGTGTCTTGGGTTAACATGGAAAAGTTCTGATCAGATGGGTTTTTTCCTGCTCATGAAACGTCATTTATCACTATACAAACAAACTGCAAAGTTCCAGCATGACTAGGAATTTAATCTAAGACCTTTTCTGAATGCTACAGAGGCATGCTTTGACAACCACAAGTTTTATTGTATTAGGATAAAGTATGTAAGTATGAAAATTATTTTGAAAACTGTATGTAATGAAAATCAAAGCAAAGTACAAAGTCATCAAGAATACAGATGCTACTGGATGTTGTGGTTAATGCAGGGGGAGCATCCTGGAGAGACAGTTCCTTTAAATCAGTAGCTCAGGTGAACTGGAGCTACTGAAGCCTATTAGGAATTCCATCATGGCAGCAATATATCCTATTGTAACACAAGCTTACTAAACAAACACAAATGTTTTAATTATAACACAGCAATTTTTTATCCCATGTTCAGCAAATACATTAATATATGCAAACAACTAAGTACCTTTCCCATCAGTCAAGTGAGGCTTAGCCAGTTAATTGCTAGAATACTGACATATGCTTGGCTTTAACTTGACACAGTTACTGTATAACAAGTTACAGTATGGCATCACTTATTCATGAAGATAATCTTATACCCAAATGGCTTGTCACGTCCTTTTAGTAGGCACAGCTTTCTGGCAGATCTACAGATCAATTATGATGGAACAAGGAAAGGTTTAAAAATATATACTTCAAAATTCAGTCAAAACTCTTCTGAGAAAGTAAAACAAAATCAAACAAGCAACAATTCTGCTGTACCATTATTTTTTGACTGTGAAATAAACTAGTTAGCTTCCTATTAATTTCAATGTTTTTTTCTTCAGTTCTTTAGTAAAACAATCATTGCAGCTATTTCTCTTCATATTGAAGATACAAAAGGTGTCCAATAATACCAGCAGCAGCTAATAGGTCTCTATGGCACATACATATCCCCTTATGAAGATAAAACCTATAAATTATAATTTCAAACATTAGTTCTGTAAATCATTATTGCTGCGGCTTCCCATAGAAGGATTAAAATTTCATGTATGAGGAAGCTACTATTAACCTCCTTTTACAGATGGGGAAACCAAGGCAGTACGTATCAACAGCAGCATGGATCAGTACCATGCTGAGGAGCACAAAACTGATGAGAAAGATTTAGATGACAGAATTGCAGGTTCTCTCTGCATCACTAATTTCCATTTGCTCTGTTGACTCCCTAGAGATTCAGATGCTGCACATAGTAGGCACATAACCTATTCTCACGCTAAAGCAGGATCACTCCCTGGGCCATGGTGTGCTACATTGCCCAAGTGAATATTTCACATTTCACAACACAGGGCAATCATCACTGAAACACAGACTGAATGATTAGAGTCACAGCAATTCCCATGGTAAGGAATGCTTTTCTTTTTCCCCCTAAGAATATTCAGACTGAATTTCCCTGCCCACTTTCATGTCTCATTTTTTAATGATAGCACTTCTGATTATATCATTCATGCTTCTTTCATTCTTAATGCTTGAGGTTTTTTAAAATGTCATCCATTTATAAATCTGTTATGGAATCAAAATGTACTTCTTACTATAGCTTTTGGCATACTATTATCTGTATTATTTCAGCAACAGATTTTTTAATCCACTTTATTTATTTATTTATTAAAGAAGAGAGATCATTTATGTATAAGTACAGAACATATACAGCAAAAGAGAAAAAGTAACACACTACACAATAGTCGTACTGGTAGCCTGGCAATCTCCAGAGTTTATCAGTACTTTCAACCTTAACATTTAGTATAAGTCATCCAAAATTTAAATTCTGATAATTAGTGCTAATCTTCTTTCCTCTGTTTGAGAAACAGCCTGACTTTTCATATCCATGCAATATAATACACAACATATTTATAATTTTTAGTATTAGTAATCAATGATTTCTGCGGATCTAAACAGCACAGAGTACAATTACTAGACCATTTACTTTTTAACAGGAATGCATTTTGGGTTTGGACTAAGCCAAAACCTCCAATCTCTGTCTTGGCAGAAAAGTTAACCCACGTGCTGCAAAATCAATTCCACTCTACCATGTGTCCAAAAGTGTACTTAAATCAATTTGTATACTCTGATACTACTGAAAATAATTGCTTAAGGAGATTCGCCACTTACTCTTATATTGTTCTAGAGTGGCCTAGCAGGGCAAATGCTAATTGTGCAATAAAATAGGAGTATTAGGACCACACATGTATTTTATTGGAGCCTTAGAAATTATTTTTGAAAAAGAAAGCATTCTTTAATAGTCTGTTCCACTAAATTAATACATAATTCTCTTTTGTTTGGACTACAAAAACCCCAAAACAAAACAGGAAAGGAAATTACACGTTGTAGCTCCTAAAGAGGAAAGGACCACCCACAGTTTCAGAGAGAATTGCAATACTACTTCAAATTTGGCTTCTGCATAATCCTTTTCATAGAAAAACTTGAAGCTCTTAAGAAGCCCTCACCTCCCAAAGAAAAAACCTGACAATTCTTTATCCTCCATACAGTCTCAAATTGGTCAAGCTGCAGGAAGGCACTGAGTGACATTTTACTGACTGCTGCTTATCATGCATCCCTAACAGCACTGTGATTCCCTACCAGGGCCCAAGCCAGCAGCACAGCTGTGCTGTGTGCAGGTATCGCTGACCTACAGCCCTGCTTGGTGTTTGCAGGGTGGAAAATGACTTTCACCCACATGGATGCACACCCACATGGTGAGGCTGCACCTCAGGTGCTGTGCCCAGTTCTGGGCCCTGCACCACAAGAAAGACATCGAGGGGCTGGAGAGTGTCCAAAGGGCAATTGGAGGTGCTGAAGGGTCTGGAGCACAACTCTGATGAGGAGCAGCTGAGGGTGTTTAGCCTAGTGAAAAAGAGGTTCAGGGAAAACCTTATTGCTCCCTATGAGGGTCTCAAAGGACGTTGTGGATGGGTGGGGATCAGTCTCTTCTCTTGCATTAACAAGTGACAGGACAAGAGTAAATGGTCTCAAGCCGTGCCAGGGGAGGTTTAGGTTAGACATGGGTTTCATTCATGGATTTTCCTCTCCCTTTCCTTTAACCAGGTTGGAATTGAAGAAAAGTAAAAAATAACTTAAATCTTTATGTGTCATTTTTTCATACAAGGCCACAAAAGAGTGTTTCTATGTAGGTAAAGGGTGAAGATTCTGCTATTTTCATTTTACTAGTCTCTGATAGGTCATTTGGCAATTAATCTTTAATCAACTATTACACTTGACAGACTTGAAAATGCACTATAAGTTAAGAGCTTTAAAAGAATAAAACAAGATTCTGCTGGGTAACTTTCACTTCTTCTGGTACATTAGACACTCAGCATATGCATGGCTGAAACATCCACTTGGCTTGGCTGGGGATCTGTTCACATTAAGAATAGATGAGATGGCATATTTAATTTTCCAAAAGACCTCTTCAACAGTATCTAAAAAAATCTATCACTACTTTTCCCTGTAACAAAACTTCTTTTTTAGAACACGTTTGCAGCTGTCAACATGTCTTTTATATTTAATATTGTTTCACCTGCTTTGCAATTGAAACTGTAAGCACTTTCAGGAACTGATTGAAAGGTTGTCTGGTACATCGTCTAGTTTCACTACACAGCCTACAACCCTGTATATTCTCTTCTGAAATATCACTCAGCAAGCTGTGGCAATTCCTGCTTCTTCAAAACAGCAGAGTGGACTCCTGATCCAATCCCATTATGCAGAGCTGCAGTTCCAATACAGACAAGTAATAATTACATCCCTGGACACAGACATTTTTCATGAAGTATAGCTCCAAACTTTTACTCTGATAATAACCTGAGTAGTTCAAGCGTTTCCTAGCAGCAAAACTAACTTTGAACAATTTGTCAAGGGACAGGGAAAAATTTGGAGAGTAAACTAGAGAAGATCTTGTGGACCATTAATGTTGAATAGCACTGTGCTCACTCTTCCTGCATTTGAGCTGAATGATGCAATTTGGGGATTGTCTCTCAAGATGGGCTGATTGCTTGATAAGACAGATTTATTGTACTGTTTTAGCTTTATATGATATGTGTAGGTGCATAATATATATGAAGCACTGATGCTTTAAGGCTGTTGCCTGTCAGTGCCAAAAACTAAGCTAAAACAGTGAAAGAAACCAAAGCAAATTATTAAAAGGATGATTTTAAAAAACTGACAACAGCTAAGCTACAATCATTGCTGCTTATCAAGATGACCAATTTTACATTACTGTTTTTCTGGTCCTCACCCATCTGCTTACACCCACGTGTCGTTTCTTAGACTGTAATATCTTTCACAGAAACTTTTTTGTTTTACTGGGTGCTGGTTCATTGGTAATTTTCTTATTCTATGTAACAAAGTACAGTGACTAGCACCACTGGGCTTCTGGACCAAAGAGCTAGGATTTTGAGCTTTTCTATGAGAAAACTATAAATGAAGGGACAAGAAACGTATGTTCGTATTATCCTCCACTTCACTGACAATGAACTATAAAACAGTAATAACAAGCTCAATTATTTGAGTAATGGAATGACTGGATTTTTTTGTTTATTCTGTTTCTTGTCTACTACACATGTGCTGGTTAATACAAGCTCTTAGGAGAAAAAAGAAATTGTTGAGAAACTTCATGGCAATTACTGCTACATACATTCAGGTACTCTGGAATTAAAACTTCGCATTGACTAGGATTAAATTATTTTAATACTCTAGCTACGCATCCCAGAAGTGTCAAGCCTCAAGTTTCTTCTGTTCAAGGGCTCCAAGCTTTTCTTTCTTCTTGAGCCTGCCTTCTCTTTCTGTGACTGCTCCAGCCTCTTCCCCCAAATTTCTGTGACCACAACTTTTTCCTTTTCAGTGCCATACAAAGAATCAGAATTTCAAGAGGTATTTTCCTCTAACAAAAGGAGCTGAGAATACAGCAGAGGCAGTACAACTAGTCTGTAAAACAAGAAGAGTGCATCTTAGCTGGATTCAGGGGCTATTTAGAGTTGAAAGCCCTCATAAAAATGGTAAAAATGTATGTAAGCAATAAAAACAAAATACGCCATTGCAGAATTAATTAATCAAAACGAATTTCTTAATCTTAAAATGAACAATCATGGGTAAGAAACTGAATCAGAGTGCTCCATTCCAAATTTCAAGAAAATTTCAAGTGAAAAATCCAATTTCTTCTTAATAACCCTGTCTGTATGCTGTTGCCACAATACCAGTATGTAAATTACATTAAAATGTTCTAGGAAAATATAATCCATGCAAAATTGAATTTAGTATTTTTTATAGAAAACCTTAAATTTTACTGCTACTTCTGCCACATTTATCCCCCTTTCCCCCTCAAACCTTCAAAAAGGTTCAGCTGCTTGCACTAGAAATAATTTCCACTCAGACATTTTTTTAAACTTGAAGTCTACAAAGCTGATTTTCTGTTCCAGGACTGCACTTTTCCACTGACAGCATCAAAAAGTAGCTGCTCTTAACTGCACTTTAAAAACTCATCCTGCCTATTTTCAGACGTTTTTTCTCCATCTGTATGTTTTCAAGCCTTTTTTTTCCCAAATTGCTAAATTCTTTCCCTTCAACCAATATCCATACTTTCCTAAGTAGCTGATGGAGGTTTGCCTCAAGAAACTATCCAGAAAATCCCACTGAGAAGCCCTAATAATTAGGGTAAAGAGCGATTGCGTGGGGGGTGTGGTGGTTTTTTGTTGTGGTTTGAGGGTTTTTTCATTCAGGAGGATGGGTGCTGTGTTTTGCTATATGAAAGCACACAAGGCAGCTGGATGGGATGGATGAGAATTAAGCAACTGCAAACAAATGAGAGCACAGCACACTCAGGACGAGCAAGGGTGACACTGGTGTCTCCATTCACAAGATACTACACACTCCTGCAGCGAGCCAATGGGTAATTTCAGAAAAGAGAGGTCCAGGTGACCACATACACACTGAGAACAGTTATGGTAATGGGAAAAGAGACTACTGAATTCATATTAAAAAACCCCAAAACCCAAACCAGCAAACAATGCATAAGCTTCCCTATCACTTAAGGACTAATTCAGAAATATACTATAAAATGTTTAAATACTTAGACTGACTGCATTTTGTTTGAAGCATAAAAGTTAAAAAGAGATTTAAGAAATAAGGCTGAATACAAGAACACATGGCATTCTGCCTGTATCAATAATAGCCACTAAACAGATCAAGACCTCAGCACTATACAGCCAGGCTTTTTGCTAAAGAATTCAGTGTGAATCCATTCATACTTCTAGGGAATTCAGGAAGACTTCCACCAGCTCAGAAATCCTAGGACGTGCATCTTACAACAGCAGGAGCATCTGTACTCACTCTTTTAACTGAGTATGAACAGATCTCCTCTTAGAATGGGACCGGCTCTGAGCTCTGAGGTGATTGAATTCAAATGATATTTACACAGATAGCTGAGAAGGTGTGAGAATTTGCTTCTTTATTGGCTCCACTGCACTTGCTATCTGTTGCCATATGGCTAATTCTTTCCCATGCTTATTCTTCTGTTTCAGTTCATATTACAGTACACTCCTTTTACAGACCTGCAGCTTCAAACATCTGTAGCAAAGGTCCCAGAAATTGATTTAGAGGCTGAAACACAAGCATATCCAATCCTGCTTCTACACAAGGCTATATATCTTTGTTGGAAGACTGACACATGGTCCCCATATGCATCAGTGATAACATAAGCCTGCCAGGCACAGATGTACTTATAGCTCCAGAGAGATGCAATCTAATGATGGACAGGAATAACCCAATCATACAAACATTTGTATTTGTAAACCCTACCTAGTGCTACAGACAATATGTCTACATTTCACTGCCACATTTCTTCAAAGATATCAAGATGTTCCCAAGGTATGACAGGCATATGATGCAACTTAATGGTATGTAAAATAGAGAGACTGCTTTCTGAAGCACAACTTCATAGTTGGAAGTTCTAAAAACTAATTGCTCTTCTGGCAAACCCAATGAAAATTAAATTAAATTAGATACTGGAACTTTTTCATTAGACGGCTCTGGCAAAATAAAGTTAATAGATGGAAAGCTTTCTGCAATTAAAAGTGACAGGTGCATTGCTTTCTCTAAGCTTTTAAATCACATCTGTCAAAAAACCTACTAAAATGCATTTTTTAAGCTCCTTCCAATCTACTCAACATTTTTGAATCAAAATACTGTGGAATTATTGAAGACATATCACTTAAATCATAGCTTTATGGCAGTAAAGAGCCAAAATTTCTATAGAGTTATACATCTAACATATTTAGGACAATGTATTAAATCACAAAGTAAGTCTGTCTCCTGTTCCCATTCACTTCATTTGTCAGCATGATTTCCTGCTTCAATTCCTAACCATTGCACAAGAAACACAACACTTGATTTCCCTAATTTAAAACCAAGTTTATACTAAATTCAGAATTCAGACCAGTCACAACTTTGTTTGAATTATTTATTCCACGTGTTTAAGGTGATTTAGGAGAGAGATGGTTAACAGGATTTATGTCTTTGAAGAAACTTTTTCTTCAAAGTGTCCTGGAAAGAGGCAGAGAAGTTTGAGGTCAAGTTTTGCTGTGCTTCTTACAAGTGAAACTATTTTCAATGAACATGTGTTCCAACAGTGGGAGCAAAACCACTTATTACACAACTTCCCCCTGCCCTTCAGACATACCTGAGCCAATCCTCTACCCCTCATTCCTCACTCACAAAACCAGGGAGTATTTAAGCCCAAAACTCAAAAATCTCCAAATTCTCTAATGATTATTCCCAGGTTTTTGGGTTGTTTTTTTTTTGTTTGTTTGTTTTGGTTTGGGTTTTGGTTGTGTTTTTTGTTGTTGTTTTGGTTTTCATTTTGCTTTGCTTGCTGGCTTTTTTTGTTGGGGTCTTTTTGTTTGTTTGGTTGGTTGGTTTTTTTAATCAACAACCAATCCTAATTTTCATAGGTTAGGAATTAAGTTTACTTAGGAGTGCTTCTCATCCCCACTAATTCTGAAAATAAACAAAAGTATTACTCTTCAAAGATCCCAATTATCAGCTAAATGTAAAACTGTTACACATTGTAAGATGACCTGTGACAATATGAATTTCCTAGGCTATGGCACAGCACCTTCAAAGACACAGGATGGAAAATTACACTAACTCAGCTGAACGTAACTCTGATTAACCACAAACATACAAATAATCTCATGCCAATTCAGGAGAGCACTGAGGGATGTACAATTTAATGTATGTGCTCAAATGCCATTACATTCATTGCAACTACTCACAAGTTAAGCATGTGAAGAAATATATCTTTGATTCACAAACTACTTACAGAAAACCAGAAGTGAACACATTTAAATTATAGGCTTCCCTAATTTAAGCATATACGAAAAAAGACAAAATTCTCCTCAGATGGGGAAAGAGAACAAGCAAAATAAGGAAATTGTTTTCTGTAATCCATCTATAAATTTTCATCACGCCCCATAATGAACTATTGTGACACCAAAACTAGTATTTCAAACAACTGGACCATACACAAGTCCTTAACATAATTATCCTTTATATTTAAGGATATAAATAAATTTGTTATATTTAACAAAACTCAGGGGTTAGGTGCTGCTTTTTGGGTTTTCTTTGAGGAATAGGGGTGAATCTTGCCAAGTTCTCAGTTACCCTTATAAAAAAATAATTTGAAAACTGCGAAGTCTCACATGCTTCTCCCTAGCACTCCTTATGAGTTCAAGGGATTTTCCTCAGAGATAGAAATCTCTTCCAGTGGCCAAGTAGATGAAAGCTTTGAGGTGGAAGGTCAGTATTTCAGGAAGACTGACCATTCAACATAATACTATACTTCCAAATCATGTGTCAGCTCTGCATCCCTGTAGAATAACACAGGAACTGTGCTATCAAGAACAGCATTCTGAGGAGGAATCAAAAGCAGTTAACATATACACTGGAAGAGTATATCTATTACTGGAAAAGTAAACACAGATAAGGATTCATCCCTGACTTGCAACTGAATAAGTCTGAGAGCTGAACTGCAATGCTACTGAGTGCTTCACATATGTAAACTAAAAATAAACCAAAACCATCAAAGGAGCCAAGGTGTCATGAGGATATGTCTACAAACATTGGCTCCAAACAGGGAAATATTTAAATATTTTCCCTTACTATCAATTTTAACTAGACTGTGGGTGAGAATGAAAGGTCTGCAATCTGTGAAAACGAAAAGATCAAATTCAGCATTCAGTAGGGATACAGAATATCTAATTAAGCCCCGGATCTGCAGTATTTTTTTTTCAGCTTCTCTTCCGTATCTATTTTGCCCTCTGTTAACTATCTTCCCATCCATATCTATAAATAATGAAAATAAGCCAAAGTTTCCTCACTGGTATGTTTTACATAAATACCTGAATTGAAAATATGTCCAGAACTTTGATCAGCTGTATTAATTGAACAGTTAAAAAACATAAAAGATCATATAGAAATATGGACTTGAAAAAAGATAACCCTAGATTAGATAACCCTATTGTAAATAGAACTTAAAATATTGGTACCTTAAGGAATAGGATTTACCAGATACAAAACCAGCATCCATAACATACAAAATGAAATCTGTGCATTGGTGATATTTATTTTATTCAGGTGTTAAATCTGAGCTTAAAAATGAATGTTCTGATGAACTTTAGGATATGTATTTTATTCTCCTGCATTTGTTTTTACCTTTCCTTTAACCTAGCTGAAATTTCATTATACATCCTTACTATTTATAATACTGATTAACATGTATTTTTATACCGATCAGGAAGAAGAGTCATATATAGAGTTCTGCATACCTCTACCACTTTCTGCTTGTTGGGTTTTCTTGTTTTGATTCTACTTTTTTAATTAGGGACATATCACTTTCAGTGGGAAATTACCCTCCACCCATGGAAACAAACATATGTATGGTACAATGCCTGTCCTGAAGAACCAGAAAACATCTCACAGTGTCTGTTTTTCACAATATTTTTAATATGCCTGATTTCCTTTTCCATACATACAATAGTAAGCAACACAAAATAGAGATTCCCAGTTGAGGCAGAGATGACATGTTAGCTTGCAGTTGTGAACAAAGAAACATAGAAAAAGCATTTGAACAACAAAGAGAAACTGTCTTGGTTTTTTTGTTGTTGTTTGTGGTTTTTTTTTTTTCTTTTTTTTGGTTTTTTTTTTAATTAAATCAGGATAAACCTCTGTGTAAATGTGCTTAACAATGAAAATCACAACAGCCAGGATTACAGTATAAGGATTTCATATTGCTGCAGGTAGGTACATGTCTAATAGTGAATGTCTTTGTCTTCCTTACATTTATGAACAGATAAAGATTATAGTAATAAATCCCCATGCTGAAATAAAACTGAGACTAATCTCAAGATTAGGAATCTAATCTCCATTAGAAATAAGATATAGGTATTTAAAATGAATAGGAGGTCAATTTGCTACAAGCAACATGACATTTTGTATTGTTCTGTATTGCATATGCAGTGCATACTCCTGCACCACAGCTGAAGTGTGTTAAAACTTACAAGCTGACACAAAAAGCAACAGATTGAAAGAAGAGTTTCATTAAAAGAAATCAAATGTGTCAGCAACCATCTTCAAGTTGAATTTTATTCATACAGCTCCCTGGTATTTTTTGCTTTGCTTTTCTAACTAGTTCCCCTATGGATTAACCTCTTCTCACCTCTGGTTGTATATACACTGCAAGATAGAGCTGCTGGACAGTTCATTAGAGAAGCTCCTGCTGTTTCTTCCACTGGAGAGGAGGGACCTCTGAGTTATCATACACAGGCAGGCCCAAGTCGACATGTCTTCTAACAACTTCTGGCAGCTTTGATCACGCTGGTGGTTCATACACGTTTCACAGGGGGAAAGAAAAAAGGCAGGAACTTTGAGGCATTTCCTGCTACTCCTTTGGAAACCAAATACCATCACTTAGTAATTCATGCACCATACTAGTATCACCAGGTGGGGGCAGTGGGGGGCTGGATGTGGGGGCCTTTTCTGTCTGGCACATCTTAAACTAGAAAAAATATATTTAAATGGAACACTTAAATGCACTGCTTGAAAATTTATGTTTTAGAGAATTCCTAGATAGATGTTTAAACATTAAGTTTTTTGATTCAATATTTCAGTTGCCTGTTTCTGAGATGTTATCCAACCCAAGGTTTACAAGAAGCTTTGCTTTTACAGCCTCAGCTTTGTAAACTGCTAGAGGCTGCCTCACTTTTCTAGAGTTGCTCTATGTGGCATGGTGGCAAAGAACCTTAAATTGCACTTAAGCACTTGAAACCAGCTCCTTCGTATCCAGCAACGCTTCCCACTGCTCAGCTCAGTCTCTTTCCTTGACACCTCTGGTGGCCAAGCCAAAAAAGTCAATGGTCTGCAGCAGTGAATGAATACTCCAGGATCCTTTCATAATGGTGTAGCTGATTGAAGCCCTGTTTGAGAGGCCTTACCTCATTTCCCACACATTTTCTGACCCATTTTGTCTGCCTTTCTCAGAGGGGTTTTGCCTGTTATATTGTGGGCTAAGCAGTAAACTAATTATCCTGTTCAAATCCCTTTGCAACACCTCTAATCCTATTAGTTATAAGAATGTGTGAATACTGATTGCACAACTTAAAACAGGGAGAAAAAGAAAAAGAGACAGAGGCAGAGGGAAAAAGCCAAAAGGCAGGATCTGGGAAGATCTGCTAGCCACTTCAGCTTTTCAAGACTTGTCAGGACGCTCAAGACTCCCGTCCATCACAAGACAGGACAATTTGTAAGGTCCATATTTTCATTTTCTGTCAGTCTTTTGTGTCTGCCCCAGAAGTGCCGCTATTATCCAAGGCAGCTCTGAGTCTTTTGCTCGCAGCTGAACTTGCTGACCCTTGACTCCAGTTAACAGTTACATTTTCTCTCTTTCCCCTTTCATAATGAACATTTAAATGAAGGGGATGACAATATTACAATGTGTCAAAGAAGCCATATGAAGTACCGGAAATGAATGAATGTTAGTGTAGGCATCTCTAGGCCCTATGAGCCCTACTACTTTTCTTCAAAAAAGCCTCACAAGTCTTATTAAAGAGCCCTCTCGCCCTCTCCCTCAGCTGAAGATACCGGAGCAGTTGCCTCCTGCCGTCCAGTACTGAGTGAACTTTAATCACTTTTCCTATTTTGTTCACACTGGGGAAGGAGCCAGACTTCAGTGAAAAGCCTGCAGTCACAGTTGATGTTAAAGAGCATGAAATTTATCTGACTTCCATAAAAGATGAGCTCTGCCCTTCCATTCCTGCTTTTGCTAAGCTGGCTGCTCCGGGGACAGCCATTCTCTGCTCCAAAAACAAATATTTGCTTTTAGCGTGGATGGATGCTGCTGCCTAGGAGTGCCTTTTCCCTTGCTTTTTAAACTATACACTTAGTTGTTTCCACCTACAAAGAAGACTTGTGGTCTTGGGAAAGAAATTTAACTTTATCATTTAGACATGCTGTTTTGCAAATGAAGGTTTTAAAAATGCAAACAGTTCCTGTTTTACATGAGTAATAAGGTCTGGCTAACTGGTTACCATAGAAGCAAATCCACCAGAATTCTGAGAGTAAGAGATTTACCTTTATTTTTTGACCCTCCTTCCCTGCAGGAATGCCTATGTCAGTGAAAACTTAACTCTTAGGATAAAATACAGTTTCTTTTCTCACATACCACACTTGGAGATTTGAGATACCATTTATCTGGTGAAAACTCTAATAAATTGTATTAATACATAGCATTCCATCATTTGGTTTTAAAATCTTGTTATTTTGGATTTTGTTCTACAATTCCATTATTAATGTTCATTTTCCTCACAATGACAAATCAATGACACATTTTTTTGTACATCTCACAGTGCACATCTTATTTAGGGATCACTGCTATATAAACAGGCGTTTTCAAAACAACTGACTGTATAATGTGTATTTCAGAAGTAGTAACATTTCTGCGTCATTTAATTACTCACATATTTCAAATCCTGTAGTGAAATGGAATGCAAAGAACCCAAAAGCAATTCTAGAAGCAATTTATCTCCAAAACATTTTATGTATATAAAAAAAACCCTGAAAAGCAGTAACAAAATTGCATCATTGCTCGATAATAAAAAGATTGTGCTAAAAAGGAATGAAAAGTGGTACTGATCCACTGACCATCCACTCTGCATGTCATAACCCACTCTAATCCCCAATTGATACTGACAACTGCAATGACAAGGGCTAAATTGGAGCCATAAGTGGGAGTAATGATAGACTGCCACTTCAGTATGTCAGCAATTGCCTGATTAAAATTAATACCACACAAAAGTTCTCCTATAAAGCAGAGAATGAGCAAAAGGGAAAAAGTGCTTCTTTAACTGTACCACCTCCCAAAAATGTGCCAGCATGGGCAGGATGTGTGCCCAGTGCCCAGCAGAGGTGAGCTGTCCCTCAGCAGGAGCCAGGTGTGCAGGGGAGGCTTTTCCTACTGTACTTTTAGCTGTGACCACCTAGGGGCACTCAGTGTCCTACAAATCCATTGCAAATCTCAGCTTTTGATCCAGCCCCATTCCGGTGTAGAGCACAAAACATATTTCCTGTCAAGCATCCTGCCTTATATTCAACTTGAACAACAATGATGAGTATTGTTTATTGATACTTTATTACTGGCAGATAACCAGCCAGACAGCATTGTTCCCTCTAAATGCTTCTAAAGAGATTTTTTTCATAAAGGCTTTAATATACCACGAAGATTTTCAATCAATAGGCAAAAATATACAGACCATATCTTTTGAGAAAGAGATTTCAGATTTTAAGGCTGGACTTCTTCCAAACTGCCAAGAAACCTCCAAACTCTCTAAAAGCTATCTAGAGGGAATTCACTTACTTATGATTCACTACCGCTTGGAAAAGGACATGGCAAAAATGGACAGGAATATAAAACTGAGAAAGCACCACAAGGTCAAGAGAACTGCAATTTTTCCTTCTTAACATACATTCTTCCTTTCTACATTATATTTTTAATATACAAATTGTAAATGCAAATGTAACTGTATTCCTATATTTTTGAATTCTCTGAATTTGTATAATTAGTCTTCCAAATTTTTATCAAAAAACCTCTAAAGATTTTCAGTGAAGCAATCAGCAAAATAAAGTTTTAGATTGAATCAAAAGATTCGTTTAGGCTAAACTACAGCAGCCTACCTAGCCAATCCTATCTGATATTTTATGGTCAAGTTTTATAGCATGAAAATTCTGACTTTCTGCCACATTTTTTTCCGTTCAAACAGGGTTCACTTAACAAGCAGAATGNAGACCTGCTGCTTTCCCTTGTGGCCAACTTCACTTGTTCAAAGTCTTTGAGAATCTTGGAACACGGCAATAGCTCTTAAAAGAACTTTGGCCTGCAGCTGTTATTAACTAGCTTTGGACGTATGGACCTCCGTTGACAAGCACCTCATGTAGAGAGGTTAAAAAATTGCTACCATATGCTTTCAGCTTTTTTAACCTACAATGTAAAGGCTCAAAAGAAAAAAAAAGAAAAACAAAACCAAACCCCTTTCAGTACTTTAAAAATACAAATCAATTTACACATAAGCCAACATTTCTATCTTCCACTGCCTTACAGTTATGAAATATATATGTCATTTTTAAAAGGGTACCACAGTGTTCCAAAAGGCAAGAACTGATTTCAATGAAAGGAACAACTGGTTATAGGTAAAAAGATCTCAACAGGCTTTATTACTGGACACAAATTAAAAGCCACCACACAATTAAAACCAGCATTAAATAACAATAAAAATCTGTGTCATGAGAAAATTTCTACTGCACAGAAAAGCATTCTCTCCTCAATGAAAGCTAAAGCTAGCACTGTTTATTACACCTTTACTTTAGCCCCACGTGTGTATACCTTACATTAGCTTTCATTTCTGTGATTCAGTTCAGATCTGAAGGAGGAGCTGTGTGCTCAACTCCTTGTTCCTTTTTTCCGGACAGACCCGCTGGTTAACTGAAAGTTATTAACAGGGCCATCATGAGACCAGAGAACTTTTCTGACTCACTGAAGGAACAAAGGTACCAGTACTGGTACCATATGTAGCCTGAAATGGATATTCAGTATTTTTAACCTTGCTGGAATAAACACACCAAAACTCTTGCTGAACTCTTCCATCTTTGTTCCATAGATTCCCATTTCATTCTCTAAAAACACCTTAACAGTGTAGTGAAGGGGTCAGTGAGCCTCACTCCAGCATGTGTCACATCTGGGTTTGAAGATTTCAGATTCTAGAGGTACTGTACAGATTTCCTTAATTACTGGAGGATCCCCATAGAGTATCAACAGAAGTTTATTTTTTAATTTTAATTTATCAGAAGGTTAATATGCCTCATCAGATTGCTAGATAAAAATGAAATATTAGTATGCAATCAATTGCCTTATATACAAGACAGTTCTGCCATTCGCAGTGTAGCCAAATACCCCAAGCAGTAATCAACAATCCATAAGAAGTATGTTTACAAATCCAAACTACTGCTCTAGGAGATGACATGAAATGCCAAGGAGACTTACTTTCTGTTCTACCATAATAAGCTTTAACTTGATGTATTTAAATCCAGACCAGTCTTCCCAAAATCAAGGAATATTCCATGTGCCAGATATGTTTTTTAGTCAGATAACAGAATACTCCCTGGGAGTAACACCAAAACTACCAAGAATTATATCTAGCTGAATGGGCAGGAAACTGTAGATCTAGAAGAAATGCAGTCACTAAAAAAATATTTTCTGTCTATCATGAGTATTTACAGAATTTCATTACCATGTTGCCTAAATACGATACATATTTAACATTTTTATAGTAAAATAAACATTCATCCTGCAAAGTGCATAAATACAGTATAATAATTTCATTTTGAGGTGCGGGGGGAAAAGGGATTAGTGCCAAGGGAATAGAAGTGGGAGTCATCTCACCCATCTTCAGCCAGATAAAAACCAGATAATCTAGTCTTAATTGTCTACAGAAAGGTGAAGACACTTTCAGAAGAACACTGTCTCTGTCTCCACATTTGACAATACAAGAAGTTTTGAAAGGCAGCTTGGACTTAGCACCTCAGTTTTAGTGAAGGCAAGCCAGAAATCCACACAGACTGACCCTGGCATGCTGCCTAGTCAAGGTCAGAGAGCAGTCCATGTCAGCTGTGTACTGAACTGATGTCTCCCAAATCCCAGGATGGTTCCCCAAGTATTTGTACATGAGAATATGGCATTCTCTAATAACACTGGTTTATCCAGGATTTTTCTGGGTAGTGGAAACAATCCAGCACTCTATTCGTTAGCCAAACTAGAGCATCTAGTAGAGCATCTGTAGGCATCTCCTGAGCTCCACAGTGTGCTCTGAATATGACAGACAGTCTGTATCAGAAAACTTACAACTGCTCAAAGATAGAGTCAACTACCCCAAAATCTCACTGCCTCTTTCTCTAAGAGATTTAATTAACTTTTAAACGTCAACAAGCTCTATAGATTTTTATGTTAATTACAAGCAACACAACCTGTCTATTTCCCAAGAGGTGACTGGAATGGCATCCCAGAGATTTTTGATACTATTTACCACTCAGACCTGCTCTTCAGCCACTGTAGAGTCAATTTTTTCATTTAAATCATTAGCTGGATCAACAGTTAGCACTTAAACATGCAAATCTGCTTACCACTTCAGGCTCAAAAGCCTTAGTTGAATTCTACCCATATAAAAATGTGATGAAAAATTGCTAAGACTTAGAAAATACTGTGCTACTGAATATCCACATAAACTTTCACCTAGAGCTGACCAAAAGAAGTTCTTAATAAAGAAAACCTGTTATGTATTACTTATATTGCAGCATTTGCCAACTTATGGACACATTGCCTTCTAATGAAATTGCACTAAAATACTAAGGTGGGACTGGGAGGGGTGGAGTGTGTGCACAAAGTTGATTTTGTATGCTTGTTTAGCTGTGAAGCTTTTTTTAATTTGGCTTTTGGACCAATTCTTAGACCATGACTTCCAGAATTACACAGCTTTACCTCACAGGCACCCCTAAGGGAGGGATCCCCATTCTCCACTAACAGCACAAAGACATCATAGGAGGTTCATAAGTGCTCCATCTCTGCACACATTCCCTGGCACACAGCCAGGAGCCTGACAGCCTCAGCCCAGGGAAAGGCTGGGGATGCTCCCTGAAGCTTTCCCTGCTGCCAGCTTCCCCAGCCCAGGAAGCCTACTGGAGCAGGGCAGCCATGGGAGCCTCCACTTTCACACCAAGAAAGTCAAACACATAAGTTTCATTTTTTCAGTTTGGAAAAATGCTTAGGGTGAACCTTCAGAAGCGGTAAAAAACCTCTAGCTTATGTTTTGTCCTTGTGAAAAAAAATTTAAATCTTTCAGAATATGAAATGCAGGAAGATCCATTAGTGCACAAGTTCACTTCCTGAATAATACTCTATTTCTAAAACACTTCTCCCCCTATTTTGGCTCTGTGCACCATCTGATAATTCAAAAACTCAACCCACATGATCAGGACAGAAAAAGATACATGTTAAAAAATGTATAAGGTGTATAGATGACTGACAGAAAAAAAGAGATACCTTTCAAATCTTTCAATAAATCTCACATAATTCTCCAACAGCAGTATCAGCCAGCTAAAGCAACCAATTAAAATGTATCTACTCTCCCATATTGATGAAGGCAGTAAAAATAGGATGGGTCTTCTGACTAGCATTCCTCCCCATATAGTCTGAGGATTTAGCCAGTAGTACATGGCATAAGCCATCTCCTTTCACATTTCTTAAACACATCATTAGTATTAAAAGTTTACTGCTTTTGGAATGGGGACTTTTTAACTAAAGAAAAAGAAAATAATATGCTTTTATATAGTTTTCTACGTGAGACTATTGAATGACAACAATTATTTTACTCTAAAAGGTTGTCAGCATTTGCAGTAAGTTCCTTACAATTTATTCAGTATAAGTAATTTAGGGATTTTAATTAAGCTTGATAAAAATAGGCCACAACTCTTTATTAATTTTGCCACTGCTAATAAGAGTGAGAGTGTTACAGAAGAGCAAAACATCCTGACTAGTTTCATAATATTTTTATATTTTAACTAAACAGGATTTAACTCTCTAAGGGAAATTTCAGTGATAAAGCATATTAGGTTTTAAACCTACTTGCAGGCGTGAAGCTAAGAATTTCATAATTACAGTAAACACTAAATTCAAAATGTAATAAGCAAATCATTGACTTGTTTACAGAACAGACCTTTTTATTGCAATGTACAACACGATCCTATATATTACGATAAAATGGATATTTTAACAGTAACAGAGCTAAATATATGAGAAATTTGTGATTTAGGAGGAACGTTTGTTTTACCCAAATTTAATAAAGACACCATGGCTTAGATACAGCTGTTTTATCAGTGAAAGCCAGAAGAAGTTGAAGCTTGGTTATTGAAAGTATAATTAATTAAGGGAACCCATTCCATTACCTTAACATACAGTATTCTTTCCAGAATTTTTTATGAAGTTGCTTTAGCTATATCTACTAGCTCTCAAAATCTGGTTGACAATTCACCAGCTCCTGGAAAGTATCAGTCCCGATGTGCATGTTCAAAAAAGATAATGAACAAAATGTTTTCAGATCAATAGGATTGTCAACATAGGGCCACTTGTGTAAACTTATACATTTCCATTTGGATTTTGCAGTACTAGTACCATTTCTAATAAACATCTGAAAAATATTTTAATTCGTGCATGATTTAGCATCAGTACGAATTTGCCAATATGAGCAATTCTTGAATGAGAAAGCACAGTTCTTTAAAGAACAGGCATTCTTTCATGGATTATTCCTCTGTGTTGCTTCCTGGGTTTAGATTTAAATCACAGCAACTACTACAGCAGGCACCTCCATTCCCTGGGGATGCTAATTCCATCTCACGCAGCTAAACACCAGGCAGGCTTGGACTATTTATCTGGATGTCAATAGCATTGTACAGTGTCACACAACTGACTAAGCAAAGATTGAAAATCTGCTATTCAACAATCATGTCTTCACAGTCACTTGCACAAGTATTATGTTTCATGCTACAGATATTATAACAATTGTGCAAATATACTTTATGGGTAGCCAAGCACTTTTTGGAGTAAATGCAGCCCAATTACCTGTTCCAACAAGCAATAGGAAGGTATTTCACAGAGAGGCGATGAGTAAATATCATTAAGAAAATTTATGAGGGTTTTTTTTTTCAATTATTGTTTTCCTATGTATAAATTCTTTTGTTACTTACTACATGTTAGCAATCAACTTTTCAGGATCCTGGTATGAAAGCTCTTTGGAGATTTCAGCAGTACTGCAAGGCATAATTATCCCTTGTATCTGCACAATGTTAAACTAATTGCCCTCACATTTCACATGCAACATCAGAAGCCACGTGATGGTTTAAATTGAGCTCTGCCTTGTGAGCAGAGCTCTGCCCATCAGGTTGGCAATAGAGTGCAAACAGTTTGTTCCTTGCAAATTGCTTTCATAGCTCCATCCTGAAGTACACTGACTATTTATAAGGGAGAAAGAAAAAGAAAACACCAAGCAGAGTCATGTTAGCACCTTCAACAAGTGTCAAGGATATTCTGCTTCATAAGAAAGCAAGACTAATTTTGATACGTATGTCCATAGAGTTATTTCTAAAGAAAAACAACAGAATTTTTAAAGAAGTGATCTTTCTGAAGTTATCAGAGAAATACAAATGAAAAAAATGTACAAATAACAATAACCAAACTCCAAATTCTGAATTTATCCTTTTAACATATTTCTTTCACAGCCAGAAGCTTTGATGGAATACCAATAGCAAAACACTAAAAGCAATTTCTTCTGGATTCTGATACAACATCTGTCCAGCATCTGAAAAGCAAAGCAATGACGAGTTTTGAAATGAGAGCAAAGACATGTCATATATGCCAGGAGGGCATGTGCAAGTTTTACAAAAACAGCAAAAGAAATAGGAAACTACACCAAGGGGAATTTCAGATCACTTCACATCAATTTTTGCCTGTGGCAGATTTGATATACTGCATTACTGAATCACAAGATGCTTATCAGGCTTTCCTGTTCCTGTCTACAACAGAATAAAACAAAACTATTTATCATTTTTATTTTGGAAATCTTTAGAAAAATACACAACTTGAACAACTAGAAAGCTAAATGAAAGGCTGAAAATCAGTAATTTTTATTTCTGCGCCTAGCATCTCTGCAACAAAGAGAACAGTCACAAACATTTCTTCAGATTAACTTAATTATAACCTTTTCACATGCAGGTACCTAGAGACAAACTGCAATCAGTACAAGTTCTCACCTTTCTGTCTGCTCAGTTACAACCCTGTCTCCCACATAATTCAACCCAAGTGTATTCCTGCTAAAACATTTTAAACTTCAAATTTAGCCCAGTGTCAAGCAGCAGCAGCCAGCCTAGCAAGCACTGGCCTAAAGGATTCAATTTGCTATAAATTAAACACATTTTAATTAAGTAAATAGAGTTAAATAAGTTTGAACTGAGAGACATTAAGGACAAAACTCCTTAAAATTAAGCTAGCTTTGAGGTATGATAGCGATTCCAAGGACATCGTGTACACATATGTAAAGAGGAAAAGTTTTTGAAATATTAAATAAAAGTAGTTTCTAAACGTTAATATCAAACTCTTTAAACATTCGCAATCTAGCAAACTACAGAACGTTTCAGCTACTGGTCTCTCAGCTTTATTCTTATTTAAACTTTGCTTATAGGAGATGATACATTATTCAAAAATTCCAAGGAAATATATTCTAGATGATTATAATAGGCTTCTCTACTTCAAAAGTTTAGGAAATATTGAAATTCACTCTATAACTGCAATCTATTTTAAAGAACACTGTAACACCAAGAAACAGAGGTTTTAAAGTTGTACTTCAGGGTAAAGAAGAAGGAATAAAATGAATTTGTGTCTCTGAAAAAGGAATTTTCACACTCAGGAATTTAATTAATTAATTAATTAATTAATGACACTGTGAAGTGTAAGACGGTGACAATATGAGTCACATCAGAATTTTCCATCATAGAATTTTGTGCTTGATTTCTAGAAACGACCACCATTTTACTGAAACAACAACTTAAAAAAACCTACCAAAACCAACCAAAAGCTCAACTGCATGTAAAGCCATTGACAATTAGCCTAATTACTTATATAAGACCTTTATTTAGTTAAAATAGAATCATATCTTATGCCAGTATATAGATTTGCTTAATATTGACTGAACTGTTTTCTGTAGTTTCATAAAACCTGGCTCAGAAACAGAAACTAAAAATATGTATTTCAAATCAATACCAGATAGTCCAGCAGCAGTAACAATTAAGATGATGCAGTGCCCAGAATAAAATACTATTTTCAGAAGTTTTTAGTGTTTTAGTAATTTGTGTGAAGTCTTAAATAGGAGAGATCCCCTGCCTCTCATAGGCTATAGAAAGGGCTGAATAAAAACCTTGGAAGGAAAAGCAGAAGACTGAAGGGAAGCACCTTTTTGGCATGTATTGTTAATGAAAGCCTGCATCTACATTGCAAAATTTGGAAGCAGATCTGTCTACTAGTCTACTAGTTCTAGTGGTTAAAATCGCTTCTGCCCGGGAAATTATCTTGAATGGAAAATATCTTACCCACAAGCCACCATACAACTCTTGAAAGCACTGAGTATCTAAATGAGAATCATACAAGCTCTTGGTGTTGAACTGAAATCAAGGTGTGCTTCAATCTGTCCCCCCAAAATGGCAAAGAGATTAGACATATATTGACCAGCTTGAAGAATCTGAGAAAAAAAACACTGAAAAAATTATGATTATGTGTCAACACGTGACCATAGGTAAACCGCCTACATGTGTAATCAGGAGAGACCTTACACACATTATCTGCATCAACCAAAAAAGAGACCTCTCCAAACCACAGCTCCTATTAGATTCTGATGTATTACTAGCAAAATTTGGGAGTTATTCAAAGCATTAAGACAGCAGATGACTGCCACTGTCACAATAACACTTTGAGGAACAATCAACATCAGTATTTTCTTTGAGGATGTAATCAAAGTCATTAATCAAAACACCATTTCAGCAGAGCATCAGGCCTCCACTGACATTTTCTGCAGGAGCCCCAAGGCTACTAGGAAGAGGCAAGTAAGCCACATTTCACTATTTTCTCCTTGAAGCCTAGATTACATCCCCTGGAAGTGCTTGACTGAAAATAAATTCTGTATTTGTTTAGAGGAATCTAAAGGGAAAGCATG
Organism: Ploceus nigricollis; assembly: GCA_013399945.1. NCBI lineage: Eukaryota > Metazoa > Chordata > Aves > Passeriformes > Ploceidae > Ploceus > Ploceus nigricollis. The sequence goes on from VXBC01011535.1 coordinate 352,526, forward strand.
GGAAACAAATTCATAAACAAATTTGTCCAAGGGACAGAGGCATAGACATATACTGAAACAGCTGCTGAGAGGCTGCTTTGGACCACAAAACACATAAAAAGGAGGCTTTGAGCAGGGTTGTGGTTTCTAAGCTCCCAAGGAACTTCTCAGGCAACAGATGGAAAATGACAGGACCATGGATACCAGGCCTTCAGAAGGAACAGCTCTTTGGAGGATGCTTGCAAGTCCTCAGTACTCTCTTCAAAAGGCTGAAGATCTAATAAATTGGAGAAAGCATTGTAAAATTGACATTGTTCTCCAAAACAAGCCACAACTTCAGATTTCACTGTGCCATTGAGATTTCCCTTCTCCTTCTTCCGAGGATGAATGAGGAGGAAGGAAAGCTTGGGAAAAGCACCCTTGTGCCTCGTTCCCTTGTAAAACTGTCCATGGAAATCACTTCAGCGTAGCTGGCCCTCCAAGCTGTTGGAATGTCTCCTCATATATCAAAGCAGGAATGAAAGGAGGTAGCAAGAAACTCTGTAACAAATTCCTACTGAGTCAAACCATGTATTTCCATACTAAATTACACAACATCTTTTAGTATAATTTTTCCTATTACAAAGAGCTGTCCCTAAAAATAACTGCGAGATTTTTAGCATCTTTTCCTGGCCATTATTAACAGTCTTCACAGTTATTCTCCAAAAATAATATTCCACATGGATTTATTTAACTATTTAAAAATCAAAATTTTAATTCAGGAGGAGAATAGTCATCAGATCCTACCTTAAATAAAATTTGAAAATTTCATGCCAGTGCAGAATGGAAATGAGTATTAATTTCCCCATGGAAAATACTTAACACACATAAGACAGTTAATGGAAACAGAACTGTGCTAATGTATTTTACATTTTGAATACACATACGTATGTTATTACTTCACACTTACATCATGTCCCTTATCTGATAATCCTCAAATGTGTTTAAAACATTAATGACTTTATCCTCACAGAAGCTCTACTATGTTGGAAGCCTTTTCCTGTTGGTTTTATTCCTAACTTCTATGAGCTCTCTGGGCATACAATACTACATTGTACCTGTTTGGACAGTGCCTATCAGTACCATGGAGAAACCATCATTAGTAAATTCACAATAATTAAGAAGTCACCCTAGAACACTGAAATTGTGCAGTGTGGAGACAACTAGGAATTATTTATATGTCCCAACTATTATAAAACCATACCATAGTCCTATTTCTATCTACTTCATAACTCTACATCAGAGCTGTTTCTACTGTGTTACACACTGCACACATCTACCATGAAAGAAAAAGTCCACTATTTCAGAGAATTTACATCTGAAGTTAAAGCAAAAAAGACTAGGGAGGAGAAAACAGACAACACATAATGTGACTGTAAAGCCACAGGTTAGTGGTATCTATAATTAAAGCTATTACCACACTGGCAAGTTCTTTTCTACCCTGCTTGCAAAGATCACTTATGTGTGAAAGCCACTTAACTTGACCCAAATGGCTGACTAACAAAGGGGATCTTAACAGGATAATAAAACCCACACTTTTTGACAGAAAAAAACCATGCCTTTGAATTATATAAATGGTTTAATTATATATGGTCTATTTAACTGAGCTTTATAGAGACTAGAAAAAGATTTTAAATATTAAAGGCATGACTTTCTCAGCATATAAATAAGACTTTTCTCTAAGTCCCTAATATATTTAAAATTTACATTATTCCTCATAGGATATCTATGTAAGTAGAAGACACTGGAAAAGCTGGATTTGATAATATAGTATTTTTTAAAATATAGTATTTTTTAAAACACCCTGAATATCAGAACTGAGAGAGAATTCATGCTCCTCTTAGATTGAAGAAAATTTCGATTGATAGAATTCAAAGTAAATTTGATATATGAAGCACACACCGGTGAACTCAGAAAAGAGCTGTCTCTCCCTCAGCGATTTACGTGCTTTGAGATTTAAATAAATAAAAATTTACTTTAAGGATGCTATTTATAGTTCTTTTCTATAGGTTAAGATAGAATTCCCACTTCAGTAGACACCTTAGTGAAACATTTCATGAAATTCATGAATTCATTTAATGAATTAGTTCTAGAAAAAGATTTCCAATCAAAGACCTCAGTCCTTCAATTATCTAGGGAAAAAAAGTCACACATGATTTTATTTATTAATTTCACTTTGTATTTGATGTTGTTTTGTACAATATGTTCCCATCTTTATCACTACCAATGTATATGCCAAAAAAAGACAAACAGCTCTCTTATCATCCCCCACAAATGTCAGTCTCCAGGAGGTTATCTTACATCTGGCTCTCAGTGTTCCTCCTGGAAACTGCACATAAATGATTACCAGCAGCACTTGGAAAGCTTTGGTCGAGCAGCGGCTCTGGTCAGGCTTTGTAACACAAGCCTTCGTCCTTCCATGTCCGGAAGTTGGAGTGTTCATCACCTGAATCCAGATGCCAAAAACTAGAAGGCTGAGAATCTGAGCGGATTGCACTGAGTATTGCTGTGCCTTCAAAGAACAGGAAAGACTTTCACGCCAAGTATTCACTTCATTGCCAGTCCCTGGAAGCTACAGCTGAGCTATTTCTCTGGCTCAGAAACTTATATTGCTCATACACATATGTGAACTAACTACAGTAGTGCTCATTAGGCCATTTAGATTTGTAATAGGCACATGAATATTTACTGGAAATAAGGAATATCATACCATTTTATTAAAGACTAGGTGAAAATGTCCAGGCTGTGTATTTCTTTGTGCTTCTGTATCAATTACTCCATTGAATGAAAGAGACCTGCACTTTGGGTTTCAAAATTTCTTTCTCATTTCCTAGTCTAGAAATCATTTCATAGCTACCCTGTACCAATTCCAGTAGTACATAATTTGACTTTGTACTTGATTTTTAAACCAGATTATATTCCTGTTTCTAAAGGATCCATCAGTTTCTAAGACACAAATTGAGGCACTGCACTTCTCAAACTGTCATGATTCAATGAGATTCCAAAGGTCCTTCCTTGCTGAGGCACTGAATATGTAATTATTGTGATTTACTGTAGGGAACAGCATTGTTGTAAGATCACAGGAGGCAACACTTGTATTGTAATAAAATGATTAAGTGGTATCAAAAGACAAAGAAGTGACTTGTCAAAACCCCAAAACAAAACAACACAGAATCCCAATATTTAAGAATCATGATTCTGCACTGTAAAATAGTTTTGAAGTTTGATACAATTATATGCTACCCAATAGCCCATACCACAAACTGTTCACAGACTGTGAATCTGTGAATCATTATGGTATGCTTTCTCACATGACACGATATAGGCTTTCTAAGTTAATGAGAGAATAAAGACTGAAGTGCTGCACTTGTTGACCACAGAATTAGAATTGTAAGCAACTACATCACATAGTCATGCAGAATTTTTTGCAATAAATGCAGATGCATCTGTATGTTTGTATTCAGCATGTCATAGCAAATGCATGCATTTACAATAGCTCAAAGATATCTTGCTCCAAAACCTCACGAAAATGCACTTGTAAATTTACAATTCTTATTCCAAATAAATTTCAGATCTATCCAGACAGGATTGTACTTAAAAATTATTTTACTCAAATGACTATTTTACAGTCCTTGCCAAGTCAGTCTCCAGACATGAATCCATTTGTTACAATTTTCTTCAAACTTATTCTTGACTTCAGGTGTTACATAACAATTGATGCAATCCGTAAAACAGCTTAACTACAAACACAGTTGCGAGGAGGGGGTTTAGCAAAGTCTCTGCAACTGCCCACAAATTGAATATGCTAGGAATAACAAAAATCTGTTTGCAAAATCAATTTCTGTGGAAGAAGAGTTAAAGAATCCTCTTCTCAATAAGTTTAATTAGAAATCAGAATTTGTTTCTCTACAGAAAATACTATGACTGCATCTGCAATCTTTAAAATGTTATTTAATGTACACACATGAGACGCTTAAGTGTGGGGGAGAATGAGCAAGTAATACAAAGATAATGATTTCTTCATTCTATAGCTTGCCAATTTTATCCTGGAGAAGAATTACCAAGCAAAGTCATAACAAATGCAGAATCTGTACATCATGAAGATACTGAAAAATATTCATTTTAGGAGGAATAGCACAGGCAAGGATGTGACCATATGGGTTTCTAGAAATCATATACAGAAAGAGAGGAGTTTTGGAAATACTAATGACCTAAGTGTGTTGTGAGACGTACACAGAATATAGTTTTGACATAATATAAATATATTTCACCTGGAATTTGTTATTTTAAATTAGTTTCAGCAAAGAGAAGTCCTTCACCTGACAATGAAATTAGTTAGGTGACTTAACACATTCTCCAGTGCTGTTTTCTATTATTTCAGCTTATAGAAATAGAATTATTTGGTCACAAAGGGACATTCAGAGGTCTCTACTCCAACTCTCTGCTGAAACCAGGGATCAGGTGGTTCAGGACCACATCCAGTTAGGTGTTGGAACACCTCCAAGGAAAGGGATCCCATAATCAATCTGGGCACATGCTTCAGTGTTCAGCCATCCTTTGTGGTAAAGTTGTGCCCTCTATTATGTAATCAGAATTATATACATTCACCTTCCTTATTGCCTCTTGCTCCACTGCTGAGCAGTTCTGAGAGGAGAAGGGCTCTTCTTCTCTGCATCCCCCAATCACGATGCTGCACACAGCAACAAGGTGTGTCTCCACCTGCTCTTCTCTGTGCTGAACAGACCCAGATCCCCCTGCCTCGTGTGCCCCAGCCTCCACTGCAGGGAGATCTTTCTCTAATGAGGAGCCCAAACCTGATCACAGTTACTGAATTACTTGAGAATACACATTTGAAAAGAGTACTGCCTAAAACAAAGCTTTAAATCATGCTCTAAAAGGAAGACAACGTTAATATAATATAAACTTTTTTTACATCTGTATCCTCTTTCAGATTGTATTTTTATAGCTAAACATTTCAAAGATTCGAAATCAATATAAAGAAAATTAAAATACTGGTTAGAATTTTTGAATGAAATATTATGAGTGGTCATAAAAAATACAATCCCAAACTATGCTACGGATGGTAATATGCCAGTAGAATTTTAATAAATCCCAATTAGACATCTTTAAGGCACTAGATAAGCAAGACATCAAGATGACTATAAGATATTATGAAAGCCAAATAGAATCTCTATGGAGATCACTTCAAAGGCCAGTTTCCTGCATCCATAAAATTAAGTTTAAATTATGTGCTGCATGGATCTTTTGTATGTGGTCCTGTTACCATGAACAACCAAATACCATTACAGATCTATGAGCAATTGTTTTCCATCTTTTCATGAGAGTAAGAAAAATTCTTGTTAGATAGACTTTCATTTTTGTTTTGATCTTACAATATTGACAATATTCTGTGCTTTTTTTTCCTTTATATATCCAGTTTCATGACTGTTAGGAATTAACTTTAAAGCAAATAATGAAAGCAACACATTTGAACGGTCTTTGCCTTAGAAGTCAGCTTACATATTAACAGAAAATAAATTAATATTCTTAAATTACAAATTACTTATTACCAATTACAAATCACTATCATTTCATTAAAAGAAGAACAAAGTAATGCTCAAGCCTCATTATTTGAACTTTTTTGGGATTTGTTTTTAAACAATTTTCTCTCATCATGGGTCAACTTAAATAGAAATAATTTCTCAGAACTACCTCTAGTCATGAAATTAGACAGAAAAAGTGAACATGTGAGACTTACAAGGCCCTTCAGTTCATTCCTGCCCTTCTTTAGGGCTGACCCTAAAGAAGATTGACCTTTGCCAACATTATATGAGTTTATACCAAGAATTTGCAGCAAGAATTGCCAAATTTTGCAGATTTTAAGATGTCTTTTACCCCAAATGATGCATTCCTCCCATGCACCTGGAACTGTACCAAGATTTAACTTTCAAGGTCATTACAGTTTCTCACTTCAGTTACGCCAGACAAGGATAAATCAAATTCGCTCCTTCTACTTTCAGTGGTGACTGACAGCGGATTAAAATGTTTCTTGTTTGCAGTGATTTCAATGTGCAATTCTCAGGGCTACAGAAAACTGTTGTACAATGATGAATTTAACCTACAGCAGATGATGCAGACCTTGGTACAGTAAAACATTCAAATTCATGCTAATTTTGACATTCTTCAAGTGTGTCATCAAATGATATCTTACAGATAGATGTTGAAATTCTCAAAGTATTTTTTCAGTGTCCTAATCCTGTAAGCATTTAAATGTATGCACTCAACAGGACTTCCATTACTGAATTCAACAGAACCAAGATTTCATCCTCTGATTCACAGCACCTATACTGAATTAATCACAGCAGCTAATTTTAGGCTCCTACACATAACCTTGCAAGAGCACCACACTCATTAGTATTTATTAATGCAAGTTTTTCTACAAAATTGTTCAAATACTTTTTTTAAACAGCAACAGAAAAAAAAAAAATCCACTCTCTTGTATTCTCATTCTGTTGCTGTTTTTACTTTCTGTCACAGAAACAAACTGTCTTCACCAACACTTTTTTGACTAGATTTCTGCTAATGTAACAGGATATGATTTAACAAACTTCTATTACAGGAAATGATGAGAAATAAAATTTGCAACATCTCTTTGGAAACTTCATTCAAATATTCTAATCCCTATATTTTTGAGAACTGGTCTTAACAAAAAACCATAAGTACATATTATTCTTCTTTTCCCCCCACCCCTCATCTTCTTATAAAAACTAATGCAGTAGCTTGCCTTTCTGAGTCAACCAAGCTCTTTTCATCAAGCCATGGTGACTATCTCTTCCTCCTTTTTTTATCCCTACAATGAATTTTGTAGAACTCTATTTCCTGACACACTCAGCTTAATAAATCTTGAAATGCATGTATTTCTTTTACAGAGGTGATTTTCACTCTTTGAGTGACTGCTGTTCAGTGTCTAACTCAAGATTGGCAAAAATTTTATTTCCTGAAATTTAATAAGCTCATGATGTTAGTATTCTTCTAGCCAATTCTGTGGAATGCCAGTTTTCAGCTACTGGATCCATGTTTTTCTGTTCTCACATTCTCAAGTTTTAGTAGCATGGAGAACTAAAATCTAATTTTTAATTGCTGTGGATCATCTCACCAAGTTTATTTATGCTTAAACCAACTTGTCAGTGGATAACACTATGGAACTTTTTGTACTTGTATGTATGTATGTATGTATCATTTGAATTATAAAGCTATTAATTTTGACACAGCTGGGCTCTTCTTGGGCCGACATCTGTGGTAATCTCATTTGGTGCATCTGGTGGATTTTCCACTCAAGATGCAACTTTCCTTGCTCCACCTACTCTTTCATGTCCCCTCAAGCATCTGCAGCTCTCATTCTTGAGCCAATACCATTTTGAGGGCAAATTCTTCTCTACTAAGGCAACCATCTGATCCCTTTCTTTACCCTATATACATATATGTGGACCCTAAACTGCCAGTCTACTCACATGTGCCAAAACCCACACGAACTTCCTATAATCTTCCTCCTGAACCTGTCTCCATATCCAGCTGCAGGCTAAATTAATCTTCATTATTTATGCAGGTTTCAGGAAAGAAGTAAGCAGTAGGCAATCCTTCGAAAATCAGCATGAATAAACAAGAATGTTATTTTCATCCATTTACAGCTTAACAACTGAAATTTCTAAAATGCACTGGTGGTATTCCACTTTCTTGTATACACAATGATCTGTATGGTCATACTCTTCTGATTTCACAGTATTGTCATCTATAGAAGTACATGTCTACAAATAAGGAATAGTCAAAAAATTGATGTTCTAAATTTTTTTTATAATTGAAATAGGCCCGTTTTTTCCTCAAGTTAATTAGCTTTCCTATTTACAAGGAAGCACCATGTTTTTATAATCATGAAAAGATTATTACTTGGAAAAAATATCAAACAGAATTAAGTTGTAAAAGTGTTGTAAATAATTTTCCTAAAAATAACATTGGATATATTTTTCTTGAATACAGCCAAAAGCTTAAATGGACATTAAATTAACATTCTCTGAAGAGTTACACAAATGTTAAAATTTCTTTCAACTCCTGTGGGAGGCAAGAAAATAAGCACTGTTATTTCTATTTTATGGCTAAAGAAACACAAACAGAAGTTAAGTAACTTGCCCATAGCAATGCCGTGAATCAACGTCAGAGCCAGGACTAAAATTTATGAGTTCCTTTTTCCTACCAAGAATGCTAAGACACACACTGGTCTTTAAAATATATACTACTTAATATTTATTACTACAAAAATATGCAGTGTGCACCTGGAATTGGATTAGTACAAATAAGAGTTAAAGGTTTACAGTCCTTTGCTATTAGTTAAGTTAGTAGATGGATAAAAATACTCATTTAGCTACTTCATTACAGCTTTACAGTAACACATTTTAGACCAAATCAATAGTCTGCTGATCATCTGCCTTTCTTCAAAGCTTGTCCCCCCTTACGTGAATAACATTCAGTAACAAACACTGGCATTTGAAAATTGCTGCTGTGAGTGTTCTTCATTCCTAATGCAGGCATACATGTATTTCAAATAACTTAGTTTACTTCTGCTTAGATCAATATTCTTACTTATAAATAATGTTAGAGGTTTTTTTCATGTGAACCCATTAGTATCTGGAGACCAAAACTGAAAGGAAGGCAGAATTGCCCAGCAGCACTTCACAAGGCACAGCAAGAAAGGAACTCAGGGAGACGAAAGTAAAAAAAGTGAAGAGGAAGCAAAGCAAATTTAAGTTATTCATTCCAGAAGTCTCAAAGACGGTCAGGAATTCAACCCTACTTTATTGCTGTTACTGTCGTTCAATAGACAGCTTTGTCCCTCATCTGACATGCATGCTTCTCCTCTGAAGGTCCAGGTACCAAATTTTCCTTTCAAACCCAGGATGACCCCCTCATCAGGGTGGCATGGAAAAGACCAAAATGCAGCTCTCATTGTCGAAGCTGTGCCTGGATAACTCTCCAGCACTCCAGTGCTACATACAGTTTAACACAGGTATAACAAAAATCAGGCAGCAAAAAGAGCTTTATCAACAACTAAAAAATGCAAATCAAGGCAAAGGAGTGAATAAAATTCTGTTAGCACAGAAAGCTGTAGCATAGTTTACTATGTCTAAAATTAAAAATATTTCAGTGCATTATGCTCGGTATATTTCCCTCAAACACATTCTTAAAACAAATTAACCTCCAACAAAGAATTGTTTCACATAGCAACTGATACTTAATGTTGTATGAAAATGTAATTTGGAGTTTAAATTAAATCTTGTTAAAATGCTTATCTGAGATATTTACCCAATCAGCTTGAAACATCAATTAATCGATGAAACAGTGATAGCAGTGTTGTCTAAGTACAGAACCACCTACCAAAACTAAAGAAAGTAGAAGATAAAAAAATCTGTGAGTACTACCTATTTCTGTATGAACAATTTAAATATCTGTGGGAACTTCATTTTGCTACAGGGGATATGACACGTGATATGCAATATATTCCTCCAGACAACCAACACGGATCTTCTCAGTACTGAATAGCTGCGAGACTGAACAGAAGGAAAACAGGAGTTGTTAAAGCAATGCTGAAGAAAGAGACAGCAAAGAAATGTGTTCAGTTCAAGTCAAAACATGCAAGAAAGTCACAACAAAGTCTCAAAAAAAGAACACAAACACTGCATCACAAATTTCTTTCCTACAATTTAAAAGTATTGAAAAAGCATTTGAACATTTTTGCTTGTCCATGCTATTTTGCCTTAATTTAGGAATATTTTCCTCTTAAGCTCTATGCCTTACACACTGCAAACTCTAAGTAGCGACATCAGTAAAATCTATTTGTACTTACAACAGTGCCATTTAAACCAAAATCTGATGCTAATTTAGCAAAACACAGATTTAAGCTCCTTTTGCCTTCACATCACTCTCCTCCACTTCTAAACCTATTCTTCTTCAACCCTGCTAAAAATCAATAAACAACTTTAATATAAAGAAATAAATATTCAAGAATAAGTACTCTAAGAATTAGTGCCTCATCGTCTTTTCACTTAGACACTTTCTTTTTACTTGATTAAAATTACTCAAAATGCCTAAACCTTAAGCAGTTAGATGCTAATGCAAAACAATAACATATCTTTGGGGCTTGATATATGAGATTTGACTGAACACTTACATTGTGCAAGAAGCCCCTACACATAACATAGATTATGAACATTCCCCAGTCTGACGTGGGGCTTCTTCTGCGCCACCAAAGTCTTCCAAGAGAGCCAATGATAGTGACCCAGGGGAAATAAAACTCTCGCACTACAGAAAGATTGCATCTAAATGGAGACAATATGCTTTGGTAGAGTTATTTTGAACAGTCTCAAAAGACTGTTCATCACAAATCCCAAGAGTATTGTAACTTAACAATAAGGTTGTTTTGTTACATATAACCTACTCATAATGTTATTAACTTACATTGGCCAGTAAGGCAGGAGGGAGGGCTCAAATTTGTTCCTTTGTACAAATGGCTATACAACATTTTAAAAGCCCTCTCAGACATACTACCACTCACACAATTGTAATCTTTAAAAACAATACTTCATACCTTTATTTTAGCAGAAATGTAATCCTGTTTTACAGATGAGTTGGTGAGGAATGTAAAATTAGAATTAAAAATGCCTTACAAAAAAGAAGTTGCAATTTTAATATGTATTTATACACATCATAAAAGATCCTTTTCTCTTTGACTTCCCTTTATCAAACCAACAGCATACCAATCCTTTACAACACAGGAAAAAAAAAAACCCAAACTAAACACCTGAAACAAAAAAAAGAGTTTTACCATAAATGACATTGACCTTACAGGAACAAATACCAATCACAAAAGGCCCTTCAAGTATCCCACAAACATCAACAATTAATTCATTTCACAGCACCTTTTGAATATAGTTTTCCACCTCATTATGATGTGCTTCAAACTTAATTGCTTCATATTTTATATTATTATTTCTGTTGTAAGATAAAAAACTATTTGGCAACCTGCCTGCTTTGATCAAAGTATCTGATTTAAGAGAAGAAAAAAATGAAAATTGAACATTAAATACTTTGGCAATAAAAATTTCTGTATGCACAAACACACTGGATTTCTTAATAGCATTATTTACATTAATGTTTGTTTTTATACAATAGCAAGTATTTGCCTTTACTTTTCCTTTGCAATTTTTAAGCACCTCTTATTCTGATGCCTGAAAATTACTGGCATAAATTAAAACACAATTTCATGCAGATTTCTTCCAAGCAGCAAAAAGAGACGGTTTGGGAAATTTCATCACATGTGCAGAGGTTTCTTGTAGTTTACTACATGTTTACTTAGCAACTCTATAATCCAGCCATGCTGAATGCAGCATACAAACTCTCAAAGAGGAAGAGGTCTCTGTGTCTCCATCAGGGAATGGTAGAAGTCATGTTCAAAACTTCCATCAGAAAGAGTGTGCTACTGCTAGCCAGTTTCTGTCTCACTTAGGATTTTCCAGCATTTGGAGCCAGGTGTACCAGGAATGCAAAAAACTACCTGGGACAGAAACACAGACAACATAATGCTAAGGAACACAATGTCTTCCCTAACTTTGACCAAGACCAGTCATGCCCCTGAGTATCCACCAGCAAGGATAATTAAATATGTTTCAAACACATCATTCCTCATTCAAAGGTGCCACAGTTCACCCACAGACTGAGTCTCAGGATCTGCAGATCCCAAAGGGGTATTTTGGATTGCTAATCTATTTGCCTAAAAAGTGGAATCATTTGTTTAATTTATCCACAAAAACTGTAGAAATACTGATCTTTTAAATGAAATTGATAAATAACTAGATATAGGCAAAAATTCTTGCTCCATATGTTAAAAATGGTGTGCCTATATAGGTGTATTTTATATATATTTAGATACATGTGTAAACAGACACATAAACACACACATACATTCTCCTTCTCCACAAAAAGTCTAGATTACCAACCTTCCCCAAATGAAAAAAGTATTCTCTGATGTAAATGCATTCTCAAACTATGGCTTATTTGTTTAATGAGTTTCTGGACATTTTTGCTCAACTTTCCTAAAACTAAAATCTTAAGAGACATTCAATGATTTTATTGAACAATAGACTTGCTTAGCCTTGAAGCTGCATTTGAAGGGGATGAGAAGAAGGTACCAGTTTATGAGTGAAAACCTCCACTAATATTTAGAAAATTGAAGTGAATTTTCTCATACAGGAGATCCATTGGTTTATGTAAGATATGAATAGAATATCATTATTCTATACAAATAGAATATAATTATTCTATATGCGTAATTTCTGCAGCACTGATTCCTCACGTGGAAGCCAAAGAATTGTCATATTTTATGTAATTTCCATTCAAGTAGAAAGAAAATTATAGGAACATTTTTGTAAGCAAAAAACATGATTGGTGGACCTATATACTGTATGTAACTGTGATAGGAAAAACATTTTGATCGTGGCCAACAATTAGGTACTTCAGATGCTAGTCTCCTTTGAAAAGAAGGTTTCCCTGTGTGTGGCATTCATGGACCTTTGTAAATACCACAAATTGGAATGAAAATCTGTTTAGCTAAAAGGTTCAAATACAGAGGAGTTGGTGTTAACACTAACAGAAAGCTGCCCACCACATTGTTGGTGAGTCTTTTGAAACTCAACAGCAGATGTATCTTCGGAATAATAAAGGGGAAAAAAAAAAGAAACCAAATGCCATAGACAACAGCCATCACTAAATTCTAATCTTGTCTTCTGCTCTACATGCAGTTTTCCAGCCTTTTTAACCAAATAAAATTTTCAGATACACTCCTCCTTTGAAGTATCTGAATATTTTATGGATGAAATCCAGGAATCCAAGAGGAAGAGAATGAACAAGAAACCCATAGAACAGCTATCTACAAATTTCGGAAAATTGTCCTCCTTAAGCTGTAACATCCAAATAAGAACATTTTCTTTTAGGCTATGGCCAGTAAGCATGGCAAAATAATGCTGTGTTCCAGAAACTAAACTGTATCTTTATTCTTTGCCTTTGAAGAAAGGTGTATTCTGTCTTCAGGAATACCGAAAGCCGCAATCCTTTCGGAGACAGAGATGAGGCTGGCCTTACTGACCATCCTACCCCGCCTTCCTTTTTGTTCTCCCAGACCAAAACCACTGCACTTCCTTATTTCCTGTCCCTCACTGTCCTACTCCTGCCCCCATCACAGCAGTTGGCACTCTGCATATCACCTTTACGGTGATGGACACGTAAGTTAAGCGCTCTCTGGATGCCTTTTAGAATTTCTGTGCATGGCCACATCTAACATTCAGAAATTATGTGGAAAGACTGTTAAAAATACAAACCAAAACAGAATAAACAGGAAAATAAAGGGAAAATTAGAGCCATTTTCTGTGTTTAGTATGATTTCTGAGTAAAATGAAAGCATTACTTCACTTTTGACTTCAATATCACATTACCAAAGACCAAACTCAGGTACCAGAACAAATACAATTATGGTGTTTACCACTAACTTTAAATGATGACTCTGCCCTTTTTCATGATGGCAAAACCTTCCCTCACGGAGCTGCAGGGAATATCTTGGTTTCTATACCAGTCTCCATCCCATAACCTCTAAAAATCAACACAAAAATCAAAATTGCATAACATCATATTTTTCCTTTGCTTAAAAGGAAAACTTTCCTTCCATAAGCTTAGCAATATGAACTTGTGTAAAACAAAATTTGATTCCTCCCTGTGAATTTCTTTTTAGTATGAATACAGATTTGCAAATCATTGATATGGCCTTTCTAATGAGACCTTTCATTGCCTTTAGCCTCCTAGAATAATAAACCTACAGCTATTGCTATTTGAAATTAGTTATTATTACTTCAGAATGTTAAATTTTGTATCTGAAAACAGAGAATGTTTATGCTGAAAAACCTGCCTCCACACTAAGACAGCTTTCTGCAGTATTATTTCTCTTATGCTTTTTGCTTTGCAACTTGTTATTCTGAAAATACTTGTCAGCATTAAACTTTAAAAAAGGAGAATTTATTCAATTGTTTCCTTAAAAGAATCCCAGGAATTTTTCATTAGAGTCAACAAAATCATTCTTTTTCACCTCTACACAAAAGTGAACTTAAAAAGACTGGTGAAGAACAAGTAAAATACTGCACAGACGAAATTTTAAACACTTAATTTCAGCATATTTTGATGGAATATAGTTCAGGGACAGAAAAAACAAGAGATTTATAAATATATGTGTCCTGTTAAGAAAAAAGAGGCAGCCTTAATATAATATCATTATTAATAATACCATTACACTGTCACATGATGGCAGAGTCCAGTAAACTCCTAAAAGTTTGCATCTTTTCACAGATAAGTACAAACTCCTCCGAGCAAATAGCATTAATTAATGTTACTAATTAAGTCTAGACAAGCTGGATCTCTTCCCCTGGAATGTTTTACCTGCAGACTTCAGCCTGGGTGATGGGCTGGTAACTCTTGATGAGTTACCCAAGTGCAGCACTCCAAGCTGGCTGGAGCTTTGTGTTAGCTGCGCACCTGCGCAGGGCCCCCGGCCTCGAGGGGCTGTGTGGGATTGAGCGCTCCTGCGACGGGGGCCAGTCAGCTGGATCAAAATCACAGCAGACTCCCTCCTAACAAAGTCTCTTTTTTGTTGTTAATTAAGACAGTACCAAAAAAATAAAGTTACTTATTCAGTCATGAGGGCTGAATGCTCCCAGTAGGTAGTCTTTTCACAATTCAATTTCCCTGATGGGACTTGAAGAGGAAATGAAACAACAAATTGTGCTCCTGATGATCTAAGCAGAAGCTGCAATCCCACAGGGAGTCCTGCTAGGTCAATTAGTTCATCAGGCTAACAGAGTGCCAATCCAGAAACCAGTGTCCTACCAACAAAGGTTTGAAAAAGTGAAGTTCAAGGCCCAGTTGCAAGGCAGTATCCAGTAGATATCATTGTTAGGCTTCGCAAAAGCACATATATTGAGTATAAAACCAGGGCAGCAGTATTCAATAGCCAGGGGGATATGCCTGTCCTGCCAGATTCATTCTTTTGAATGCAACAGACGCAGCCCACCTTTGCAAGATCTCTAATGAACACTCCTGAACAAAAGAAGTTCATCTCAACAAAATGTTTCCTTCTTAAATTAGTTATTGAAGAGGTAAGTACCTTTAAGCAAGCCTTTCTCTGAAAAGTCGAAGTGCAGTGCTGCACCTGCTGCTTTTTTCTTTTAAAGTGTTTCAATATTCCGGAAACTCAGTATTATTTCATGCTTTAGTCTTATTACATATTATTGTTTTACAAATCTGTGGCAAAAATAGTTAACAGGAAATTTTTTCTACTATATCATCCAATAACATTCTAATGCAACCAACAGCATTTAAATATTTTTAAAGCCCCACTTCAAGAAAATATATCAACCTGTGCCAAGTTTTTACCCTTTATATTTTGAATATGAACTTGATACTTCAACTGTAATTTTATAAATTGCAAGCACTGCTTCTGATGCTAAAGAATATGCTTCAAAAGTAAAGATGGTCTAACAGAGTGTTTAAACTTTTAAAACTTTTTTTTAAAACTTTTAAAAGTGTACCAACTTTTACCTATAGTCCTGTGAATGTCCCCAAAATATCCAAGCACCCATTTTGTTGCCATAATCTATAGGCTCTGAATTACAGAATTCATTTTTACCAATCTTGCAGCAGGACTCTGGGATTAACAATTCTTCTCAGTTTGGGAACAGAAAGGACTATAAATTCCAGGCAGCTGTACTCCTTGCATCTGCATATATTGCTGAAATATAGTTGTCTTACTTGAATAGGTCAAACATGAGGCAGCTGAATCTACAAATTGTCATCAATCTTGTTATGTTTATAAATAATTATTGCATTTTCTGATGCAAAGCCACTCTAGATAGCCCAAGTTTTTTGCAAAAATAAAAAAAATAAATACCTTTTTTTTTTCCCTTTACTGGTCACAGTTGTAAACAAAGCTGTGTAAAGAGAAGTGGGTTATTTGGTTCTAGTTTACTTTTTTGCTATCAGCTACTGCAATATTAGACCTTGATGCTTTATTTACAGAACTCCCCACTGACAAAAAATAGCATTGCATAATGAGTAGACAAATGCATTTCAAGAGCACATCTTGAAAGCTGTTTTTGTAAAACGCCTTCTGGCTGCAGTATTTAGATGTACTCTATGCTGACAGTCAGTAGGGACAACAACACAGATGTGCTTTGTTTGGCTCCTAATGGATTCAATCCTGAATAGCATTAAAAAGAAAGAGCGTAGAGAAAATTTAAGCTTTACCTTTTTATGAAACTCTGATCATGCACTCTCTTTCTCTCTGGCCATATAAGTTGAAATAGGACAGAACAATAATACAGTCTATTTATGAGAGAATGCACTCCCATTTTTTTAGGAAAAAAAATTAAAGCTACAATATATATCCACAGAAAACTATCCTGAGATTGTTATATTTAATTTTATTTTCTAAAGAATTGGTTAATTTTATTTTCATTTAAAATCACGCACTGATTTAGGTCAAGATTCTTTACATTGTCTTTCTAAAAATAACACTTCAATTTTTTGTAAGTCCTGTAGATGTTATAAAGTTTATTTTACTTAATTAGCATTTTAAAATTTAAAAGAACTGTTTTTACTTTCAGCATCTTGAAATAATTTGAGTGTTTCTACAGAGTAAATATAAGTGGTGGCTGAAAGAAATTCACAGGCGATGATCCATTGTAAAGTCAGACCTAGCAGTTAGAGTATTAATGGTAATGCTGCTGCCAGTAAGATCATAATACAGAAGATATCAAAGAAGCACCTTTGAACGTGATTGTCTCATTTTACCCTGGAAATCCGCATTTTGATGCAAATACAGACTATCACTAGGTCTGATCAATTATCCAGCTGTTCTGACACAACGCTGAAACTGCTACAGGAGCAATTGCTACTGATCATGTTCTATGAAAACCTGATCTCTCTTAAGACTGCTGTTTTGAACAGCTCTTATCTTTTCAAGAGGTATTCAAGAGATGCTGATTTCAATCCCTTTTAAAACTTTCTGGCAGGAAGACTGGTGTGATAGTGCACACAAGATGGTTAAGTGTAAAGTAAACTTTAGCTAGGCTACAAGTTTAGCTCCTAAACTTATAGGATGTCACAACTTTCTAGGCACCATGCTCAACTGTCAGCTCTAAGAGTCTGTGTCAGGTGGGACTGAGAATACAGGCATGGAGTGCCTCATGTGAATCAACAGGAAGTATGTAAATATAATACAAACATCAGAATTGCAACTGTAAAGTCTTCCAGATGCCAGCAGACAAGCAGAAATAATGTCACAGAAACTTGTGTGAAAAATCTTGCTAATAGCAGGTTATACCATTAGTTTATATCAGATGATGGCTTTGTAAATATTGATACCTAATTCATTGCCATAGACCACAGCAGAAAGGATGGAAAGTGGAGTAGTAACCTTAGGTCAATTACATTCATCCTGACAGAACCAGATCTTCTCTTCAAGTGAAAGAATATCAGTACACAAAGGCCACAGGTTCTCTACCAATTCTCTTGAGTTTTCTTACAAGGAAAAAAAGGAGAGATTCCAGAAACTATAAAAAGGCTGCTGTCCTCACTGTAAAAACGTTCAAGTGACCTTTTCGACGGATACTTCCATATGACAGCTACGACGAACATTAATTAATGCCCTGTGGTCTTCACATTTGTGCGCCTATTAACAATTATTAGCTCACCAGACTTCAGATGATTGCTTTATTTCTATCTACAATAGATTCTGCACTCCAAAGCTTCATTTGAGAACCACTCAAACAACTGTTTGAAAACATCTCTCATAATGTCAGGCCACCATTCAATTGCATTCGGCATCATTTTAAATGACAGCTAAACCATGCAAGTGGAAACTTGCTCTAAATAACGAGGTAATCGTAAGATGTTGGGCACTTAATTAGAAAATGCTCTAAGTCTTAAATTCTCTGCTGCTTAGTAATGACCACAATTCCACCTGACTATGGACTTTAAATTCAGTCTAGCAGACAGAGAAATTCTATTAAAAGAACACAAACACGAAGAATGCTCTCATCAATGGACTTCTCAGGAAAAATGTTCTTGTTAAAACATGATGTCTGATGGACTCATAAGATCAGTTGACAAAGGCAACATCATTAATAGAAGTGTTTTCTGTAACCTCTGTAATGCAGGCAGTGATATTACTTTGACCTGGAGCATAAAAGAAACTCTTCTGAAAATACATTATTTCTAGTTCCAGTATTTTTAAATACTGTGTTGGAAAAGTGGAAAGAAGAAAACTAAATTAAATGAGAAAGCAGGCTCTTTAATGACAATATTTCAGATGCTCATGTTATATACTCAGCAGACATTCTGAAGGTTAATTGAGCACTGACACTGCAAAAAATTTAAAAGAAGATCCTACACTTAGAATATGGAGATAGATAACCTACAGGAAGCAAGGTACATTTTTAACAGTAAACAATAAAAAAAAAATTGGAAAACCTACTGGGGAAAAAACAGCTTTTCATGATGTCTTTACATGAAAAAAAAAAAAAGCTTTTTAAATAAAATTTTATTTTTAACATCCCTTTTTTTGAAAGCATGTTAAGAACCATTTAGGTGCTTGAGAACAACATACCAGCCAGTTCTGAAACCTTACCTAAAACATCCAGTAAAACTGAATTATGCCAAAATGTATTATTTGTCATGTTTATAAATTTTGGAGCAATAAGACAAGTGGGATTTCACTTGGTGCTCTCAGCTCTTCTCTGTTTTCCTGTCTGCCTACATGTCCACATCACACAGTGTTCTTTTTGTTCACACAAGTAATTTCAAGTGTCAAGAATACTGTGATGGTTCTTGGATGAGTCAATAAATTACACTGATTTACTTTAAGAGAAGACTGAAACACTGATATAAATGACAGCTTGGAATATAGAGATGATTTCATAATATAATATAGAAAATATCTGCCTTTGTTATATGATTATCATGCTACTTATATTTGTAAAATAAACTTCAACAAAGGAGCCAGAATTAAAAATATGTTTTAAATTTATATTGAGATTTTAAATTTTGAGCCTGAAATACCTCCACAAAATTAGGTGTACCATAGCAGAAGAGAAAAGAAGCAAAACCCAAAGTAAACCCTCAATATCATTACACTTTCTGCAACTACCAATGAAGCAGTGTAATAACTTTTTATGATTTCAATGTGAATAATGTGAGCCACTGTATATGCCACAGGAAAAAATTGTAGGTCTTCCTCACACCCACCTCAAACTGGATTTATTCAGTCTACTGTAGTCAATGATAGAAGCCATGTAATTTGGTGCCATGCAATCTTCAGATAGCTTTATAGAATATACCATATCTTATTCCCTGTTTCACATGGAACTGGTAAAACCTCCCTTTTCCTTGGATTTCATATACACACTTGCATTTTCATTTCTCTCAGAATATAATCAGAATTCTATTAAAAGAATGCAGAAGATTACAACATTTCAGAGGCACCCACACTCTTTTCAGGAAAGAAACCAGTGCATTTATCCAAAACTTTTTACAAGCTATTTTTAAAGATGCAGAAGTAAAAGGAAAGAAATCTAATACTAAGTTTTTGACTTTGATTTTACTTTAAAAGAGTTAGAGCGAAATGCTAAGTACTAATCAGTATTTTAGCAAAGAATTGTCAAAATACTTTTAGAATTCAGACATGTTTGTGAGTTAAGAATTGCTGAATAGAACACTACACTAGTTCTTTTATTTTGTGCATAAGTATCCCCTGCAGTGCCATAGGAACTTTTTGATGTATTTTTCAAAAGGTTTTCAACTCAACCAACCAGGTGGTTTTAGAAACTCAAATTCTTGTCCTGAAGCCCTGTGCCAGCAGTTATCAAAGAATGTGTGGCATGCATCCTAATATTCTTGCTGTGTGATCAGTCTGTTTCTATATTTGTGTGCATATGTATGTGTATTCCCATATTTGCAGTCCAAACCTTGTGACATTGAAAATGAAATGGTGTAGGGTTTTACTACAGCTGTCTACATTGCAGTGTCTCACCAACAGAAGCTTTTCAGGCACCCATTAACTGACTTCACTAGAATGGTTTGAAAAGCAGTCTTTTCATTTCTAATGGTTTAATAATAATGGGGTTTTTTTTCCAAAAGAGATGTAAAGTTTGGTTTAGTTCTAAAACAGATTAATTCTCTCAGGTTTCTACTTCCACGCCATGGGAGATTTGACTGGGTTAAATATTGCCATGGTTTAAGCCCAGTGGGAAGTTAAACACCACGCAGCTGCTCACTCAACCCTCCCTGTCTTCCTGGCCCAGTAGAATGGGGAGGAGAATAAAATCAAACTTGTATGTTGAGATAAGAACAGTTTAATAATTTAAAATTAAGTAAGATACAATAATAATGGTAAATGATAACATTAATGATAGTAAAAAGGGAAAACCAATTAATGCACAATGCAATGGCTAACCACCCACTGACCAATGCCAGACCCCCCTTTTCCCAAATCCAGATCAGCACCTCTTCCAGGTAACTCCCACCAGATTTCATATATATATATATATATATAAAGTGTATCTTTATTTAAATTATTAAAAGGAAAATATCAAGTAATCTAGTATTCTGTTCTTGAGCTCTTGTAGTTATCTGAGCTTCCAATAAATGTATATACAGCTATTAAAAATGAGAGCTGTGAAATATTAAAGGAAACCTTGGTCTTTCTGCTTTATCACTGGATACTGATCATGTTACCGAAAGTAATTATTACAACCTATTTTTAATTGGTTCTAGAATGTAGTCACAGCCAACAATCAACTCTCCTACAACAAATATCTAATTCCTTGACTTCCATCTGAACAGAAATGAGGATGAAGGAGAGCTCCGTGATGCCACATAAAGGGGAGAGCATGTTGTGAAAAGCTTCTTGCTGCTCCCTCTCTGCAGATACTGGATAAATTCTGTAATACTGCTACCTGTGGTATGGAATACAACACCTCTACGAGTAGCAGCAACTAGACCAGGCAAATTCCTGGAAAGTATTTTTGCAGAAAAGGCAAATTCAGCTCCTTGAATTGCCTCGAAAATGGCTCTCAGTGAAGCTACACTACAATACCTGTGTTTGCTCTTGAAATTTTGACTGCTGACAGCTAAGGCTAAGCATCTGGGATCAAAATTTACTGCTACACCTATGTATTGCTCTGTACCAACTCTGTCTTTTCCCTTTCATCAGTTAATAAAAAAATCCTGCATTTCACTTTTTTCAAGTAATTTTGTTTAATGATCAGCTCATCTAAAGTTGGACAATTAGAAAGTGCTTCTTCACTTCCAATGCTGCAGATATTTGAGGTGCTACAGGATAGCACATTATTGCTCTAAAAGCTGACAGAAGAGTACTCAGTATCCAAACCTCTATGAATAAGATACCTTCCCCCCTCTCCCCTTTCATGCTTATATTCTTTTGTATAAAGAATAGTATAAAGTTTCTACTAATAAACATAATTTGTAAAAACTAGTCCTCTGCATTTTAATACATGTAAAATTTTATCAAGTATATTACATACAGGTATATCTGTTAAAGTGTGCAAAGTCAATGCATCATTTTTGGCAATGTAAAAACTTACAAAGATTAAATTGTATACTACATTTCATAACAGGTTTGAACTATTACTATCAAGTATTCTCAGGTGAGACAGACAAAAAACACACACTAGAGAATAAAGCCTTTCACCTATAGCTGCAAATAACACTGCTTGATCCCATTCACCTGCCAACCATGTGGGCTTTTTGAGGCAATCGTCTTTATAAGTTCTACCTCTTGCCAAAGTTCACTATTTTTCTCGGAGTAAATTTTTTCCACCACTGTAAGATACATTGTCCTTAGTGACAAAATCTGAATGCATCTGGCTGAAAGTTAGTGCAGGCATACGTGGCTGACTTAGGGAAATCACTTCTAACACATAGAGAAATCCAATCTCCACTATCAACATGTCTTTCTGCCTAAAGTCAGCTCTTAAGAGCTGCAAAAGGTAGTTTAAATGCCTCTATTTAGTGTAAGAGTAATGATTTCTCAATAGATATTAATTTCAGGTCTATGAGGGTGTGCTCCAGAACCAGGATGAGTAATTAAAACTGAAAACTAACCATTGTTCAGCCTCCTCCCAGTGCTCTTATCTGTGTGCCATCATTGTTGCTCACAATGCAGCATGAAACACGAAAATGGGAAAATCTGATACAAACCATGACTGATGTAATTCTTAAGAAAGAAAAACCTAACTATGGATAGCAGAAAGTACTAGGTAGGCTTATAAGGAAGTGTAGGCAGAAATAAAAAATTGAAAATTGTGTGCAAGTCTGTCTGGACAACTAAGTATCTTAAAGTATAAAAGCATATTAGCCTTGCAAAAAAAAAAATCTCAAGTAGGATTTAGTTAGAAATTTAAGTGGTTAAATTCTATTTAGAAGCAGTCCATAGTCAGTCCACCTTACAGTTTCCCCTAGCTTAGCACCAATCCTGATGAGTGCTTACACAAAGAATCACCAGCCACTTGAAGGAGGTGATTGTTCTGCTCTGCTCTGTACTCTGCTCACCCTGTGAGTGCTGCATGCAGGTGGCTGCCACAATAAAAGAGGGATATAAAGCTATCAGAGAGCATCCAAAGGAGGCCATGAGGACAGTGAAGGGTCTGAAGGGGAAGCTGGGTGAGGAGCTGCTGAGGTCACTTAGTCTGTTTAGCCTGGAGAAGAGGAGACTGAGGGGAGACCTCATTGCAGTTACAGCTTCCTCATGAGGGGAAGAGAAGGGACAGGCACTGATCTCTTCTCTATGGTGGCCACTGACAGGACCTGAGGGAATGGCCTGAAGCTGTGTCAGGGGAGGTTCAGATTGAATACTGGGAAGTGTTTCTTCAGCCAGAGGGTGGTTGGGCACTGGAACAGGCTCCCCACGGCAGTGGTCACAGCACCAAGCCTGACAGAGCTCAAAAAGGATTTGGACAACACTCACAATGCTGGGCTGGATAGAGCTCTCAGCAACCAGCTCTAGTGAAAGGTCTCCCTGTCCCTGGCAGGGTGGCTGGACCTAGATGATCTTTAAGGTCTTTTCCAACCCAGGCCATTCTATGATTCTGTGATCCCTAGGGGTCCCTTCCAACTCAGCATATTCTATGATTCCAGGAATGATTCAGTTCAAATATTACAGCATACCGTGTAACATGTGCTCTGAAACTAACCCAAAAATTTTAAATAAATATCAAAAAGGGCAGCACATATGTACATACATGAAAGACATTGTAAAAAGAGAGGTGAAAATTATGTAACCTGCTTTCCCAAGTACCTAATAATATGCAACACGAATCATACAATTCACAGCCATTTAAAAGTGGTTCAGAATCCTCTCCTTATTATTCTTTACCTTGCTCTTTAGGCATTCTAAAGAATGAACCATGCACACATTAAGAATTCTCAGTACAAAAAACAAGCTGTTGAAAACCAATCTTTCAATATTTATGTTTCACTATTATGCTGCAAAAGACTGTAAAAATGCACATACATCTACGGTAAAAATAGGAGTATGCAAAATAATACTGAATTATATTAACCTCTTTCCAGAGAGCACAAAAGGTCATAAGATATATTTCAATCTTATTTATAGAGCAGAATATTAAAAAATAATAAAAATAAAAGTCATGCTTATTTGAGCTCCCTTCACTAGATGGATTTCACAGCTATGCAATTTTTTCAACTATCAGTGCTGAAGTTTTATTCTTACCTAGGTGATTTGAAATATAAAGATACGTGATCTGTATATATAGCTATGCATATAGATATCCACGGTCAACATCAGTTTAGGTTTTACATCAGTAACACAAAACTGAAGAAACAGGCATGAGGATGCACAAATATGTCTGCATGTCTACAGACTACTAATAAAGACAGACAGTGTTACACTGGGGTCTAATTGTTGGCAGCTTTTATCTAATTACAGAGAGCAAATTTTCATGCCATGCTTAATCCGTCTTATGGTGGACTATTCCCTCCAGTGTCCATCCACAAATGTACATCAAATGTGCATCAGGTGTAACAAATAGGCGGTCCCATCAGACTGGTGATCTATAAAAAAACTAATCATGTTTCCTTTTGGATTGTCTGTGGGTCCAGCTTAGTGTGTGCCACCTTCTCTGTAGCAGGAACTCAACCACAGACTCAAGAAGCAAGCAGAACCACACCATTTAGAAGAAAAAATGCCTTTATTTTGTATCTACCATCATGGGAAATTATATCCCTAGCAAGAATTAACCAGACCAAATGCAGCCACAGAAGTACATAGTAGTAAATCACATGAACATGGGATCAACAGCAATGATTTGCTAATGCATCTTGTGCTCACAGCATTATCCACTGAAATGCAATTCATAAAACCATGCATTAGAACGTCATCCCTGTGCTTCAGGACCACACAGACTTACAGCCTTTCCTTTCTGAAATCAAGTGTAAACCACATTATTCAGGTAATACTAGCTGGACCTAATTCTCCCATGAGTGCCTAACTTGATCCAGCTTTTACCCTGGTTATGCCTTACTGCCAGAACTTGTAACAGATTTTGTTTTTTTAGCATGAGTGCCTAAAATGTATGTTGTGAGCTGTTAATATCAATAAACTAGAACAAAATACCACATTATGTTCAGCCCCCGACTGTCTGGATTTAAGTCAGTATACTCATGGGAGAGGCTTTATGGAATAATCAATAAAGAAGCAAAAAAGACAGCACAGCATCTTCTCTAAAGGAGACAACAGAGGGCACACAGCAATTTAAAAACCATGCCAATAACAAGAAAGGAAAAACTAAAGTGGAAAAGGAAACCCAAAACACATCCTCTTAACAGAGCTCCCAGCAGAGTAGAAGACAAATCCATAAAATATAATTTTTGGTATCCAGCTGAGATGCAGTACAAGCTCTCTCTAAGTACTCCATGCTCTGCATCAGATAGGTACTGAACAAACACCACTGTTCAAAATACTCCACCATGTGAATAGTGATCTGCAATATAATCACCTACTCGTCTGTTCTGCTGCAGGAATAACCAGCAAGTCCTATTCCCAATCTAGGCAGGTTATCCCCTAAGAGCAGACTTATTCCCCTCTTAACAAAGTCCACAGCAACTCTTAAACTTTACCTCTTGCACATCATGTTATTCTGATCAGAGTTGTTCCCAGCTCCAGCCTCTGCCCACTACCTAGGCACTGACAAAGTGCACACAGTGCTGCTACTGTCCTCCTCTCAAATATGGAAAGGTCAGAAAATAACTCCTGGAACATCCACACAAAACAGATCTGTTAAATGACACAGAAGCTCATAAAGCTACTTGGATTACAGAAATACAGAAAGATGGTTATAATCATCAAAAACGTCTAAATATAGAGAGGAAAACATTGAAGTAAAATAACAGACTTCAAAGAAGTTAGATTTGGTAACACATACTGTAGTGACCTCAGCTTGTTTTGTACTTGCAGAGCTGAAAAAAGGAAGGTCATGATGAGCTGTCAGAATCTAACAGCACACAGGCATGGGAGTACTGCATCAGAGGCCTCATCCTTACTCCAATTAAATTGTGACACAGCAACATCGATTTTAATAGGCTCAGGGTGGGATCTCTGTTGGAGTTTCTGTCACCATTGACCCAAATCAGAACTCAGCTGCTTTGCTTGAAGCAAAAAAAGCTGGTGTCTACTAGTCCCTGAAGCCCTTCTCTTCACTGTAATGCATTTTACAGGAACATTTTCTGCGTAAATATATCTTTTGTTCAACCTGTACTCTTTTTCAGCAGTCTTTTAAAAATCAATAAATTAGCATATAATGATAATCTCCTTATGAATTTTGTAAAAATTTCAAGTCTTACATATTAAAAATATAATGGAGGATTTAAACATCTTTCAGAAATTATTAAAGGAGAACCCAATTTTAAAAATAAACACAAAATCAAGACATTACAGTCTATCTATACTTCAACGTAATTTCTCCAGAGCTAAGCTTTCAATACATGCAACACCTACACAGGACGGGTGAGTTAGAAAAAAACACAGTACTTACTTCTCTGGTTTTGGCAATACGTCTAAACAATCATTACCAATTTCT
This sequence comes from Ploceus nigricollis, assembly GCA_013399945.1. NCBI lineage: Eukaryota > Metazoa > Chordata > Aves > Passeriformes > Ploceidae > Ploceus > Ploceus nigricollis. The sequence goes on from VXBC01011535.1 coordinate 378,802, forward strand.
GTCATTTAAAGATCTAAACTCCTGAGGAGGTACAATGGAAATATCCAGTACTCAAATGTAATCAGCACTCAAGTACGGATTTAACAAACTGTATTTCAATGATTTGAGGTCCCAGTACAATGAACAAACAAAATGAAATTATTAACGGAGTTTTTCACAGTTATTTGTTAATTAACCATTGTATTCAGAGACGAAAACTAGTGCCACAGGACATTACCAGAATACTATATCTGATGCATATGCATAGTTTTTTTTCATAGATTCCTTGTGGCAGTGCTACCTTTTCAAATCCTGCTCATGTTTCATATCACTGCACATCAATGCACAACTACAATTGTGCTATTCTTTGTACATACTAAGGCACATAGATAAAGTCTATACAGTAATCTTCTGGTATTTTTTAATATTACAAATTGTAGAAGGAAAAACCCCACTGTGATCATTGAACCATGTCGTGATCCTTCCTAGGAAATCTCTACAGAGATAAAGATAACACAGACTGACCTTTAGAAATCAGATGAGGGACACAGCTATCATAACAATGGTAGCTGAGTTCAAATGCTCAGTCTACAGAGAAAAGGAATATAGTATACTCTACAAATAATTTTTTATTTCTTTATTTATTTAATCCAAGTGGAAATGGTTTTTTCAAATCTCCACTTGAAAGCTGGAGGCAGAAACAAAGATAAATATGCCCAATGACTTCACTAGACATAGCATTTTTTTTATTTTTTTGAAATGTAAATTAAAAGATACTTCCAAGATCTCCATTCAAATTAGGAGATCACTGTTGTACTAACGTACAAAAGGTTTCATCATTGTCAACAGCAACATAATGCAATTTTTACTTAAACATTATTAGGCTGGAGACCAAAAACAGGCAGCAGAAGCATGGGATTCTGCCTTCTATGCATTTTCAGAGACAGGATGACACGACAGCATGTGTAGAAGCTCTGCCTACTTGCTTTTTAAAGCAAATAGTGTAATGGAAAAAGCAGTCATTTTTTCTGATTTTCCAAGATTAATTGTTCTCCCTACAAGCTGATACCCTGAAAAATGGAATATCCACAGAAAAAAACATACATTTGGCAATCTGACTCATTTTCATATGGACTGACCAGGGGTGGGGCATTAAGCAATCATATAAATGTGTTTGTAGCACATGCACAGCTGGCCAGAATGAGGATATTGGTAAACATAAATTCTTGCTTCCATACTACTTGATTCTGAGTGGTGTTGAGCATGTAGATGCAATGAATAAAACCATACAAGATGTGACATGAGAAATAAGATGAAAGTAGTAAAATGCCAGAAAAATGGCAGAAAAATGCTATAAAATGCCAGAAAAAAAATCACTTCCTGTAAATATGCAGAAGCGCCTAATAATTACAATCTGGTTTTTGTTAATATGTATTACCATACATTAGAAATGCTTCATCTTGTCTTAACTATGATTATATTGACTGTTTCTGATTTAAATTTAAAAGGTACATAGAAGTCTTAACCTTTTATCTTTATTAATATGGAAGTTTAGCTTACAGCAGTGAAAGATTTTTTTTATGCAGGTCTATCAGCATATTTATAGGTGCCTAAATACAAGCAGCTCAATGGCTTTTTTCCATAGTGCCATCAAATTCTTCTTTCAGCAGCAAGTATTCAGTGCCTTAAAAAATTAATAACTATAAGATATCTGAATTTGGAGTCAGAAATAACAGTCATATTGAAATATTCCATTATTCTATTTAGAAGCATGCATTTGAATCAAGTTTTCAATTTGCTAACTGAAATGCTATAGATAGACCATGAGTAAAATGCTACTGGTTGACAGATGAATGACTGTACATAAAGGAACTCTTTTTAGAGACCAAAAGGGGATTGCTTTCTTGAACAAAAAAAAGTATCATTTTCATAGAGAAGAGAAGTTACTACAAGTTTTAAGAACCTTCATCAATGAGAGATATATCTGTTTAGACAGCACATGTGAATGCCTTCAGGAGAGAAGATAAAAAATCCATCTTTTTGGTTAAGCATTTCTATTTTCCTTCTGTCCTCTTTCCTGCAATAATGACATCATGGGTTTTGAAACAAGTCAGAGTGACCTATGTAATGGAGAAATACTGTAGAAAAAATTGCTATACTCCTTTTTTTCATTTGTTTGTCAGATCTCCCTTGCACACCCATAAAGGAGTTTATGGGTGTCTCCCAATGCTCCACAGCATTTATGAATACATAAGCAGTGTATTTAAGATCCAAGCAGATGATCTGAGAAGAGCTAAAACAAAGCATAAAGCAGAAAAAAAATTGCATCTCGTGTTACTGTGACGCTGAAGAGGCCTCTTGGTGATCAGAGGCATTTTGCACATTATTAAATTTGAGGATGTTTTGTCAATAGAGTTTGCAGATAACATAAAGGCTTGGTGAAAGGACTATGTTTTAAAAAATTTAATTAATATTGCTCTATGAACATCGCAAATATTGAATTTTCACTGAAGAAAATGTGTTGGGATTTCTTCCCTCAGGTCAGGCAACAAACTCAAGTCCTATAGGAAGACTTACCTTCCCCTCATAGATTTTGCTGGAGCTATGTCAATTCATGCAATCTAATGATCTGGAGTTTTTTTCCCTATGTTGAAAGAGTTTCCAGATTTAAAAAAATTGCTTTTAGCCTCGAATTATATTTTTGGAGTAGACTTTATCTCTTCTGCCAAACATTTCATCACATTGTTATAATGTTTTGTAAGGCTGCCAGATCCACACCGAAATGAAGATCAGACAACCCTCAGACAATTAAGCATTCCTTGAAATATCATTAAATAAATTAACTTAATTGACTTTGAGATAAATATAGGACAAAGAACCACAAATTAATAGCAGGAAAGTTTCAGGTATCAGGCTCTTGCTATTTCTCCAGTTCACTCTTCAACAGAATGAAAGAAGTTAATAAGTAGTTTAAGTGTCTTTATCAAAAAACCCCAAGTCTTCCATATTCTTTCCATGACCCTGAAAGACAGCCTTACACACTATAAAGCCAAAGGGACCAATCTTCTCATTTCACACTCATTTCCAACGAAGTCCAACAGTTTCCAACTGTATCCAACAGTTACAGAACTCCTCAGAAAAGTACTAAAAACCTTAGATACAAGTAATCTGTATTTGAAGATTAAAAATGCCTTTTTTAGCAGTAACCTGTGGCTTACCACGATCCTCAGTTACCAATGAAATGAAAAGCAGGTTGAAAAGCATCACTGATTTTTTGATGTTAAAAGAACAAGGTTAGGCCATTCACAGTTTGGACTTTGTAGGTAGTACCAGCCATTGACCACTGTCTAATATTGCATGTAACAACATTTAAAGCACAGATTTGTACACTTTTAAGATTATTTGCTTCTGAATTGTCATGACTAATACAACGTCATTTTAGATTCAGAAGGCCACTTTCTCTTTTGTTGACTCTGTTCTGGGCCTCTGTGAATCATGAGCATTGAATTTTGCCAGGACAGAAAGCTCACTTACAAAGATGCTGGGATGCAAGGAAAGCCATTATCTCCCTTTGTTTTCTCCCCAAACCAGTTTTCCAAACCAGAAACAGTCAAATCCTCTTGCAAGGAGCAAGCTCCTCGTGGTCCCATTACAGTGTTCGGGGCAAAAAGGTGAAATGAATGTGTCCAGTATCTGTAAGCTTTTTATCACCAGCATTGACCTATTCACTGCTGAGCAGGTTGACGATGACTACGTAAAGATATAACAAAAAGTAAGTCATCGCTCCTAAACATTCCTCCCTTTCCAAAATTCCTGGTAAAGGGGTTTGTTAGTTAACAGGTATGAACCCCTTAACAAAAAAAAAAAAAAAAAAAGAGAAAAAGAAAAAAAGAAAAGTTTTGAAAATGCCAGTAAGAAAAATCAACATACAATGGCCATGAAATGGAACACAAGGGTTAGAGAAAGGGTTAGAGAAAACTGGATTTTGTTGGCACAATGTACAGAGCAGAGAACTAAGAGCTGATTAAGTAAATTAATCACTTATGCAACGAAGTGGAACTTTAACTATGGAGCAATAAAAACACCTCATATAAAGGGCAAAGGCATTCAGGATGTCCACTAATTCAAAAGACTGTTAATCTTCAAATTTGATAGTTAGAATGAACCTCCCCTCTTTAAACCCTGGGGGTTAGATATAGCTCATATGAACTGCTGAAATGAGAAAATGCAAGGCATGTATTAAATATCCCAGAGGCAGCAGTACTCAGTCTTCCAACAGCCATTCAGACTAGCTCTTTATACCTGAATGCTCCAGTGAACTCTTTGTGTTTGCTATACTAGATGGTATTTTAACCATGACATCAACAACTATATATCATCCCTCTTTTACTCGTCTTAGGTGGACTCTAATTTTCTGCAGTCAATACAGATTCATCTGTAAAACTTCTTTTTCTAAAACCACTTTCATTCTCTTCAGGAAGCGAAAGTTTTTTAAAAAATACAGTTTATACTAAAACTAAGAAAAACTGAAGACTTGCACTTTAGATCAGAAAAAACCAAAACCAAAAAACAAAACAAAAAAAACCAAACAACAACCAACCAAACAAAAACAAACCAAAAAACCCAAAAAACAAAACAGAAACACCTCAAAAAACCCCACCAAAGCTAACCACAAATATTTATAGAGGGAAATAGCACCACTGAGTTCAAGATAATATTTAGTTACAAAAACAAGGGAGCAGCAAAGGTAGCTCGCAGAGCTTCCATCGAATATGTGCACATTTACAGGGGACTAATCTATGCTTCTTTTATAGTCAGAGAGCAACAAAAATTTATGGGATGCAAATGATCAAAGCAATTTCAGATTTTATCTGCATCAGAGAAATTATACCCATTATTCAAGTACACCTTTGACTCCTTTTTCTATCAATTGGTTTAAAGGGAGCTTAGATGAATAGCTCTAATTCAGATGTCTTTGTTGCAGAGAACAGCTCTGGTCCTTAGGCTTCATAGGAGCTTGGCTTTCCAGTCCAGCAATTAAATTCAGTTGCAAGGTACAACAACACCTAGTTAAGGAAATTTTTATTCGATTTCAATAGGACTTTGACATCAATGGGTCTTAGTGCAATCACACTTCAGGACCACTAACTTTATCAGCTCCCAGATCTGTTCAGGGCCATACACATACAGAAACAAAGAGAATAATATTCAAATATAGCAGAGTGTTAAGAACAATCCTTTCTTTATAGCCACAGTAATAACAACATTTTGGAAGTAATGCTATTCCTAAATTTAGGAAAAAATATAAAAATATTCTCTCTCAACTCATAATTTATCTTTTTTTCTACCTTTGATTCTTCCTCACCTCCCTCTCTCCATGTTTGTGAGAGTAACACTACCTGACTCCTCAAGCTTCTTTCTTTCATTTCAAAATTATGTCCAGGGTATAGCACTACCCTGCAAAAAAAGTGTAGCCAAGGACATTCATGTAGTTGACTTAATATTCCTCATATAAACATTACATGCACATGACTCTTCCTTCTTTCTTTTTCCTGAAGAGAAAGGCTTGTGTTTCAGACTACCAAAAAATCTTTACTACCAAAAAATCTTTACAACAATTTTTATTGACATATCCCTAACTTTTCAATAAAGATGTGATCCTACATGAATTGTTCATTGGCCATTTACTGGAAGCAGACCAAGGTCTTCCTTTTCTTGTGTGATTTCGTAGTAGACTGCCTTTTCCATGGACACTTTGGGAGATGAGAAAGCTATTTCCTCACTGTGTTGGGCAAGAGAAGCCTACAACCCATCCCGCAGAGTGCCAAGGAAAGCCTTTTCCTGCACTGACTTGAAGTCACATAGCCAGGAAACACAAACTGCCCCATGACATACCAGGAATCCTTTGAGTGTTAACTGTCCAGTGCAACGGCATTCAAAAACAGCCAGCTTTTTTTTTTTACCCAACATCATCCAAAAACATGAGTGTTGAGGTTTAACCCCAGCTGGCAAGTGAGTACCACAGAGCAGCTCGTTCACTCCCCCTCAGCCTTCCCTCATGGGGAGAACTGGAAAGGAAAACTCAGGGGTCAAGAGAAGAACAGCTTAATAATTGAAATAAAGTCAACCATACTACCAATAATAACAGCAATATTAGTAAATGTAATGGAAAGTGGAGAGAAGGAGGAATAAAACTGAAGCAAAATAACTGCTGCACACTACAACTGCTCACCACCCACTGACTGATGCCCAGCCTGACCCCCAGCAGTGACTGGCTCCCTTCCTGGTAACTCCCCCAGTTTTTATTCTGGGCATGACATTCTATGGAATATGCTTTTGGTAAGTTATGGAGGCTGAGAAGCTTCACATTATAGCTTTGGCAACATAAAAGCAAAAGAATCAGGTCAGTAAAACAACATAGTTTAACCTAATTTTTAAAGCACCCTGCATCTTTTTTATGACAGTGAACAAGCTCCTTCACAAAACATCACTGTTTTCCACCATAAAACAGCCATTTTTGTAGGGCTTTTCTTGCCACTTAGAAAGAATAGTGGTTTTTTATTTCATTTATTTAATATTTATTAACTCACAATAGCTTTCCAAATAACTCTGATAAGAATACTTGCATGTTGTATAACTAAGTTGCAGAAACTAAAAAAAGGCCCAATGGAAAACAGGTGTCCCCGGTTTTATTCATCACTCTGGGACACAACTAAAACTCAAGAGAAAAACAGAACAAAATGAAGAAAAGCAGATACAAATTCTTCCAAATTTACTTTCTTTGCTAGTGTAAAATCTAAAGCAATGATGATAAATATATGACCCGAATTATTTTCTCATTTTTCTGTACAGACTGGTAGAATAAATATTCCTTCCATTTTTTTAAACCTACAGAGTATGCTATACATTATGCAAGTGTTTTACATTATAAAAAAATTACCACACATATTGGATTCTGTTTTATAGCCTTGTCGTTGTTTAGTCTGTACAGCTAATAGTTCTCTAATATTTCTCTCTCACTTAATAAAAAAACTTAATCCCAAACATTTCCTTTTATTTTTAAGCAGAACATTTCAAAATTGTACATGACATCTGATCAAGAGCTATTCACAAAGTTTCACTTCATTTTACAGTTCAAAATAACCATTTTTCTAGTTGTTTTATATTCATATGCATTTATACACATTTTTCCCAACAAATGTGCTGTACTTGCAATACTCTCCATCAGAAAGCTTCCTCACTGTACCAAACCTTACAATAAAAACAGAAGTATGACATTAAAAAATTCAAACAGGCTCCAGCTACTGGAGGCCAAATCCAAGAGCAAAATCTGTGGCTCGGTTTTTATTCACTGCTATTTGGAATCTATATTAATGCAGATTTTTTCCTCCTTACATCTTTTGATTACTGAGAATTTTGCTTCCCACTGTTTCAGACAATGGAGGCTTAGAGAGCAGAAACAGTTTAAAGGGGTGGTGCACATTTAACTACCACTTTTCAGCCCTAAAAGCACACACTGGCTTTTCTCTTCGTTTGGACAAAAAGACAAGGAGGCTAATTGAAAACTCTTATCTTGGCCTGTTTCTACTGCTTTATCTCATTTAAGTACAAAATACAGTTTAACGTAGGAATCACTTCATAAAATTCTAGTCTCTGAATAGTTATACTTAATGACAATTCTTTGATCTGGCCTTCGACATCTATTACTCCAGTTAAAAACGAACCTTTTAATTTGGCACACAATGAATCTTTAACTGCAGTTAAAGATTTGTATTTTAAAAACAGAGCATTAATGGAACTTCATTCGTAACTATGCAGTTATTACTGCCTTCCTTAAAACTCCTCTTCTCCTACAACAATTCAGAATCTATATGCTTTTGGGTACAGAGTGACTCATTTTTCTTTCAAATTTATAATGAGTAGTCTATGATTTGCAAGATATTATTTCTGCAATGAAATCCATACTTTTTCTTTCATTTTTTTTTTTTGGTGATAGTTTGATACTTTTATATGTAATTTTCCCCCCATAGTGTTCCTACTAATCCCATTCTATCCTGCAAGGATGTGAGATGAATTTATTTAGAATTCAAACCAGTAGTGTAGGTCAAGTCCACGAATAAATTCAATAGCAAGGAACAGAAGAGGTAAATTCTCCTTCCCTTGACAACATCAAGTATTTTCAAGGATATGTATGTATGGGAAGGAAAAAAATGAAGTAACTGCAATCCTCTATTTCCAGTGAGTAAAATATTGCAGGTTTTCCTTTCCAAATGGGCAAAAAAATTAACTTGGCGTTTTTTAGTAAATGGAAGTGAAATCACTTAATAATAAATTACTCATTTACAAAATATCTTGAATTTGTTTTGAGCAGATTTTTTCTGCTACATAAGAAAATTATTAAATTTTTTATTGACAGTATTGCTGTATTTATTCTTGACCAATTTTACTTTGTTGTTGTTGTTGTTACTCTATGGGATACTTTGTCATGCTTAGGTAATCCTGTTGGAATAAATGGAACAAGACCTTGTGAGACATCGGTGCAAAAGGACATTTACTAAAATGTTAGACTGCTGCTGACCCTTTTGCTTGTTCCAATCCTTGCTGAAGTTCAGGACTTAAACCTCCTTGTACTTCTCCAAACTACGAGCATTACATACACACTCCTCCTGGACTCTGAGCTTGTCTGTGGATGCCATGAAGCTCATACCACATGAGAGTTTCCCAAGTGTTAATAAAGTGCCATTGAAGCCTCCATGCAGGTTGTTAAGACTTTCCTTGATAGATGATCGGAAACAAAGCTGGCTTGTATAAATATATACAGTACTACTCAGAGGTTGTACTTGACAATAAAAGTAAATTCATCTAGGGACTATGTGTCATTTAAGACCTAATGCCAGAGAGCTAAAGAACCTTTATGACAGGAAATTCTTAAGGAAACTCAGGAACACATATATATAATCATGTAATATACTACACATTACCATGAGAATTCAAGAAGTTTTTAAAATAAAAGATGTGTATGAGATCATAGCTGAAAACAATCACCAAATGCCAAGATATTTTTAGGTTAATGACTAAGTTGTGACTAAAAGAAAGAGCACCTTAAAATAATGTTTTATCTTGCAAACAGGAATTGAATACACCTGATTTGCCACAAATCAGGGCAAAAAGAGAGATTCTTCTGCATTTTTACAGAGTGTGCTGCTTTTATTCTCATGTGTTTACATGCATACAAAGCAATGAGAAATAATATTCAGTATTCAAATGTGAGTCTGGGCACTCGAAAGTACAGTTTCCTTTTGAGAAATCACAGTCAGTGACTCAACTCCCAGTATAAAATGGTACTTCTTCCCCCAGCAGTCATAAGGTTTGCTATATTACCTCCTTTTTCTAATCCTTAGTTCATTAATATCCTTTCTCTTTTCCACACTGTCATTCTTTGTGAATGACAGTATGTCATTCTCATACTCTCCATACTCTTCCATTGTGCTCTCCTACACTCTAATATATAAATGCCCTTGTCATCTGTCCTCCTGTACCATTCCTATCAGGCGTACCTTATTCTCAGTGCACCATCTCACCCCTCTTGCAGATGCACAAGGAATGTTCTCCTCACCTGGGGCATCACTAGACTCTGAGTTGAAATCCTCAATACTTAATGTCTTAGTCTAAGCTACTTATACTATCAAGTTCTCCCAGACATTCTTCTAGTAATTAAAAATAATAAAGATGGACCCTGACAATTAGTTCAAGAACGGCAAAATAAACAATGGGTCAGACTGATTAAAGATCTTGGGATCTTCACCCCCTCCTTGAGTTCTGGCTCACTCAAGAGCAAATTTTTCTAAGCATAAATACTTTATGTATGTATATAGTCTATAATACTTTCAGTGACTCTGGAGGAGAGATATGCCATTTTGATATGGAGTATCACTTTAGCTGGGTTCATACAAAAGTCCAAGTACAAATAGTTTCCTGTAGTGTATTTACTCTGAAAGTAAGGTGGTTTTGTGAAGAATCAGGCTTATAGCTCAACTCTTCTCACAAACCACTTTTTGGGAAAAAAAAAACCCTCAACAAAGCCTAAAAAAGCTAAAAAGCAAAACAAGCATTAAAATAGAAAAAGTTGCTGGAAGAAAAATTTAAACTGTATTTTTACACTGAGCTTTCCAAAGCCTCTTACACAAAATGGTATTAAGACAACAAATGTTTGTAAAAAAAATCATTTTAACAGAAGTAGCTTTAATACAAAAAAAATCTACTGAATACTCTTCAAAAAAAAAAAAAAACCACCAAAAAACTAATGCTAAATTGTTTTTCAAAACAATAATCTCTATCTCCTTTATTATTTAATGCTGGAGATGTTTGCTGTTTCTGATTTTCCAAAAATATCTCTAAACTCCCTCAAATCTAAAGGCATATTTAGCTATGCTTTGAGATCAAGAATTATTCAAGTTTCCTTGTTGAATCACATAATCCTCTGCATCAATTATTTTTCCTTTCTTAGTTTCACCTCTTTTGTGTAGTTTTACATTACAGCATTATCTCCCTTGACTAGTGTGAACAGTACACTGCCCCTTGACCATCTTCTAAAATTTCTTGCACATTCTCCACTAAATTTTCCATTTCCATGGTCCAGCCTCTGTACCTCTGTTGTGCAACTAATCCTGTTGGACTGATAGGATTATATTACAGTCTTTGTACTATACTACAGTCACTGCAGTTCTTCCCTGCACAGCCTCCAAAGCAGCCACAGAAGCAGTAAATGGAGCTTCCATGTGGTGCCTGTAGCTCTGCTTCCCATTCCCAGTAAGTCCTGCCAGGTCTGCATTTCATGTGTAGATTTCTACTTTCTCCTCAAGAGTAAGTCCCTAATTCCCAGTATGGAGTGGATTTCTGCCCATTTAGCTCAGCTGCTCCATGAGGTTCATGGGCTAGAACTACTGTTGAATATTTTCTGTATTAGACTGCATTTAGCACCTGTGGGTTCTTGCAGCAGTAGTGATAAAATCCTTCCAAGTTTGCTCAGACTGAAACTGTGCTTTCCAACACTGAAACTCTTGTCCAACTGAAGCAGGAAAAAATATTAAGAAGTTAACTTAGATACAGAAGTAAATATGTCTACATCTCATAAATATACAGAACAAGCAGAGAGAAAATTGTAATATTTTAAGAATATAACAGGCACCACTCAGGAGCAAAGAGGTCTCAAATTTTATAATGTTACTCTTTCCAGTTGAGCACAACCTGCTACTCTGCCAGCCTGCTATACTATACTGATTAAGCTACCAGTTTCACAGGGCCTGAAAGATCAGTTAAAAGACTTGAGTAAAGATTCTCTAAGTGTGGTTCTATCTATAGCAAAACAAAATACTATGCTGCTACTACAGTTATAGACTGAAAACACTAAAGTCTACACTCAAAGTTAGCAAAATTACAATAGGGACCAAAAAAAAAAAAAAAAAAAAAAAAAAAAAACACAAAAAACCA